>JAOVVB010000016.1:21439378-21456152 GCA_028570985.1 Heterobranchus longifilis | reverse complement strand
AAAACAGTTGAAAGTCAGAGGACGTTTCTTTTTTTGCTGAGTATATATATATATTTTTTTTTTCTTTACTATGCATGTCCATGAAAGTCGCACTTAGTCACGTGCCTGTGCATCAGTATAATACCTGTAGAAGGACCATGGTTGTACAGAGTTGGGGCGGGGGAGTTTGACATAAGCATCATGCAGTAAAACAGGGGCTGTCTTGAGGCATCAAATACTTAATAGATAGATAATAGTTCATTAATAGTTAGAGTTCAAACAGGACAACAGTTTACACTCTGGCCTTGCACCTCCAGGGTTGAGGGTTCGATTCCCTTCTCTGGTCTGTGTGTGTGGAGTTTGCATGGTGGAATTAGCGTATGGAGTATGTATGTCTGGCCTGTGATGGATTGGCACGCTGATCCCGTCTTACGCCTGTAGTTTCCGTGTTTATGGGATCTCTGCACTTCACCCTTCACTTCATCTCTTTATAAAAACTTCAGCACTACGTCTGGTTTTATGGCAATTACACAGTCACATTAAGAAAAAAAATATCTCTGCATCATTATATGTTTAAAAATCATATTATGTGTCCCTTTATGTACAGTATATGTTAATGGTTTTCGAGGGTAAAATTTTTTTAAAGCACTAATTTCTTTTTCTAGGATGATCTCTCTGTCTCTCTCTCACTGTCTCTCTTTCTCTCTGTTAAAGGATTGATTGTCCCAGTTGTAAAATGCCAGGTGTGCAGAGCGAGGGAGCTGCAGTCGGTGTGGGGAGTCCGGTCAGGAAAAACCGTCTGTCTCTAAAGTTCCTGCAAAGGAAAGAAACCAAGCGTGCACTTGACTTTACTGAGCCTGAGGCTGAGGAATCAAACACTGCAGAACCAGCAGAGGCCACAAGGTGGGAAGACTCATAATATTGCTATGAAAATTGGGGAAAGCTCACCCTGAACCACTTTCAGATTAATCCTGATAACAAACATGTACATCTAAGATCTATTTAATTTATTTATTTATTTTTTTTTTTCTTCCTTCTTTACTCAAAGTTTAGATTACTTTGTTTTGCACATATAAGGTTAGGAATCTCCAGGGATCGCCTGATACAATGTGATACCTAGGTGCTGATTCGATTTGTATTGCAGTTCTATATCGCATTTTTAAAAACATTCTGATTTGATGAATTTTTTTGGTGTTTAGATTTTATTACCATTTCAAACAAACATAGCAGATGATTTACTCGGAACACACAGGATGCCGTGCTGCCTGCCAATGTGTGAATAGTTTAGAGCGCACATCCTTTATAATTATAGAGCAACATTTCCCCACCCCAAATGCAAACAGTTTTTTCTGGTGGGCTTTCCCTTTAAACTTTTACATAAGAGTGTTTGTATGGAATTTGCAGAACTGTGACAATATTTCTCCTTGTAGCTGTGATCAGGTTGTGCCAGCGCCTTGTCCCTCATCCCTTCCCTGTGAAAAAAGAGAGAACCTTGTACCTTTTGTTGGCCTTAACAATTTGGGAAACACCTGCTACCTTAACAGCATCCTTCAGGTGTGTACCATTCAAATGCTGCTTTGTCACTCAGGCTATTGGAAAAATATTTCCTTCTATTTAGAATGAAGTCACATTGGAGTGAGGCTTCTTGTCATTTGGTGTAAAGTAATTCCTTATCTCAGAAATTTGCAAGTGTAACATTTATGGAAATCAGCTGTACACACAGTCCTAGGCAGTGACCTCACCCTAATCAAGCACATGTAACCAGGCATGAATCAAAGTTTCCAGTTTTTTTTAGTTTTTTCAACATCCAAGTATACTTATGGTGTGCATGTTCGCTGTGCAAATAATTGCAAAAATTTTTTTTTTTTTTTTTTTTTTTACTTTACAGGTCTTGTATTATTGCCCTGGTTTTAAAGACGCTGTAAAGTCCTTGTGTCGGTTGTCCAAGTTAAAGGACAAAGCGAAAGAAGAAGACACCAAAAATGAAGAGGTTTGTTTGTATTTCAGGATAGTAATTACAAGTTGCTGTTCATAACAGTGAAATCAAGCAATAGTCAGAGTATAATTAAAGGGTTGTTCAGGTTAGACATAATTGACAGGCATGTTTGTGTTGGTATTTTTGATGTAGTTGAGGTTGGATGCTAGTTCAGTAATTCAGGTGTCAAACAAAACAGGCTCTTTCCGCACTTTGTCTGAGCGAGTTTTTCGTCGTCACTGCTGTTAAAACAGGGTGCGCAATTTAAAAATTGTTTGCTCTGTTCACGTCTGAGAATGGTGTCGTTTGTCAAGTGAGGAATTTTTGTAATGAAGCATTTAATTATAAATAAGTGTTTGTGGCACCCCTAGTGGTGCTACCCTTACGTTTATACTGTTCAAGTTAATTACTATGTAATGTAGGTTTTTATTTATTTATTTATTTATTTTTTATTGAAAGAAAATTAGAAAATGGATAATGTCAATGTAATTATAAAAGTATAAATATGAAAGTGAAAGGAAAAATCATGTTCATTTTACAGTCGATGATGAAATGCAGTAAAACTATAATTGTAATTTGTTTTAGTTTTAGAGCTGAATTTATAATCATTTGTGTAACACTGCTAGGCAGGGTTTTTTTTCCTATGGAAAATGACTGTACTATATATGATCAGTCATATGTTTATGCCATATGTTTCTTTGTCCTGAGAAGGGTGAACCGAGTGAAGTCTCGATGCCTGTTCACATGGAGTTACTGCACAGCCTTCAGAGTTTAATATCTTCCGTGGAGCAGCTGCAGTCCAGCTTTCTGTTTAACCCAGACAAGTATAACGAAGGAGAGCTGGCCACACCCCCGCGTAGGGTACTCAATACACTCAGGTATCACTGCAGGTGGATTTTTTTTTTTTATGCATAGTAGACTTGGGCGATGTATAATCAACATTATGATGTTATTACACCTAGTACTGGTGGAAACCCATGCAATATGCACTCTAGTACATAACGATTTCATGTTTTTAAAACCTGATGGTACGTGGTGATGGGAGTTGGTAACCATTCCATAATGGATCATCGGTTTGGGAAACTGAATAATCGTTGAACCACACATCACAATGCTTATTTGATAGATTGGGCTTCTTGCTGCAAGTTTAATGGACATGTTATTTAAAAAAATTTATTTTCCAATACACTAAATCTAATATGCAAATTATACTCAGTGTAATAATTTAGTGCTAGAACAGCTAAGACATCTTTCCATATGTATAGTTTAGGTTGTACCAAATGCTTGTTTTGATCATATTATGGAGTCATCAAATGCATTTTGTGATTAATTCTGAACACAATTTGAGTGTTCTTAAATCCTTCTGTGATTATCAAAACACAATATATATTGGCAGATTGGAAGAGTTGTAGTCCGTCATGTATTTGCTGTTGCATAAAGCGGACTATGAATTTTTTTTTCCACCAAATTCATTATTATTATTAGTTAGTTAGTTATAGTATATATTGGTTATAGTTGTTTGGGTATGCCTTTTATATCATGCCACAGTGTGTATGTATTTGTTATAGACATGTACGATAATTTCCTTAGTTACTTTTCATGTCAAGTGAAGATTACAGATGATTGTGGGTTATTGATCAGCACTAATGGTGCATTTTGTACACATGCAGACAACTGAATCCTATGTATGAAGGCTATCTGCAGCATGATGCACAGGAGGTACTGCAGTGCATCCTCGCTTATATCCAAGAGGCTTGTGACACCATTAAGAAAGATCTTGGAACCAACCAAGCTGAAAAACCAGGGGAGTGCAAGCATATCACGAAAGGCACGACAACACCTTCCCAAGAGGAAGAGGAAAGCTCTGATGGACAGCTGAGTGGGAAAAGGAAGAGTGACACAGAAGTGGGAAATGCCAAGAAGAAGCCCAAGTCTCAGGGCAAACCCAAGAAAAGCGAAGAAGAATGCAGACCTTTCACCCGCTCAAAGAGGAAATCTTCCGGAGATATGGCTGGAAATCCTGTCAGTGACCAGCCAGATGTGGCAGAGAAGGACAGTAAGGAAAAAGAGACAGGAAGTAACACGGAGGAAGAAAAGACCGAAGGAACCGCAAAGGATTCGAATAAAAGGAAGAAGAGGGTGAAGCTGAACTGGCTAAAACCTTCAGGGAAGCAGCCCAGTATTTTCTCCAAATTCCGCAGCATGGGTCGAATCAGTTCTCACGTGGGAGACCGAGCAGAGAGCAAAGACCAGGACACGAGCCACAGTGACCCTCAGGGTAAAGCCACTTCCGAAAGTGAGAAGACCATCCAAAATCAAACGGGAACCGGGAGAGAAGGTAACTACACACTATATATAAAGAGGCTGTCCTTTTTTGCATGTGACCCGCGACTTCGTTCAATAATTTAATTGCATACTCATAAGGGTGTTAAAAAAAAAAAGCATAGCGCCATCTGTTGCATTTTGGAAAGAACTACAAATGTAACGTATTACCAGGAAGTGCGCGGAATGAGGGTGTGAGATCGCGTTTATTAAGTAGATTTCAATTGGAAACTCATAAGCGCGTATTAACAAATGTACAGCGCCATCTGTTTAATTTTTCTTATATGATAAGAGCGTTTTCATCTTAAATTTCAAAGTAGCATATCTTCTTTTCCCCATGCACCGATTGCGATGAAACAAAGCCTATATGTTACCTCAGGCTCGGGCAAATACATCTGTGAAAAACCCCATTAAAATGAATTCAGTTGTTTTTATGTGATGCGTGCACAGACAGACCAAAAATTCCAAAAACCATCTTGACATGTTGTCTTACTTATTTTGCGTCCTCCCGAAAGATTTTTTGGCGAATATCTTCAATGTACAGACACGCCAACTTTACAGTTTTATTATATGTACAGATAAGGGTTTTATAGACTTGCATACTTTTTTACACCACACTATTTCTCACAAGCAGAACTCCGAGGCTTGGATATGCTGAAGCAGCTGTTCCAGGGTCAGTTGGTGCTGAGGACGCGCTGCTTGGAGTGTGAGTGCTACACCGAGAGGAGAGAGGACTTCCAGGACATTAGTGTACCAGTGCAGGAGGAAGAGACCAGCTGTTCAGAGGCCAGTTCAGAGAGTGAGTGCTTTGAGAAAGCGTTCAGACAGAATGCTTGTTTTGATCTTTTAGTTTATGTGCTCATATTCAAAATAAAGAATGACGTGTAGTAGGACGTTAGGATTTTGGATCCATTTTTTTTTTTGCAGCTCAGATTCAGTCTTTGCTCAGTGTCTTATTTGCTTTTCTCAGTTTCTCCAGATCCTAAGCCAGAACAGAAGACCCTGAGGTGGGCCATCTCTCAGTTCGCCTCTGTGGAGCGGATCGTCGGTCAGGATAAATATTTCTGCGAGACTTGTCACCACTACACTGAGGCGGAGAGAAGTCTCCTGTTTGACAAGACGCCTGAAGTTGTCACCATTCACCTTAAGTGTTTTGCAGCCAGTGGCTCCGAGTGAGTTTTCTCTCTATTTAAATGATTCATTATAAATATTTAAAGTACGGTATGCGCCAAAATGATTCACGTGTTCCCAGTAGTGAAACGGAAGCCGCTCATACGGAAGCGGTCCTGAATGGAAACCGAGTTTTTAAAAAAAAAAAAGGTTGCAGAACAATTTCTTCCCATACCTGTCCCATTACACACACACACACTTCAAACACTTACATTACGCATACCGTGGTGAATCAACACGCTAACCATGTGTATGTTAGTGTCTGTCAGGAGAAATAAACTCACAGATGACACGGTAATATTCATCTTTTTATTTCAGTACTGTATATTTTGGCGCATACTGTATATTAATTTTTTCCAGGTAACAACTGTAAAACATAGATAATCTGAATTTGCTTTGAATGAGCTTGATATCCTTTTACTTTATTCCACAACTGTTTGATTTCTTAAATCATATCCTGTTAGGAATCGATTAAATATTTTATAGCAGCAGCTTTATCATTAGCGACAGCTGTTACAAAAAGATTTAAGTTTGTCGCGGTAGTGCATTACATTGCTGTAAAGAATAAGTAGTGTTTTCATTCAACTAATTTATTTCTTGTTTTTTTTTGGACAGGATGGACCCGTATGCTGGACTGTCAAAGGTGAACACGCCTCTTCTCACTCCCCTCAAACTCTCCTTGGACGAATGGACCACGCGACCCTCTGCTTCGCACCAGGAGCACCACTATAGACTCTTCGCTGTGGTCATGCACAGCGGCGTGACCATCAGCAGCGGCCACTACACCACCTACATCCGCATGACGGAGCTCCACCGCACCCATCTCGATCCCCGGTCTCAGGAGGAAAGTCAGAAAGAGGAAGACGGCGAGACGAAACCTCTGAAGACAGAAGAGGTTTCGCCACCAGACTACGATGACGGCGAGGTGTCCTTCAGCCTAAACTCTAAAGTGAGGAACATGGCCGACGGAACCAGTCTGCCTGGCAAAGCCGGAGGAAAGCGGTCCACAGAAGGAGTCGGTCTACTGGGAGGTCAGAGAAGCATCTCTAACTACGAGATCAGCGCCAGCAAACAGGTCGCCTCAGAGAAACCTGCTAACGTGCCCACTTACATCAGTTCTTCCGTGCAGAACGGGGTGGTAAAGAAAGAGAAGGATGAAGAAGGAGAAGGTGTGAAAGAAGAGAGCCAGGTGAGCTCGGACATGGCTTTACAGAACCTCCTGGACTACGAAGGGAAGTGGATGTTGTTTGACGACTCGGAGGTTAGACTGTTTGAGGAAGAAGAATTCCTACGTGCGTGTTCTCCCGAGACCTGTTCCACCTCCACACCTTACCTCCTCTTCTACAAGAAGGTCTCGGGAGAAATAAGATGCACGACAACTAAATAACTTCCAATATTTAGAAAGAGGTGGCTTGTCATGGTTGCACAGGAAGCAAGCTGAGGTTTAAAGGAATACTCCAGGGATGAAAAACGAATTGGTCTTCCACATGTGAAGCATGCAGCATTACCTCAGGCAAGGATTCATTGTAGTCACCAGAGTCAAATGTATTAGCTAGCAAGCCACACAAGTAGAAACGTGTGTCGCCTATAACAAAGTTCTGGGATATTTGCATGTGTGCTTCAAATGCAGAAGGTGATTGTAAAAAAACCTTTTATTCCTTAAACGCCTCATAGCTGTAAATATATATATGTTTTCTATACCATGATGCCTGTATGTGATGTATTTTTCTATTCTTTTAATCTATTTTTCATTCTTTTTTTTTTCTGTTCCTTAAAACATTATATACATTCCATATCGTGATCTTGATACACGTTTATCACTTTTTTTTTTTGGGAAGACCCTTAACCAATGCACCTTGGCACTATCTAGTGCAACTATAACGTCCTGTTCTCCATTGGCCCGAAACAAGTCAGGTAAATTGCTTGTGCACAGGTTAATATTTGGACGCTTTTTTTTTTTTTTTACAGATATCGTATGTGTATATATTTTTATTCCTGATGTACAGCTTCAAATCATTCACAGGAGGACGGGGTGTAAATACACTGTAGAGAGTAATGTTTAGTTTCAATATGACAGTGTTTTCCGTTAGAACCAAAGTGAAGAAACCTAGAGACGATCCATTTGCACACAGACATGAGCTTCAGGAGTTCAGGGTTTGTTCAGATTCAATAGAGGACTGTATTTTTATAGATTTTATCCTATTGGACTGCATTCCTGTAATAACTTCACCAGTTCTTTGCGCCTTGTTCTTCAGAAGTAGTGTATTCAGTGGATCGTTTTTCTTAAATAAGCTCCAGTTTGAGTGAGACGTCAGGGATGAGTAAATAGTAAGAGAAGTTGTATGTGACTACAGGAAAGGCAGTTAGATCAGATCCCGGGGCAAAACACTACGTATGTGTGTAAATTCTTTTGACCTTTCTATTTTTGTGCCTTTTTGTAGATTCTCTTATACACCCAATAAACAATAGCATATCAAACATGAACTTGTATGCTTATCATCAATTAACCAATCTGTTTGACATTATGCATTAAAATATTTATTTAGTAAAATATTCAAGGTAAACAAAAGCTACATAAAATTATTCAAATGTTTAAAACATTTCAATAACTTTAAACAAATGTAAAAAAAAAAAGTGAAAAAAAATCCATGATAAATAATGGTACTTTTTTTTGCGCTTGCTTTTCATTCAGATTAAATAGTAAACTGTCAAAATCGTACCATTTGTGATCAACTGCTTAAGGACACACTGTTAAAAAAAAAAAAAGTGCACACAATATTAGAGTTTTGACACAGGCTGAAAGAGTGTAACAGGTCGTTTCTATAAACCCATACAAAAGTGGAATGACACTACCATAACACTTATTTTTAGCTTTATCCGTTCTGGCAAAAACACTGATTTTTTTTTTCTTCCCCCCCAAGAAGAGTTAAATATTTACAAGCAAATAAATAAAATGCCAAGCTTTTTCCTCATCACGTCTGGTCTTCCTCACATGTCAAGCTTACGGAGACTCATTCTGCTAAAGGAGTCCCTGAAGGGGGAACAAAAAAGGAGATTAGGAGAAATCTGATCTGTACAGGCTTGTGTTATTAAACAGTGCTTCATGTCTATATAGGGTGTCCCAGAAAAATTGACAAGCTTTTGTAGTGTAACATGTTAAAATTTGAGATCATTCGAGCAAGAATTGGCTGTTAGACTATGAAATGACCTAAAATTTTAACAAAATGTTTAAAAACTCATTTTAATGTTTGTCTTTTTTTTTTTTAAGTGATAAAGACAATGTGCTGTTGAAATGACCACCACGTTCACTTGACACCTTGATTTTTTCTATGGGGCTACAGTAGGTGAAAGGACTGGTCTTTATCCCCTCTTCCTACAATCTTAGAGAACTCAAGCAGAGAATGTTACGCAAGATATGCTACAGCGTGTTTGGCAGAAGCCACTGACTCAATACCTACCTGGGCGTGCGCATATTGAACATTTGTGAAGCTTTGTGAAATCAGTTATAAAATCTATATCTGTTTGAATATGTTGTTGAAAGTTTACAATATTTTTCAACATGAAGCCTATTTAATTTTGCTTGCCTAGGACATGTAGTTACTCAGATTCATATTTCAAATGATGTACATTTTTTTTAGGACACCCTGTATATAAAATCATAATTTCCACTGAGATTCCTGCAAAAACAAAAGTTAATTTGGAAGTTCTACCTTGTCAAGCTGTCCGTTTGCTGCTTGGCAAGTTAGCAAAACAAAAAATAGTAATCAGAAATGTAAATGTACATGTTAGTGACTACTTGTGTAAATATCTGCATTTATCAAGTAAAGAGTTGAGATACCAGCTGGATTAATTAAGCGACATGGCCAGGAGATTCGTAGCACAAAAAGCCAACTGAAAAAAAAAAAAAGCTAGTAATGCCATTTCAACTATGTTTTTAAAAAATAATAATAAATCATGTTTGACTAATGCAGTGGAAACGCTTGCTAGAAAAAAACGTGTAGCGGTCTGGGAAAACCATTCTTTTGTTTCTGTGGCTAATATCTAGAAAATAGCTAAAAGTTTAGCTCCCAATAAAATACACCTCTAATATAATGGAACAAAACCTATTTAGGCTACCTTCTAAGTTCGCCTTGGCCTTTTGCCTGCCAGGTTCATGTTGTGTAAGAGCGAGTTTAGCAAAACACAGAAAGGAGGAAAAAAGTCTAATAATCTACAGATAAAGATACCTTGCTAGCCAAGAGTGATTTCCACACACATAAATGCAAACAATTTGCACCATCTGACACACATCCATTTAGTGAAATCAGATTTCAACTGTCTGCGATATTCCTGCAGAATTAGATCATCATCAGAGAAGAGCGCCAACACGATTCGTACAGTGGACAACATTTGACAAATGTTTAAATGACCTAATAAAAAGACAAGAACAAGAAAATGTCGCCAAGAGAACTGAATTAATCAGTCATTATTTCTCCAGAGATGAATCGTAAAGAGATTGAGAGTTGAGGTTTGTGTTTAAATACTGCAAATTTAGCCTTGGGATGATCAGACAGACAGATGGTGATTGATGACGCTAATCATCAATCACCATTGAGAACTTGTGAGAATTCTCAAAAGTGAGAACTTATTTCCCATTGTAACCTTAAACTGTTGTAATTTTGTTTTGAATTAAAATATCCATCTGGAGGAAACCAGACTTTAAATAAACGCCAACTAAACATTTACACTAACTAGTTCAGGAACACCTGTAGTCAGCCAAAGCATCTTTCGCATCTGACGTCACGGCCTCTCTGTCCACCACGGTCCCACTTCTGAATGGCAAGAGAGACGTTACTTATTGGATACCAGTCCCAAAACCCGTATACCAGACTAGTCATGAAAGCAGTAAGAAAACGCATCTGATAGCGCAATGTCATCTTAACACTTTGTCTCTGTAGTAATTACTTCTAAGTGGTTCTGAATTGTGTCTAAACCATGTACTAACTAGCTTAACACATGGATAAATCCCAAATCCCTCTCTAAAGCCTGATCAAGGTGGACTAGGTGTTTGGGAACATGGGATTGTACACTCCACATATTGCACTAGCTTTCCATTTTTTGCTGTTCGGGATTCAACCTAGGAATTTATAGTTAGCTGTTAAGTTGCAAAGCTTGAAATGGCAGTACAAGTTAGTGTTATCTGCACATTTGTCTTATTTGTAACAAACACCGAATGAGCTGCCAAATCCAGGAGGTATCACACATTTGTACAGGTAGTACCTGACTGGAAAATCCCCACTTTGTCTGACTTAAGAACAAATCAAACTTACAAACGTGCTCCCGGAACGGAACTCGTTCGTAAGACTGATTTGTTCTTAAGTCCGACAAGGCGAGTCTTATACGCCTTTGATGCAAATATACAATGTAATGCATACCAATCCACTTGAATAAATCTGTCCCCTTTCCCCACACTTTAAATGCAACAGTGTTGTCTTTAAATCCAGAGCGGAATTCCGGAGGGCATTTTGTCTCGGAGCTAAGTGGCTCTAGGACTGTAAACTGTGTTTTGTTGAAGATTTTCCGAAATTTGGATTTTTATTTACCATCAGGACAGCTTTACAGGACAGCCATTTTCTATTATCCGGACTGATTCATTGAAACCGGTGAGGCCGACTCACACGTTTGCAAAAGATCAATACAGTAGAAAACTGAAGCATGTGAATGGTTTTTCCAGGCTGCCACACACCATGGTTTCTGCCTGGCAGTGAGTTCTACATCTGATTCTTCTTTTACATCTAGTACGAAATCAACTGCTAAATTATTAATGTAATGTTTCCTGTAGATGTTAGACTCAATCAATACAACACTTCTGTTTAGCAACATCTTGCCAGCTTTGTACTTAAAGACAGACTTGGGATACAGAACCTCTTTTTTTTTTCAATTATCTGCACACAAACACTCTTCCTTAATAGGAATCACTTTTATAAGTTGCTCTGGATAAAAGTGTATCCAGAATTCATTCAAAGCAGCCTTCTCTCTTCAACAATCTATTACACTTTCTGCATTCTTCGACAAGTCTTAAATATTCTAAAGTTCGGTTCTCTCACCTGTGAGAGTTGACCTGCAGCACAGGTTTGTAGAGCTGCGGGATTTTCCTGTTAATCAGTGGCTGAAGAGCCTCCTTCAGTCTGTGGTAATTTCTTTCCAGCTCCCGCTGGTATTCCTTTTGGTCAGGACCTATTAAACTTTTATTCTTGCGCAGGGCGTCTTCGCATCTAATAACGATCAGGCCAAATGATGGGGTTACATTAGATCCAGTTACACTATAAGGAACTGATGCATTTGGATAAAGATCGATGATTAGTCTTTGTACCGTTTGGTGAAGTCTTTAAAGCAGAGTCTCAGCTTGTTGTGATGTCTGTAGTGTTTCGGATCACTTGGAATTTCAGACAGGAAGACCTGAGCGACCTCAAGTGGCCCCTGGGGAGAAGGTGCACAAAGACAGATAGTACTCAGTTAAGAAGAAAACACGACAGGTGTACTGTCAGGAAAATGAAAAAGGACATCAAGTGTGTGATTCGACCCAAAATGAGTGACTGCTTTACCATAGAGCTTATTATTTTTACCAATAACTGCACATCCTGACAGGATTTGCTCTTAAGCCATATTAGTTTAAGATAATACCTAAAAAAATGGCATTTAGTTATTTTATTTCTGTTTGCATAAGCGAGTAAAATGTAAACTACAGTGTTCGAGATGGCCTTTACTACAGAACCAAAAGTCCAGGAGGTGGATGTGATGCAACTCCTCCAAATAAACCTCTAACCCAGACAACACTGTACAACGTGAAACACACCGAGTACCTCCACCCCCGGGCTCATCTCTATCCACCCAAGAGGAGCTAGATCAGATCCGACTCCTTTCTGTGCTGCATTTATGCACATTTATAAACTTTATTTACATTCATTATCTTCCACAGTGCTGACTGGGTAGAATACCGTGTATACAGAGTAAAAATATACAGTCTGTACGTAAACTGTATTATATTCTACATATTAAGTCCAGTTTGATCATCTTAGTAATATGGATCCAGGGACTCGGCTGTGAGCTATTGCCACATCCCCCATACAGTCCTGACCTTGCTCCATATTTTTGAGCCATTAAAGGAGTTCCAGGTGTGAGTCACCTTTTTCGACATTGATGGTATCCAAGTACTAGTGAAACGCTGGGATAAGTGCATTAGTGTAGAGCTGTTGTGTATCAAAACACCCTGTGTGTTTATTTACCTGGTTGACAGTGGTGCCCACAGATCCTTGCAGAACCATTTGTAACATCTTGGCATCGGCTGGATCCTGGTGAGTGGCGAAGGCCAGTTCCTGTGTCTTCTTCTGCATGTCCTCAATGGCCACCTCGATGGGCATGGAGATGATCTGAGCACAAAAAAAAGAGAAGAAATTAAACACAAAGCTTGAGGTGATGGGGTACTGTCACAATGAGGGGTGATGTCAGGTTCTACCTCCTCCTTGTGAATGATGTTGATGCGGGTTTTGATGTAGGGAAAAGCGTGGCTGGTGGTGAGAATGGTCTTGCGCTTGTACTGCTCGTGCAGGTCCCCGTGCGCGCGGCCGTCTAGCGTGAACGGCGTGCAGTAAACGAAGCGGCGCAGGTTGTAGTTCTTGTCGAAATACGTGATGCGGTCCTTCATCTCGTATGTGTCGAAGTACGGTTCCACGTAAGTGATCTGAATAAAAGCCTGTAAAACACAAATCAGTCACTTAGTATGTGGTTTATGTGGGTAGGTAGGTACAAATACACCATGCGCTCAAGAATTATTGGCGTTTATATAATAATATGATCAAATTAATCCACACAAAAAAATTTTATCTTATCTTTTTTAATAATAGTATTCTCAAAACTATTTGTCAAAATGAAATTTTGAAGGATGGCAATTCTTGTGGATATTATATAAGCACACACATGAAGTACAAAACGTGTGTATAATAATTTCCAGCTGAAAACTATAACTCTTTTTTTATAATTTAAGTGCAAAGAATACAAAATACAAAACATGCTAAAATCAAAGAAGTTTCACAAGAACCAAAAGTCAAGGTTTTGACTCGGCCATTACACTTGAATTGAATTTGACAGCCAGGCCAGCTGTAGCACACAGTATGTAAGTGTCACGACAGCTATGAGAAGCTGTTCAGTAGTTAAACACACATTAAACCCTATGAGGATGCAAACATTCCCACTAAAGCTGTTGAATAATGCTACTGATATCACATACCTTATTTGGATCCAGTTTACATTTGTCCACTGGATTTGAGTCCTTAATGACTTCAACTTGATCTTCCCCAAACCTCTCCCCATAGAAACCCTAAAGAAAGAGAGCAAAGTCCATGGGACAGTGTAACACAACGGCGCACTATACTAAGAATAAAACACTAGCTAGTTATACATCAAAGGAGGAAAGATGGAACATAGGTCCTTTATATTTGAACATTTAAAGATATGAGGCACTCTGCATTTCCTGCATGTAACGATAGAACTGGGATCATGTACTGTACACGACTGCAGCGTATCAAGCTCTGGAGATGTATTCAAAAGCACATATTTCACCTTGAGTGTTCTATCCAACCTAGATTCACTACTATGAGTTAATGAACAAAAGTGCACAAAACCCTGCGTTCCATATACAAATGTTAGCAAATGCTCAGGTTTGTCTGGTTACTCTGGCTCTGTACTGTTTTTCACAAGATTAAAAACTATTTTACTACAACAGCATAGCGGCGTTCAACACGGTGAGCCATGGAGCATAAATTTTTATAATTTTATTTTCTGGTTTAATAAAAGTGCAAATATCTGTAAATATTATAAACAGGCAATTTTATTATACAAGGGGCGTTCAAGTCAAACCGGGAATTTTTATTACGTTATGAGAGCAAAAACAAATCTTTATTTCTCTATATAATCCTCTGCTACACTTATGCACTTATCTCAGTGTTTCGCTAGTGCTTGGATTTTTCTCAATACGCCGGAGTAGTGCTCAGACTGCCTGCTTCACGTCTGAACGCTGGCCTCCCAGGAACTCCTTTAATGGCCCAACCATGTGTCAAAAATTTGCGAGGGATGTAGCATTAACTCCCAGACAAGTAATGTGCAAGTGATTTTTGTGGAACAATTGGGTGTACAGTTGAAACAGATATATGCGGCTCTCCCGCAAGTTGCCAACAAGTTATCTGTCAATTTTTAAGGATCAGGCGTTCCACTTACTGCATCGCTGCAAACATCTGCACCATTCACATCTACTATTGCGGCTAACAATCCACACTGTACTGTCAATCGGTTTTCTGGTTTCATTCATGATAAATGTCATCAGTCTCAGTTTGACTTGGACTCCCCTCGCATATAAACTGTGATTATTATTAAATACTTAATAAATCATAATTGTATGCATAGATCGTCGTTATAAATAACAGCTGGTAAACTCAGGAAACTGTAAGTAGGGTCACAACCCTAAGTTAGTAAACCTATGGGAATGCACAGACAGATAAAAAAAGTTTCCAGCAATCTTGTACCTCAAGCCGATGTGAGATTTCTGCCAGCTTGGTGATGGCTGGCTCTTTGTACACAAACTCCTGTTCGTCCAGGTCACCAAATTTAGAACCATAAAATCCCACTCTGAAGTAAGTGCCAAACATGCGCTTTCCATCCTGCAAGAAATTCAGCAAAAAGAAATCAATCAGCTTTGCACAATTCCATCTATACTCCTATAACAGACACGGTCATTAACTCATTTGCAATTCATATATCACTAAACTATGATCTTGATAATATTTTAAGCTGGAGTGTAACTAGCCCCTGTGCCATGGTCAATGTAAAGTGAACTCGAATGGAGGGATTTCATGTTGACTTTATCAGACCTAATAAACATGAAAAGATGAATAAATGCTGTTTGTTAATGAATGATTATAAATGTTGACCGAGTTAATTTTATCTTATTATACGGAATAAGGATCAGTGAGCACAGTAAGGCGTCCACACACAGCAAATCAATCAGTACAGTATAGACCTGTATACTGTATCATAAGAAAATATCACAGGCAGTAGAAAGGAGAAGATTAAGAATTAATAAAACAAAGCCATCTGATATTTAAGCTTTTAGTACCTATATTAGAATTCTTTATTTATTTGATTTACAGTCAAGTTGTAAACTTCATATAGTAAAAAATAATCAGTATTAAGTTGCAGAGTTCATAAATGGGTGTGTTCACACCCCTTAGCAAACTTTAATTGGCACTTAAAATTACTGATTGTGAGTGGTGGATCATTACGATAAGAAATGAGATGTACATAAATAAAAAATAAATCATACTTGCTATTAAAATGTTATGGTAGTACAATATGCAAGTAGTTCTCAATTCTGGGATTTTGTACTGCTCAAAACGTGCTATAGTTCATCGAAAGTGGCAGACTTTAGCTAGGGAAAAAAAAGCTAGTTTCATAGCATGTTTATCTTTGAACCATATTAAAATACAATGAGCAATGAGCGGCATTACTCCCTTAGAAAATTTGCTAAACATATTGTGCTTAAGGTAAAAACAAAAGCTTATGAAACTGTATTTAAACATTTTTCCCTAACTAAATTCTATATTTTCTACAACACTGCCTGAACGCTGGAATTTCAGTTCATATAGCAGTACACATTCATTATAATACCATGCAATTAGATCAACTGTAAAACTGTTGTTGACACGCATGTCTAGTCTAGCACATTCACCTATAGAGAACAGTTAGGGGAACCTAACCCATAGAATATGGCTATTAGAGTAACATGTAAACCAGTGATACATTTACAGTGCACTGAGTACCAGTACAAGGATATGGAAATAGAGAAGTCTAATGGTGGATTACTATAGGCTGTAAGAGATGGTTCATGGGAACTGAACCTTCAGACTGTATCAGAAGTGATCCTGGATAGGACAGATATGGGGGAGCAATTCATTGGGACAGCATGCTTAGGTGTTACAGATTTCCAGTGCAAAACACATTATAAATATACAGTACTGTGCTAAAGTCTTAAGTCACCCCTCATTTCTTCATATTAAATAAAATTATGTAAATTAAATTAAATCAATACGAATAAATGTTTTCCTGTGACAGGCTACAAAGTTCAGAATGATACAGTTTAAACATTGTTTATATAACAAACACAGCAGCAACCTCATTTCCCCTCTCATCTGTTCCAACAATTCAGCATTCAGGATCACCAATATACTAATCACTGGCCTGATCATCTGTCATCATCCGCACATGTTTCTCACTGGGTCATGCCTCAAGTTAGATGTT
>JAOVVB010000016.1:21415549-21439278 GCA_028570985.1 Heterobranchus longifilis | reverse complement strand
ATGTTTTTTCATGCTTAAATGATCCATAGGTCACTGTGTAGCCCAAACAAATAAATAAAAAAAATTAAAAAACTCAGGAACAGGGACTGGACTGAAAATTAGAGCAAAAAAATTGCCAAAAATTGCCAAAAAAGACGTTCCTTCAGAAAACCTGAAAAGGCTATTCAAGGCTACTTTAAAAATACAAGAAAGTCTGGCTTTTTGAAAGGGAAATATGAAGAAATGATGGGTGTCTCAAGACATTTGCAAAGTACTATGTTTTACCAAAAAGTATGTGGAAATGTTGAGACCTTGGCTGTTCAAATCCAGTACCGGAGGGCCAGCATCCAAAACACTTGTGACTTTTCTGTTCAAACACAGCTGATTCAACTATTCTGTTAATTGCCAGGTTTAGTGGATGTTTTTTAACGTTTTGGTGAATAACAAACTGTGCTGGACATTGGTCCTCCAGAACTGGATTTGAACAGCACTGGTCGAGGCAATCATGCAATAATATTGCAATAATGTTGGTTAATGAGCCAGTGTAACAAAGCAAGATCATCGTTTCAGATCTGCAGTTTTTAGAACTTCATACAGTGAACTATATACTGTAGAAACAATAAAAAAAATTCCAGGGTCTTTACTCTGCTTCTGCCAATCACATACAGTATATCCACATATATCTGTCACGCTATTAAAGCAACAGAAATAAAGCCTCAAACTAGCAACTTACCACAAGACATAATAATTAAAATGGGAAGAGGAGGGATCAGCAACCCGGGGAGGGGGATAAAAAAAAGGAGAAAACAGAACATATTTTAATCAGGGAACCATGAACTTCTTGGAAAGATAAATGAAAAATAAAATAGCAACAACACTTAAAAAAAAATGGAGAATGCAAAACCAGGACACATGCAGGATGGAGGATGGAGGGAGGAATCAAGAAAAAAAAAAAACAAGCAGGAAGGGCTGAGTGAGTATGGGATGGGAATCAGGAACGTCCAACATCCTGTTAAGTGAGGAGACAGCATCGTGCCAAACTCTCAAAAAGTCATGCAGAGGACCATGAGAGAAGTGATGGATTAATTGCAATTCACACAAAAATCAATACTCAGGGGTCGATTTAGTTCTAAATTAAGCAAGGTCAGTGAAAGGACCAAAAAAAAAATTGTTTTTTTTGGTGTGTGTTTGTTTTTTAAATTTAATTTGTTCCTAATTTTCATTGTTGCATAGCAGGTATAAATCGAACCCTGTGCTTTAGGATGACTGTAGTGAGGTCACATCGATGCCAGTGCTTATAAAAGACAGAAAGAATGAGGGAGAGAGATGAGGCAAATGAAGTGATGCATTCACTGGACAGCTCGTCATTAGTGTCACACGCTGGCTCTCATGCATGTGGCCTGCCGAAACAAGCAATGTTAACACTGCTTCTGTTCAGAAAACAAGGAGTCAGAGAAAAAAAATTGAGAGAAAAAGAGAAAGACAGTGTGGCATGGTTGCACGCCACAGACGGACAGATGAAAGGATGGACTGAGTACAAAAAGTCAATAAAAAAAGGTTAATGGATCGATTTCACAGCAGAGAGAGCTAGGATCAATGCCCACCACTTGCACATGTGGGTCAAGCATTAAGCATGAGGTTCACCACCTACCTCCCAGCCAGTGCTCTGTGTGACAGAAAGAATATAGGACAAATCAACACACACACACACACACTCAGGTCACAGTCACACCCTCTATAAGCTCAGCAGGACTTTCCCCAGCACTATGGGAAGCCATTATTCTTTCCCATAGGACCTTCAGAACACTGCATGCAGTACTCAGGGGTGGACAAATATCACTAGTCTGTGTGTCCAAACCATTTTCCCCCTCCTTCTTCTTCTTTACAGTTGCCCAGAAAGTAAATAAACCCTACTTCCTGACAGTGAAAACTCTGGTTTGTATGATGCTTGTGTATTTAAGGTTTTAAACTTTATGCATCACTGCCACAATATCCAGTGACATTTACTATAGTACTAGACCTGTATAGGTGTATAGGTGTACAAGTCTATAGTGTATAATAGGTCTGAAGTGAAGTGTCATATAAAACAGGTTAAAAATAATGTTAAGAAAGAGGATATAACTAGAAGGTCATTAAATATGTTTTTCTACAGTGCAAAGTTGTTGTATTATGCACAATACCTCACCTCAAGGTAAAAGATTTATAGACAAAAAGCTAAACAGGCTCAAACAAGGTTTGTAATTGTGAAACAAAAAGGAACGTTGCATGAAATTACATGTTCGCCAACAACTAGATAATGTTCTATATTAGAAACTTTATCAGTAGAGAATAAAAACTATTATTCATAATCTGAACATTTCTTATTTCACAGTCTCCACATTTTAAACTACTTTCTGGGCAACCAAATCAAAGCAGAAAGGCTGGAGTTTCCACTTCCTGAGTGGATTAGTTGATGCATTTATCATTTGTCCACCCCTTTTGTACTACACTTCATTTATAACCCCATAATTGTTGCTGTTTGGCATGCAAGACCTCCATCTTCTCATTAGAAACCATGATTCTGTCCCAACACATGCAAAGCCCCTTGCATAGGGCTGACAATGATTGTGATAACAATGATTGTGTTAACATGTGTGTGTTGGTAGAAGAGGCAGCCATGTGAATGTGTTTACAGTACATCTCCATGCATGAATGAACATCTGCCCTGTTTAAAAAGTATACAACAAGTTGCAATACCCCTACACATAAAAACACACCTTAGTCAACTACTATAAAAACATTTATGTAGACTGTACCATGCAAGACATTGTGTACATGACGGCACGAACACGTCTGCAAGCACGAGTGTGTACATACAACCGAATAAACAAGACTTCATTTCTACTCTGACTTTGCTGAGATGTTTTTGATGATATTTGAAAGCAAAGTCCTGTTGTTTTAAACTGAAATAACCGACAAGGACAATGACCCCACTCCGAGAGGACGGCACTGCTACCGAGCGGCGTGAGCACTTACCTGGTGCACAATTTTGCCAAAGGCCTCTTGGAGTTTACCATGAATGGTGGCCAGCTTCTTGGCATCCCTATTAGCTTCATGAATAGGGATGAGCACCTTGTAGACTTCGTTCACGGCCTCGTACATGCCAGCCTGCAGACCGGGAGTGAAAACAAGGTCACTTATTTAACGATACACAAGACAGAGTTAACACAACAGGGGATAAAGAATACGGGTTGGTTAACAAGCAAGAAAGTTCATCATGATCTTTATCAATGTATCATTTAATAATGAACATGACGTTCATGATCAATAATGTGTTAAGCATTTGATCTGATTGTTTTTTCCTCTTCAGTCCTGCTGCAATTACAAGTTCTCACAGTACTGCACATAAAACATGTCCTGGCAGTTGAATAAAAAAAAATAAGAGAGCCTAAGAGTTCACTTTGTCAAATGCACTTCCTCACCATAGAGAAGGAGGCAGCAGCCTGCTCCAACAGCCCCACCAGACCACCCTCAGTAAAATATTTCCCCGAACAGATACCCTCCTCATCCGGAGACACGACATCATCAGATACAGCAGACTCCTCCAGGACGTTGGAGGAGATATTCTGTCACAGAACAGAGGGAAAGCCACTAAAACAATCTGTTTGAAGAAAACCGCCATGACTAACAAAATCCTCTCAGGTCAGATTAAATACCTGGAAGGTGACGCAGCCCACAGGCAGGTACTTGCGATCTTCCAGCATGCTGAGATATTCAGCCACCAGGGCGGCGCTGTGGACCAGACACTGTGCCGCCTCCGCGTGGTTATTCCTCTCCGAGTGCTTCCCTGCCATGTTCTGTAGCCAGGTCAGCCTTAAATCCGGAGAAGTCTGATACCCCTTGGCTATTCTGTTACACATACATGTTTTAACATTTGCATTATCACCAGTGTGATCAATTTGTGTATGAAAAATTTAATCTAGAATTTGAAGCTCCTCCAAGAACCCGAACAAATTCTATATCAAAATGAAAAGCAATATGACCTGTACATCAGATCAATAAGCATCTCAGGATCCTCTTGATGTTCCTTCATCTTGACTGTGTCTGATAAAATCATATGGAGGTTAAACACCAGGTCCTGAACCTAAAACACACAAAAGCATATGATTCATGAGGCACATCTAACATAACATAACGTAATTCTAACATCACAATAAAAGTAATAGTTCATTTCAGAGAACCAATACTTGGTAAATACCAATATTTGCATACAAATGCAAATTGATTGACCAAAAGTACTACAATCTTTAGCAAAAGATTTACTTTAAGGACTGACCTGGTCAGGGAATGTAGTCTCGCGGAGCTCCAAGTCCTCCTCGGCATAGGTCAGGATTGTTTTGAGCGAGCGTCTCAGAAACTCCTCGTTAAAGTTTTGAGACGTGCCAACCAAGGATGACAGAGACATGGTCACCTGCATTTTTACTCTGGCAAAATTCTGAAGGACACAAACAAATTCATATTAGTAAACCAAGTTCAGAGACAAGCTTGAATAATTTTTCAAGACCAAACAAAAAATCTTGTCCAACGCACATTTCCAATTTCAAAGTTCTGTCTCATTAGCAGGTAAAGTGAGGCGCTGGCGTGTGACCTAATGGTGCTGATGCTACTACTGCAGTTCCTCAGCAGACGCAGACAAAGATCAGCACACTGCTCTGTCTCTTCCTCAAACAGCAGCTCTGGGAACTAAAAAAACGCACCCAACACACAAACCGACAGAGGAAGATAGCAGCATTTAGATAGCAACATTTACATCATCACAGACATTTTATCATGAAACCTGTACTCACCTTTGAGACGAGAGCCCTCTGTGTCGCGAAGCAGTGCTGAAGATAGAGGGCGCTCTGGTTGCACGCCATACTGTGAAGTAGAACCTTGAGGACACCTCCGAGAATGCTCTCCTTCGACTCGGTCACAGAAACAGTCTATACGAAGCGTAGTCATTACCTTCAATTAATACAGCTTAAAAAATTGGGACACTAAATCTAGATTTCTGTGCTTTTAATATTTACCTGCACTATGATTTCCAGAGTGTCAAGAATAATGAGGTTGGTCTCAGTTGCCAGATTGCCGTCTATTAGTGCCTCGTGTTCCAGCTCTGCCCTGGTTCTGGAAAAAAGACGAAAAAACAGAGAACGCATTTAGCATGGTTTTGCGCTGTGTCTGGAAGAAAAAGCCAAGGATCCCTTGAATGGCAAATCATCCTGTGCAAGCATTCAAGGTCACTTTGTACGTATATGAATCCATTGACACTAAAAACATACTTGTACTTAAAAAAATATGCATGGGTAATACAGATACAAAATATGTTCGGGGATCTTCCATTGTTGTATAATGTTGTTGTACATTGTTGTACAATGAGTCTAAGGGGATGGAGGTGGTTTATGTGGTTTATCTAAGCTTACAAACCTATCTAACAAGGCTTCCTGGCTCCTCCTACTGCGCTGAGGGTTTTCCTTAAACCTGCACAGCACACCACTCATTCAAAACAAGCTACACACACTTCAATAGCACAAAAATCCCAACACAGCGAGGGGAGAGCCAGCACCCAACCAAGCGACCCTAGCACAAGAGGCGTCCAGAAAAAGCACACATGGATGCACATCACATCCATGGTGGACCATAGATACAAGGGTAGGGTTTGCAGAATTATCAATTAATTAAATCTATTAATTAATCAGGCTAATACTGGACACTGGAAGCTGAATTTGGAGTCCAGTAATTAACATTGGCTTATACAGTAATTAAGAAACTGGGGTTAGTGATACAGGTGGACGGCAGTGAGTATAACACATTAAGACACGAGGGACGCACAAACAGTTGTTATTTTTGTGCGCAGGAATGTGAGAAAACAATCAGGCTAAAATCAAAAGCTCTAACCATGATCATGGAATGAACGTAACATGAAAGGAAATGCTTTTACAGAGAAAAAAAAAAAGTTAAGGTGGTGTTACTGTTACCACACGGATATTAATCATTCTCCAATAAAAACATAAACTTGTTTAATTTACTTCATACCACAGCAAATTGCCAAGAGCAATATATAAATTTTCAATTATTAATAAGCAACATAGCATGACTTTCAATTTTGCAGAAAATCCACAAAACAAATTAGTTTTTACCACTATATTTATAGCAGCTATAAACTCTCATTCCCTCACAGTCTCTCCTTTTCTTTCTTGTTATTAAGACCCTCTTGTAACTCGTTTCAGCTTTACTTTAGATTGTTACAAAGTATGCACAACGTAGAGGCCTGTTGTATCTTGTTTCTATAGTACCAACATATTAGAACATATTCTGACCAATCAGATTTGAGAATTTACCACCACATGGGGTGGAATTATTAAGCAATATGCATCCATTCACATAAACTGTAGTTTGGGTAATCTGTGTCAGCCAGATGTTTTTTCCTTTAAATCTCGTTCCTCAAAGTTTCCTTCTCATGCTGAGCCAATTCTTTGTTGTCGTTGTTCTGTCTGGCTTGCTCATTAGACCATCTAGACCTTAGTTTTTGTAATATAATATATTATATACTATAATTATATATATACTATAATTATACATTATATACTATAATATTAGAGGTGGTCAGTTTTCTCTTTCTCTATTAAAGCATGGCTATAGCTTTCTGATAATTGCTTTTCAAATTACTACAATCAAAGATTTAGATTTCCCAATTTAGATTAAAATAATAATAATAATAATAATAAATTACCTGCGGACCTGATAATTTTTATAATGTTACACACAATTATGAATCTAAAAACAAACCAGGAAATCAAATTTAAGGAATACCCCCACCCCACAAAACACACGTTTTCTTTTAGCAAATTGCAAAATAATTATATACAGGATGTGAAAAATTTAAGTTATAAACACCAAAACATTTTGTTTTTAGCTGATTTGATTTTAATAATTTTTTTCTACCGCACCTTATATATTTTATACTTATTTACTAGTATATTTACAGTACTTCAGTAACTCATTTTACTTTTGGTGGTTTTTCTCTTTCTAATTATTAAAAGTGAAGTACTGAAGTGTTGTTGGTTCTCTCCACACAAGAATTTCACTCTTTAATGTAATCTAATGTTGCATTAAAAGCACATGTTTACTGAAATTAAAGCCTTTTAGTGGAATTAAGGCGGAAACCCTCTCCCAATATTTGTGCGCTATACTGTGGAAAATGACAATCACATCACCCAAGCAGCCACCCATTTCCTTGCCAAGTGAACACACGCACACCCAGTCACAGAGCAATCCCAGTTACAAAGACACAGCATTCCAGAGCACTTTAAGCAGAAGGCAAAGAAGAGCGAGGAGGCAGGATGAAAGGGGGATCGATTCTTATACTTGAGGTGATTAGCAGAGGGAGGTTATTTAGGTCACACTTCAGTTGTACAATACCTGACTGATCTGTGGCCCCTAGACATACAGTAAATGAAAGAACAAGGTCAAATGGACGAGTTATTCCACACCAAAACAGTTAAGGGACCACAATGGGTAAAGGTTTCTGTACTATAGGGACACAGGTGGGACATGGTTATAAATTAATAAATAAATGTATTAAATAAAGGTATAGTGTATACAAACCAGAACAACGATCTCCACCGTTACACAAGTAATAACCGATAACAATGCATGCTGTTATAGAGAAATACAAAGTGACAGGGTTGATTAACCTTACCTCCCAGAAGGTTATTTTCCTATAACAGCATGTCCTGATTGAATAAAACTGATCATATACCACAGCAAAATTGCCAAAATTTTATAATTTATACCATATTTCCATTTTATAATATATCATTGTATACCATAC
Organism: Heterobranchus longifilis; assembly: GCA_028570985.1. Classification (NCBI taxonomy): domain Eukaryota; kingdom Metazoa; phylum Chordata; class Actinopteri; order Siluriformes; family Clariidae; genus Heterobranchus; species Heterobranchus longifilis. The sequence continues at coordinate 21,431,447 of JAOVVB010000016.1, read as the reverse complement.
CTTCCTTATTGCACCCACCTATAAGCATTTGCTCAATTGCACTCATTGTATTTACTATTTTGCAATGCAAAAATGCACCTTTGGTTAGATGCTAACTGTATTTCGTTGCCTTGTACCATATGTGTGCCGTGTTCTTTCCTGTTATCAATTAAGTGATACAAGTATAACGATTACAAAAAAAAAAAAACATGGCTTTTTTGAGAAACTCACATAACCAGCCTGAAGTGACAATTACAATTTTTAAACTCTAACGTGCCAGATCAGATTTTTTAATGGCTATCTACACGCCCAAATCTGATGTTTTTCAGACTTTAGTATGTGATCATAGATCAGATACATATTCGATACACGTTCACAAAACTCTTGCAATTATGAAAAGTGAACAATCATGACATGCAAATCCGATCTGACCAAAAAATCAGAACTGAGCAACGTGGCTTGTAATATAGCCTGTGTATCACTTTAAAGATTTTCATCTGACTCACCACTGTAGTTATCTGGACAACTGCTGTTAAAGAAATTTTCATTTCTTTGATTTTGATTTTCAATTAATCAAATACTTGATGTGCTGTGGTATAATGTGTTTTACTCCGAGTCAAAATTTATTTTGACCAACTTCCTCCACATTTTTTAAAAATATATTATGTGGATAGAATGTGGCTAATCATAATTATGTTATGTGGAAAAAAACGGTTTGTGATTTATAGTAAAAAGAACTTTTTTTGAGTGATCATACTTGTCCATCTTTTCACTGTTCTGGCGCCAATGTGTCATGTCTTTCCTCCAGCGCAGGTTCTCTTGGCTGCCAAACGCACTGCCTGATGGACTACGCTCTGAAAGAGAGTAAAGCTTCAGGTTTACAAAAATCACTGTGTCAACAAAATTAAGCTGTATTTTTTGAGTGCAACCACAAGTAGAATGTTTTGGTATAACAATGGAATATTAATATTTCACTTAAGTCTTGTAATATTTGTGCTGTGTGTGAAGTTACCATGCTATCACTTAATTTGTTTACTAGGATGATGTGTTAAAAATTCTGGCTACGAAGTGGTTTATCCCCAATTTATCCAGAAATAGGTTTTCATGACTTTAAATGCTCAGTTTTTTACTTGCATCATTACCACAAATCAATATAAACAGTGAGTCTGACCAAATTAGTAGTTTGTGCTTTCAAGAAGAATGAGAAAAAATTATCCACATTCTCAAGAGGTTTACAGATACGACAGGACCCAAAAATGCAAACAAGAAAATATGTTGGTTATTTCTATCACTACAGCCCTAATATAAGATTAAAAAGTGAAATCTAATAAGAATTCTTAATAAAAAATGTCACAGCTCTTTGGCTTTTTTTCAAGGTTCGTTAGAGATATGATTGCATATTACTCATTAATCAGACCTCTTAACATTGCGTTCGTTCTAGCGCTAACTAACCTAACTGTCCTCGACTGCGTCGCACCATCTCCTGCCTGGCTCCGATACTGCCCAGGATGGCCTCCTCCAGCTTGGCCTTCATATCTTTAGACTTCTTAAAGGTCAGACTGTTCATGCGCTCAAACGCCTTCTTTCCCTGCATGAATAGAAAATGGGCCTTTTTGTTGAGATGAGATGAACAGAAAAAAAAGATGGTTAATAAAATTTATCATTATTAAGTATTAAAACAATGCAAACTTAAAATTACAACCCAACTTTATATTTTTGATTAAATAAAACATGTCGTTACAGAGATTTTGTGATTTATTGCTGCTGAGACCTTGTACTCGAAGCAGGAGACGCAGAGGTAGAGCATGTCCAGCAGACGGTTGAGCTGAGATACAGACAGGTCCGTGAACCACTTCTGCAGCACTAACTCGTCTGCGTTCTTCAGCACCCACAGAAGACAGATGAGCAGACTGCGACTGGACTCAGGGGAGAAGGTGCCATGCTGACGGGTGGCCTGGGAGAGGGGGGGGGGAGAAAGAGACATTGAGACATCATGCAGAAAAATTATGATTTTTTTTTTCCTATAGTAGCTGAAAATGTATTAATTATTACATATATATTTTTGGCATGTTAAAATGGAAAAAAAAGGAAATAGTACAGAATTTTAGGTGAGAATAGTGCTGTTGAATTCTCTCTCAATGACTCTTCTACTCCAAGTCGTTCGTTCTTTTGTCACGTGACCCCCATAGACACTATGCGGTGCAATAGATTCAAAAGAACGAATGACTGAGACTGGAAGATATGAGAGGTGAGCTACTCATTCTGTTTATTATAATATGTCCTTAGCTGCATTGTAATATTTTCATTACTGGAACTATAGCCAAAAATTTGTGTATGTAGACATTATGTGGGGGTCTGTTTATTGAAAATTTAACATTTTATTTTATTTCAGATCAAAAGAACAAAACGAAATATATGACTTAAAAATAAGATTCGTTCATTCTGATGAACGATATTTAAAGAACTGAGTCACTAAAATGATCCAAACTTCCCATCACTAGTATACAGCATTGCAGGGGGGTCTGGAGTCTGTCCTTCTGTCCTAGGAGACGAGGCGGGGTATACCTTGGACAGGGTGCCAATCCATTGTGGGGCACACACACACACAGACGCACACCCACTACGGGCAATTTGGCCAGTTAACCTAATCTGAATGTCTTGTGGGAGGAAACCGGAGTACCCAGAGGAAACACAACGAGCACGGGGACAACATGCAATCTCCATGCACACAGAGGTGTGAATCGAACCTGGCCGGGAATCGAACACGGACCCTGAAGGTTTACAACAGCAACCCTTACGTGTTGTATTTCTTACATTTCACACCATTTCTTTTCTTTAATATACAGAACGTCTCTACAATAAGGGAAGAAAATAGCGAGGCTGTGTGTGAGAGCTCAGCAAAGAGCCGCCACTTATACAGCAAGGCAAAGTAGGTACGGCCTCAATTTATCCCCTTGACAATTAATGACACAGCATTGCTTGGGAAAAAGAGCTTGCTTTAGAAAGAAAAAAAGAGGATGCCCAAACATTCTCCGAGTTAAGAGTCCAGGCAAGCAGAAGAGCAAAGCTCATCAGGCCTCCATTTAGCTGAGATGACGCATTTGGCTTGCATAATGCCATCAAGACTGTGGGTTGTCTTCCTTGGAGTTTGCAAAAAAAAAAAAAAAAAAAAAGGCTTCTCAATCAAAGAGCCTTCACTGAAATAAACACCTCGAATTGAAGAAAAGAAAAGAAACGATACAGCGAAAATACAGAGTACTCGGGAAGGTCATACATGCAAATATGATAACAGCATTCACGCCTCACAGTGAGCGAATATGAGATACAGTGAACAGCTGAATAGGTGATCTATCCTACGGCTGCCTAATGATTCTGGTTAATCAGAGCGAATCAAAGACACTGATTTGTCCTCTTCAAGCAATACGAGATACTTGAAGAACCCAAATATTTGCCATCGAGCTATCTGAATGCTACGCGCTTTAATTAACGCGGTATTCATAAGCGCAGCTGGTATTCGGTGTCAGAAGGAATGTCAGACGTGTGACTAGAAAAGTAAAAGAGCGGTGTGTTCCAGATCACATTTATCAGAATATAATACGACTCCTGTTTCATGTTGATCAGACCTGGATCACAGACCATTTCTAGAGCTTCAAACTCCGTGGAAGCAGAGCTTTTTAGGGTTTTTCCTTGAAGGCTGACATGCTGAAAGAATTCGTGGCAGCTTTGGGTGAGTAACACATAATAAATCTAACGTATTTCTCTTGGTGCATTATATTTTGATTTCATGGCAATACTAAAAATAATAATTCATATTATCACATGTGAAACTATGGAGTGTTATGTCTGAACGTTAGTTTTTATTTCGGGTGATTGATGGCTTGTTCCTGAAGTGCAGGCCAAATTTTTGGCAGTAACACTGACCTAAAAAAAGAAGTTTTTAAGAGATAACAGATACATTTATTAAGAAACAACTACACGGGTTGAACTACATCTACAGCAACTGTGTTTCATTGATTCTTAAACTGTTTTTGATTACAACATAAAGAATTTTTTTTTAAAAGTAGGATTTCATTGATAGCATATTCACAGTTCACATTCTAAAGCAAAAAAAAAAAAATCTAATCTGTGTGACTCGTTTGCAAAAGGTTTGTGCATTTGCAAAATTTAGGCTTGTCACCATAACAACTGCTTGTGTTTTAAATAAAAGCAATTATAAAAACCATAAAAGCATACTCCAAACATTTTATAAAATGAATGAGCAGGCGAACCTAAGCAACATTTATTTTTAAATGCATAATCTGTAAAAACACAGAGTTTGCTCTCTCAAAGAATGGTACTGTGTGTACAATTGTTCTCCGGATTCACAGATATACATTGTTTTGGTAAGTGACATTAAACACCGTTGTTCTATTTAATAGATTGTGTCAAGGATTACGTTAATCCGCTCACTTAATCCTTTCAAAAGGATAAAGGATTTCAATCTATTCAGTTTTCTATTTTTAGCTCTATTTAGCTTGGACTGGATTCAGCAACACTTCATAACCTGGGAATTACAAGGTTCTATCACAAAGTGAGATAATGTTGGGAATGGTGGAGGTTCAAATCTCGCCTCTGGTCTTTGTGCATGTTCTCCTCATGCTTGTTGGGTTTTCATCCGTAATTCAAAGACATGTGTTTCCAAATTGCCTATAGTCTGCTGGTGCCCTGTGACTGGTTGGCACCTCATCCAGGGTGTAGCCTGCTTTGTACCCTAAGTTCCCTAAATATGTCTGGGGGGACGTTAGCAGTGGATCCTTCGTGTGCTGTAGGTTGCGGGGTGGGGCCTCTGTGGATCGGACTTGTTTGGGAGGTGCATCCTATGGGTTCTCTTTTTGGATGGGAATGCCACGCACAAGTTCGATCTACGGAGGCCCAGAGGACACAAAGGATCCACTGTTATGATGTCCCCCCCGATGTATATATGGTTTACTGGGGTATTGTTGATAAATGTGATTTTGATGTTATGACCGATGGGTGTACTTCTATCTATCTATCTATTTATCTATCTATCTATCTATCTATCTATCTATCTATATATATATCTATATATACTGTATCGTCTTGGAACACATGAATGGACCGTGATGATAAGTTTGCGTGACCCACTTATTTATAAGTAAAGAATCAAAACAATATGGCATGCTGTTACCGAAAATTAATCAATAATGATTTGGTGTCATGTGTCCCAGTGTAAAACCCAGTTACTGTTATCACTTCAAAGGTTTCCAGAAGTTTCATTTCTCTTATAATGTACAGTTGTATTTATATTATTAAGCCTTGTTATGTTATGGCAATATTTCTTTAATATGAATAGGTGATTTGCCTTGCTGCTGGAACTACTGTCTGAGCCGTGCTGTTACTTAAAATGAACCAAACCCTTCTGAGCAACAAGATTTAAGAACTCAACAGTGGTGTGTTACAGCAAACAGTAATGCTCGGCTATGTGCAAGGATTGGATTTCCTTTGGGTTTTGACAACGGTCGATAACCATTTTTAAACATCTTTGGTGATGCTATAGTGTATAACACACAGTATATATCCAAAGACTTTTGCATTCAATACCAGGTGTAACCGAACCCATACTGCACAGAAGTGAACATGTGTGCTTAATCCATTAGCCAGGATAGGACGGGATAATGGTCTAAAGCTTTGTTTATACTGTGTCTATGCCAGATTTTTTTTCCTGTCTTTCTCTCTGATGTCGGATCTCTATTTACTTTGACCAGGACCATACAGTGGGCCCAAACATCGACTTATAAGGCGTCAGGCCTAACCTTCAGCTACGATCAGTTAAAAACAATTGAGCCAAAAAAAGAAAGAGGAATATTTTAGAGGAAAAAGAGGGTCTAAGAATAGCTCGAAATAAAAAGTAAATGTCTATATACAGTATTTCTAGAATAGCCAGAACAGACATCTGAAAGGAATATCAAGGACACCATGATATGTAAAATATTTCTAGAAATGATGTACATGAATATGGAGGTACAGTGCTAGAATGCATATGTGAGTGTTTAAGAGAGAGGGGAAGAGGGGCAAGAGTGTCCGATCTGGAAACGGGCCATGTTTGGCCCAAACCGAAATTAGTCTCAGCCGAGCAATGAGGCAAGAGTGGTCTTCGGGGAGAAGTGTACGGCTTGACTTAATTCCAGCCTCAGCAAACAGTGCATTGCATGTCAGAAGAGAACATAATGAATATGTTACATATTGATACAGTTGGCCAAATAAGTGGCTAGAGATTTCAAAAAACCTTCTCTCGCTAATATATTGACTGAAAGCATAATGAGTCAATTATGTTGTATTCGACACAATAACCCCTCCTAAACAACTCCAACAAGTCCTACGAGACGAACTCTGAAGATCCACCAGGGAGGAACATGCCTTTTGTCGTTTCTGAAAAAAAAAAAAAAAAAACATGCAGCCCCTAACAAGGCCTCCGGACACGCAGACCGACTCTCTGGTCTCTTGAAGGTTCTCAGAAACACTCAATCTGTTTCTATGAAAAGTCAACACATGGCATGGATATCTGAAATGGACATGAACTGAAATAGCCCCAGATGATTTTTTTTTTTTTGTTTTGTTTTTTGGCAGAGGTCAAAAAGCTGATGTTTTGCTTGAAACTTGCTGTGATCATCCTCCCCTTTTTTCCCTCCCTTCATTTGGTTTATTCCACTTTAAGGCTGATTAAAACTCTACCCTGTTTGGAGGGGACTGAGCACTAAGACTCAAGCCTGCTTTATGTCAACTGTCCTGGAGTTTTTAGGGATCCAGTTCCTTACTGCATCATCTCACTCTCTCTCTCTCTCTCTCTCTGCTAAACAAATGAGAGAATATTTTAGTGCACACTCGAGTTCACCCAAAGTTTTAGAGATATTCAGGGCTGGGGCCAGGAAAACAAATTTCAGAAAATGCTGCACTCAACACTCAAAACATCAAATCCCATGAATCACTGCTTCCTTTCGGTTTTCTACCTCCCTTTTTTCTTTCTTTTTTTCTTTTTCTATTTATTTCTTTAGTTTTAAGTTTTCAGTAATAGAAAAGACTCCAACAAATAGATAGATAGATAAGATAGGCAGACCTGATTATGTTTATTTATATTATGTTTACGTCTGTATGCTTTGAAGAACTTCTTCAACCTGGAAGGGAATCCCAAAGTCGCACATGAGTCACTATACAGTACGTGACGGGGAAACTCTCAGCAAAATATTTTTAACCTGCTGTTGATCTCTTAAAGGTAAGAATCTCATTCGCTGAACTCGTCTTTTTCACAGGCTAAGGGAGCGAGGCGTGTTTTTTTCCCCCCTAACCCTGGAGCCTCTGTGCACGTCTCACCCGTTCGAGTCACATTAGTACGCGCGATTTAATTCGCCTATAGGCAGAATGCGGTGTCGGCTTAGTCACAGCCTGTTTAACTGCAGCATGGGAAAAAAAATCGATCATTACAGAACTGGACCACGCTGAAGCTTCGGAAAACATATCGAACCCGTGTGACTCTAACCCGCACATGCTCGGTAACTAATGATGGTGGGGTATTGTCCTCCGTTTGTATAGTCAACACGGGAGCAAACGAAAACACAGCTCAAATTTCACACCCAGACGAGTTTCACTAAGCCGAGTGTGGATTCGCGCGCTGAGCTGTGTGTGTGCTGCTGTACTCTGCCTAGTCGACTGCCTGCATGTTGTACTCTCACACAGCGGAGTTCCTCTGGCACTGCGCCCGATAACCAGAGCAGAACCACGAAAACAGCTGAACGTATTCAGTTAAATCATCATCAGTGCATCTTGTTTTTTGATATTTCGGGGATTTCCTTTTTATTACTAACAGATCCAGTAAAACTACATACACAAAGGCAATGATAGGAGAGCAGAAAGGACAGTGTGAAAGAAAGAATGCGAATAGAAAGCACATTTGCACATTGCACAGGACTGAAGGCCTGAAGTACACTAAACATATGCATATGCAGAATGTTGCACATTCTGGTTTATGGTTACATACAAAAGGACCACTATTGCACTACTGCACTTTAAAGATGGACAATATCACTGCTGCTCATCACTCCATTTCACACTCCATGACCACACCGTACTGCTGCTGCCCGCACACTGCACAGACTTAATACCGTTTATTTATACAATTCTTACTGTTGTACATTTTTATATAATTTACATATTTCTATTTTATACTTTATTTTATTCTATTTTATTTTATTGTACCAAAATTGTAGATTTTATATTTTATATTAGCATTTTGCCTCCTTACTTCCATGTACAGGTAAGCATTTCACTGCATATCATACTGTGTATGGTTGTGTTTGTGACAAATAATAATTTGATTTGATTTGGTTTGATCAGATAAGGAAGAAAAACAGAAGAGGAAAGGATGGGAAGGAAAAGAAGAAAAATCATTAGCTTAGAAGCAAAGGAAGCAGGAAAGGAAAGGAGGAAAGGAAGTGGAAAAGAAATAGGGAAAGGAATGAAGAAAGTTAGTGAAAGGAGGAAAAGAAAGAAATTGGACAGGAAAGAAAAGGAAAGAAACCAAAAGAGAAAGGGAAAAATGAAAGCAAAGGATATAGAAAAAGGAACGGAAAGGAAATAATTTAGAAAAATGGAAGAAAATACAAGCAAAGAAAAGAAAAGAAATGGAGAAAGGAAAGGACACGAGGAAAGTAAAATGAGAGAGGATTGGAAATGAATAAAAGGAGAAGAGAGAGAGAGTGAGGAAAGCAAAAAGGGAAAGAGAAATGGAAGCAAGGGAAATAGAAAACAAGAAAACAGGAAAGGATGGAAAGGGAAGGAAGAAAAATCATTAGAGGGAAATGAAAGGAAATAGATGCAAAGGAAGCAGGAAAGAAAAGAAAAGAAAAGGTGAAAAGGAAGTGAGAGAGAAAGGAAAGGAAATGAGAAAAGGGAAATGAAAGCATAAAGATACAGAAAAAGGAAAGGAAAGAAAAAGATTTAGGGTAATGAAAGAAAATACAAGCAAAGAAAAGGAAAGGAATGGAGAAAATTAGTGAAAGGGAAAAAGATAGGAAATGAATGTAAAGGAAAAAAGCGAGAGAGAAAGGTAAGGACACAAGGAAAGTGAAATGAGAGAGGAATGCAGAAAAGTAGTAAAAGGAAAAGGAAAAAAGAATAAAAAGGAGAAGAAAGAGAAGAAAGGTAAAAAAGAGAAAGAGAAATGGAAGCAAGGGAAATAGAAAACAGGAAAGAAAATAGAAACAAAGTAAATAGAAACCATGGAAGGGAAGAAAAAGAAGTGGAGAAAAAGAGAAGAAAGGAATGAAAGTAAATGACAGCAAAGAGAAACAGAAAAAGAAAGAAAAATGAATAAAAATAGTGGAACAGGAAAGGATGAGTGTTTGAGGGATGAGGAGAAGACAAACTAGAACAGAGATAAGAAAAACCACAGAGTCGGGTTCTGGGAAGTCCTGCTTGCTGGAGATCTCTGGTTTCAGAGGTGTGTGTTAGAGAATATAAGGAGCTCTCTACCCGCTAAAGTAGTAATAACCGGCAAGAAGATCATGTTCTGTATGTGACCATTCATTCAACGGCACAATAATAAATAAGTGTACATGTAATGTCGTATACTGTATACTGAATATAATATAAAATATTTCATAGTAATAGTATCATGAACTGAAACAATGGGAAACTAAAGAAATGAGGACCCATGCTTCAAACATTCCAGCTATGTGGAATACACGAGAACGCCTCAGAATGTCCACAGATTGCAACAGCTTATAGCTCGAGGTTGAAATGCTCTTTTTAGGCCACGTGGAATGTAAAGCAGCTCGCCGATCCGTCCAAAGTACTCGGTAGTGAGATTTTTAAAAAATGTCAAGCGCTAAAAGGAGAAGCTGCGCTCTGTCCGGAGAAACCTTGCGCACCGACAGAAACTTACTTTGCTGAGTCATTTAGTATTAGGCTTCTCTTCATTCATCTCGACATATCTCTCTCGCTCCGTGATCTCTACTCAAGAAAGGCTTATTTCTTCATCATTCCTAACGCTATGAAGCCCAGAGCTGCTGATAGATTACCGAGGCGTCTAGAGCAAAAGAGCAAGTGTACAAATAGACCATGGAGTCAGTCGTGCAATTCCGCACTATAAAAAAGGCTTTAAGAGCCTCGCAAGAGGTGCATTTCCTTTTTATAGCGCTATAATTATCCCACCCTTGGGATTACCAAAACAACCTGCTGAGAAATGAATGGTGTTCTGGCACAGCTTTCGGAAAAGCCGCATGAGGACATCAACAAATTGCAACGGATGGTGTGAGGAGGTAAAATATTGTGCGGAAGAAAGAGAGACAGGGATTACGATGGGATCTATGAAAGACTGATCGTGCAGATGCATGCATCTTACCTGTTAAGATAATAACTAACACAGAAACTATTGAGCAAATGGCACTAAATGGCTCAATCAATGCAGGTACATCAGTTCCATACGCCACTTTGCATCCCTGTCCTTCCCCTCATTCGTATTCAGAGCAGTAGGACTGAGAAGTGCTCTTCATCTGTATGGGTGGAGAGTGAAGGATCCTCTGCCATGCCGATATCATCGTTTCTCATCACTAACCAGAGCAGAACAATTTAAATGGCGAGGCACGTTTAGTCAAAGTATTGTTTATGTTTTTTTAAGGAAGGTTTTTCTTGGTTTTGTTTATCTTTTTGCAGAAGGATAATGTAAATTAATCCCATAACTACAGATGAAACCCGAACAAGAATATAGGGCATTTTCTGGAAAAGACAGGAAAAGATAGCATGGAACAGGAAAGGAAACAAAAGAAGGAGCCTTTATTTGTCACATGTACGTTACAGCACAGTGAAATCCATTCTTCGCATATCTCAGCCTGTTAGGAAGCCGGGGTCAGAGCGCAGGGTCGGCCATGACAATGCACCCTTGGAGCGGACAGGGTTAAGGATCATGCTCAAGGGCCCGACAGAGGCATCATGGTGGAGCTGGGGCTTGAACTGCAGACCTTTTGATCAGTAACCTAGAACCTTAACTCCCTGCCCTCCCACCAACCAAAAAAAAAATCTAAGGGAAACACAAAACAAGAAAAAACAAAATGAAAATATAGTTGCAAGCAACGATGAGCGGGCCCAAGCACTGGTGCCATTGCCGCCAGGGTAAACCTCGCAACCTGTGTGTTTTTTGAGCATGCTTTTTAAAAAAAAGCATCAAATTATGGTGTCACTCAATGTGAAGTCAGTCATATTGAGATAACCATATTAAGGTAACCACTATGACATAATATATTATATAACTATATAATGGTATAACTAAGGACATTATTAGTCACTTTGTGCTACAAGTTTAAGGCTTCGCCTTGTTTGGTCGCGATCAGATACAGTAAATGCCCTAGGTGGAGTATATCAAATTCCATTGTGATTTCAATATCAATAGGGCCCTTCACACACTATGATGTAATAGGGCTAATGTCATAGTGCTTGGGCCCTAATGACAGAAAAATGTTGCTGTTGTTGGTCTTTCGGCTGATCCCGGCAAGGGGTCACCACACACACTTCAAAGCTTGGCACAGGTTGGCACAACCCGAAAGGAAATGAAAGAGCAAGAAAAAGGGAAAAAAAAACTGACACAACAAGGAAAGGAAATTAAATAGAAAAAGCAAAAACATGAGGGAAAAATTAAACAGAAACAGGAAGGAAAAAACAAAAACAGAGGGAAAAAAAACCCTGTTCAGATAATAACAGATGCTACGAAAAAAAATTTGAGCTAATGGCATTTAATGGCTCAATCAGAGCAGTTCCATCGGTACTATAAGCCACTTACCATCCACTGCCTCCCCTCATTTGTATTCAGAGCAGAGGGACACAGAAGGATTGTTCAGATGCTGTCACAAGCACAAGGTCAAAAAACCCATGTGATAAGGCACGTGGCTTCGCTCTGAACATGACGTATTGTTTACATTAACACCCACATCATCTGGCTAAAGGGACACTGGATGTAGAGAATTCTACACTTCAAGCATGACCACATTCCTGAGACAAGCCCCAGGGTGAGCTGGCAACAGATCTGACCCGCCGAGGCCTTTCGTACCTCTCTGTCTCGTGTCATACTTCAGATGGTTTACAATCACATGACATTTGCACAGTCACTGCTACAGTCTAGTTAACCATTATTTCTATGGATTTACAGTATTGTGGTGCACTTGTCTGTAGTTGTGTAAACACTGATCCAGTCATATTTTTAAGTCCAGACTTGGACTGTCAGAACAAATGTCAACATTTAAATACTATAATTTATTATTATTATTATTATTATTTTTACTGTTTACACGTTTGAAGGTACAGTACAAGCACATTTGAATGTGCTTCACTCAAAATAGTCAACTAAAATGGGACTCCTGAATCTTTTTTCAAAAACCTTTTAGCTGCATACAAAAAGCATATATACAGTGTACAAGTATATATCAATTTATATAAAAATTAGTAAAACCTAACTATTTTACTTATAGTACTATGCAAATGTCTTGAGCACATACAAAAATATGGCATAAGCAAAAGATGCTTTTGAAAACATTTCTGCATAAAAGAAACGTCTATACAGAGCAATACAGAGTAATAAAATAAACAGTTAACATTTGGAGTGAAAACTCATTGCTTAAAATCAGGAGTTTTAAACACAGATTTGTGCAGTTTTATAAGTAAAACAGCTGTTAGGTTTTACTGAGCTTGCTGGAGAATATGAGTTCTTCTGGTAACTTTGTCCCACTCGCTCCTTTCTATTTTTATGCAAATCCCAGGGGTGTACATTAGGTTTTTTTGTTTCCATCTGAAAACTGGTTATTTATTTATGAATTTTTAAGTTATATGTGGACATATTTAATGATTTTGTACATAATTTCGCAGAGATGTGTGTATATATATATATATATATATATATATACTGTGTATCATTATTATTATTATTATTATTATTATTATTATTATTCTCTTATTCTTGTATTCTGGTTTGTTTGACATTTTTGAGATTTTGTAATTCTGAACCCGCGACCATTTGATATCGCGTCGAGGCCTCACTCGCTGTTTGTTGTGAAGAAGATTTGACATGTAGTCAAAGCACACGGACGGGTGACGCAGCACCGCTGTCTTCTCTCTTGTTTGTGTCACATTTTAGATTGCCTGAGCGTAGGCGTATAAAAAAAACGCTCAGTGATTCGAGCTGATTTGACTGCTGCTGTCAAAAACAGGTACGCCGTTAGAAAAACAGATAGCGTACAAGTACATTTTTTGTTCACCAAGGTACAGCTAATATAAATGCACCGTCAGGTGTACAGAGTCGGTTAAAAACGGTGTTGGCACCGCCTCAGTCAGGGAGGAAAGATCTGCCCTTGTGGGAGTCATTTCAGGGGCAGGAGTTTGTAACTTCTAAGAATCTCACCAGTATCGGATCCTCATGCTGCGTAAAACTGACCTGAAAAGTTCATCTAGTTGAAATGTCTGTAATAGGGTCTTAGTATGAGATTAGAAGATGAGACAGGGAAGATTGAAAGATTGAGTGTTCAGCCAGAAGTGCAACAGCTACACAACAACCCAGACAATAAAACACTGTCACATGTATTTACTTAATCATCAAACAAAGCTTTATTTTATTCGGAAAGCCATCCAGTCATAATATATATATATATAATCAGACAATGATGCATGTAAATAATGTAAACTGTAAATAAAGAAATGTTTTTCCTGTACTTTGGTCCGAATTCGCTCTTTCAATGATATCTTTATGTTTCATACATTGGAGGACCAGAAACCAGTCTCAAAAAATTGTCTGTATATCTGTATGTCTGTCCAGCCAGATTTTGCCACAGCATCACCTAAAACTTGCTGGACAGAATTGAATGAATCTTTTGCTGTACTAAGATACCTGCCTGTACCTGTTTAACCTGCACCATAAGTAAAATCTAAATGTTCAGTAAAAGTGATGTCATGAACAGTTATGTGTCGGATTTAATAATCTACTTTACAATAAGCTCCTAATGCGCTACTCGCTCAATGTAAACAAACACCTGCACCAATAGACGCTAATTAGAAAAGCTAAACTGCATATTTTTACTGGGATTTGTTTATATTTTAAAGCGCTGAAGTGGTATAAGTGAATTTTAACGCGCTGGAGTCGTTTTAAGACTAAACATCATCTTTATCTGAGCTACTTTTTTCGATTTCTCATCTGTAATTCACTCTCCGATTACCGAATTGAATTACAATAAGCTGATCAATCTAGAAACACATCTTTTAGTGGCAAAGACCAATTAAAAGAAAGAAAAAATCACTGGTCACCTTGGGAACCTTCAGCATCACTCATTTATGCTAAATGTTACAGATACGACCTGTAATTCTTTAACACTACATTAAATTTACATTTCAAAGGCAACTAAACCTGCAAAATTTGTAGTACAGTACAACCCCAGTAATAATTCATGAGCAATGTTTACTCCTGATTTGAGAGAGCTCCCATGGGTGGATTCAGATTTACAGGTAAAAACAAGGGTCACAAACGGGGAAAAAAAAGGGGAAAAAAACATATTATTTAGACAGAAATATGGCATCATAGAAGCGGAGTCTTATATCAATTATAATTCTGATGATGTTCAGCAGCAAAAACCAGAATAATTAGCCTACACAATGCTTAATCCACTGCGGAATGGAGACTGCGTGAATGTTTGTTGTCCCCTCGAGTTATTAATAATGCATCATTGTCTGAGAATACAAACTGTGATCTGACTCAGTCATAAAAATCCATGTGTATGTGATATGCATGCTGTATTTACACAGCCCCTCCTGCGCCCCACATTGGGGTCTGACACCCCATTCCGGAGGGGTTTGTATCCTCACACACACGCACACACACACACACACACACACACACCGTCACAGCAGTAGTCACGGGGCTAAAAATGTCACCAGCGGTGCGACAGGCTGTCACTGATGCCCCTCGAGACCCCCTCAGCACAGGGACGGTATTAACACACACTCGGGCACGCGGCAGATGTTTATTCAGACGCATGACGTGCCGATTTCCATGTGAATAGGGAAGAGGAGAGAGTCATTAAGATCAGCTTATATAAAATGAGCTGCTCGGCCCTGCTCTGGCGTTTTGTCATGCTAATCGCGTTTCTGGATCACACACACACGAGCGCAATCACCTGGGCTGTGTTTTGTCTGCGTATTGGTTTGTTTGTAATATCCGTCTTCAGCGTCGATCCTTTGATCCGGTGTCATCTAGCCATCTGTTTATGGCTTGTGACTAACATTAGAGGTTGTTTCTCGATACCAGGACTGTATCAAAGAAGTTATGCAATAAATGAAGAGCTGAGGACACAAGAGCCGAGAGCATTAGATTAATCCTGTAGCGCTACCCACTGTCTTAAGTGCAACCACCTACATGAGCTAAAAGCTAACAGGAATTTTGAATTACCGCACCAGGTTATTATCTTAGCTTCTTAGCTACCCATAAGAAATTTTTACCATGGTACTCTGATGGTACCTGTACCGTGGTATATAATACCACGATGGAATTTTTGACAGTATCATGGAACTTATTTGCCGATATAGTGTGGTACTGTACATTGTTCTACCATGGTTCAAACTTCAAATCATACTTATAAAACGGTACATCTACTATAATACGGTACACAGTTCTTAGTGTAGTATGATACTATGGAACATGTATGTTAATTAAATATCATAGTGTACACTTAATATTACATGCAATAATATGGTACTGCCTGTACTATACCATGCCAGTAGTATGTACTAACATATCTAATATCTAATAAGGCTCACTATGTGGCGCAGTGGTAAAGCGCTCGCCCTATCATCCGGAGATCGCTGGTTCGAACCCCGGGTGATGCTGTTAACCTCT
>JAOVVB010000016.1:21387220-21397277 GCA_028570985.1 Heterobranchus longifilis | reverse complement strand
TCCTCCAAACACGGCGAATGGAGTTAAGACCAAAAAGTTCTACTTTGGTCTCATCTGACCACAGGACTTTCTCCCATAACTCCTCTGGATCATCCAGATGGTCCCTGGCAAACATCCAGATGGGCCTGGACATGGGCTGACTTAAGCAGGGGAACCTTCTGTGCGTTGCAATATTTTAAGGAGCGCAGCCTAAATGCTGTTTACATGAAATAAACCTGCTTCCAAGCAGGTTTAAGCTTACGGACCTGTTGCTATGACAGCAAGTGCGAGATGCGCATCGAAGAACGAAACAATCCAAGATCAAGACACATCCACAACAATCAAATCCAACTAACTGAGTTAGCGACGTACGAAGAACGGACCCCCTGACTGATGCAGTGTTTAGCTCGTCATTTTGTGTTTAAAGACATATCTTACGGCAAAGATGTTACACTGCTTCAGAAGGGGAAAAACTAAGGAGGTTGCTGAAACTACAAAAACTGGGTTAAATTAAAACCTGGATGGATAGAGGTGAACGATCATCATTGACGAAGAATTGCGAATGGAAAAAAAAATGAGGGATGGAAGATCACTTAAATGTTTCGCCCCAAAAAAAAACAAAAAACAGTAGAACTCAAAGATATGTTTAATAGTGAATGTAAAAGCATTTTTACACACACCTGCATAGAAAACTTAAGGGACTGGGACCGTATAAGCCTTGTGGGCGCAGTGTTATAATCTGGTGTTTCTTCTGTTGGTCGGATCTACATTAGGTTCAGCAACGTAATGTACCCATGAGTTCCTGAATATACGGAACAAATAGTGTGGCATAATCAAAGGAAAAGGCGATCCAACAAAATGTTAGTGTGTGAGACTTTTTTTTGGCCAGGCAGTGTATTAGAATGAGCAGATTCACATAAAGCACAAGATTTCTGTCATGGAGAATTTTATTTGAAAATAATTAGTCAAAAAAAGGCACGGCATATTAATAGAAATTATCTGATTTTTATTTAACAATAACTGCAGTATGATCAGGACATCAGTGACATTACTGAAACCTTTTCTCATGTTAAAAGCTATACAAAGAGGGCAAAAAAAAAAAAAAAAGGAAATGTACACATACCAAAAACTTAAAATAGCCTCTGTGGTTTACTGAGATGAAGGACAGCAGAAGGCTACAGTAGTGTATACTTTGACGGATATGTTGCAGAAACCACAATGACGTGAAGCTCATCCTCTTGGGAGCACGAGGGTCATAAATATTATCCGCAAAGCATCCCTCTCTCATGCACTCATTGCCTCTCCTTCGCTCCTCATCTGATGAGCTTTCTACTTCCAAGTCTATCTCACGCTCTTGATCTGTCACTCTGGAAGCCTCAAAAAAAAGAAAGGGAAAAAAAGGGGGAAAAAAAAAGGTGGAGCTATTTAAACAGCACCCCAGGAAAATGAAAAAAAAAAGCACCACACACTACAAGAATCTGCTCTTCATGTCAAGTGTTCCAGATGCCAGTTAGGTTTCTAGACCTTCATTTCCTATATTGGCAAATACATGATTCTGATTGGTCAGGTTAACAAGGCCTCTCCGTAGCCTCTTACATAAGCTAGGCCCCAGAGCGCACACAAGAAAAGGGGCAGTGTGTTTGCTCTATTTATGTACACAGATCAAAATGTAGACTGCAGTCATGAGGTCATTCCAAATCACCATGCTGGAGGAGGAAGGGGTTTAATTCTGTATAGAGTAGAGTTAGCTTATGGCATTTTTGTGCTGGTTTAAACAAAGTGAGAAGGAATTCGAGAACATGTCAAAACCAAGACCACGTTTTATTCACATTGAGACTGGTAGCAACCTCAACAAATTGGAGACAGAACATTTAGTTCGACCACCTTTAGTTTTGTTTACAGCGTACAGTGTGGTGGTCAATCCATGAGTGAAAATGTTTACTTGTGCCCCCAGAACCACTCTTACACAATTCGAGACCTGGAATGTCATCAGGTAAATAAAACTCCACAGATACCCTAGTCATTCAGTACATTCAGGTCATCAGCTGACTTCATTTTATTGCCACATAACTATTACTTCTGAACCTGACCAACTGAAGCAAACACAGATGATTTCCCTTCCTCTAGAGGGATGTACAGTGGCCACTATGCATGATGGGTGCCTTGCTTCATGTGCTTCCCGTTTTACCCTGATGCACCCAATAAGGTCAGTCTAAACTCATTAGACCACATGACCTTTTTCCATTGCTGCAAAGGCCAATCTTTATGCTCCCTAGCAAACTGCAGACTTTCTCTAATCTGTCCTACTAACAGTTGGTTTTCTTATGGCCAAACAGGTGTTCATCAATCCCAATCCTGTGTGGTTTTGTCACATTGTGTTGGTGGAAATGCATTCATTACATTCATAATTAATATAGCTGTGATTTCTACTGGTGTTTTATTTATATAAATTTTTATTTTATTTTTTTACAATGCAACTTCATCAAGCATTTAAGCCATCTTTTTCGAACAATTTCTTCCATGAAGGTTATCGTTACAGATTTTAATTATCCCGTTATATATACCCGTTATAGGGGTATTAACTCGACTGCAAAACTGTGTTTCCTTGCTTAATGCAGGCCACTAATTTTGCTCTTCTGAAATGGTGAAATTACACATACTTGTACTGCATTGTTCTGTAGAGGACGTTTGGTTGACAGTGCACGCTGTGATCCAAGTAAATAGTCTTAACTACTTAAGTTATGTTGTAATTATGCATGTTACCTGAATAACTATTTTTATGTTTTGACATTCAGTCGACCAAAATGTTAACAAATAAAGTGATATATGAGAACTAACAGTGTTGGAATTAAACGCTCCGTTTTTCTCTTTACGCAACATCAGCGCGTTCAGTGCTGCTCCTTTTGCAGCACACAGAAGTGATGCTCCGCCAAGTTTTTCTCCAGATTTGCACAATATTCAATACATTTTTATTCAAACCATCTGTTTAACATCTTCTAGATGTCCAAAATTAACAAACATTAGTGTGTCAGTTTAATATAAACTAACAGACACATTATAAATGTGTACAGTAATATTTTGGCTACTTGCTGAGGATCTCACAGAATCCATTAATTAGATTTATTTTGTCATTCGATTCCAGTTGATCTTATATCTCAGTATAATAATTCTGCCTTTGCTTTACAAACCCCTGGGGTCACCATTTTGAGAAGCATGACTTTAAGGACTACGAATATTTTCCAAAGATTGTCCATTTTGAAGACTTGTGGATGGGAGTAAAACTTGGACAGTTTTCTTTTGACTTTGAAACTGCGACAACACTTAGTGCTTCTCACCAAAATGTGCGCACACGCACAGACACACACATACACACACAGTCTCAAGACTGATAAACACTGAGACAGCAGGCCATTAAATCAAGCAAAGAGATGCAAATGGTGCACTTTTATTATTAATTTCCACCCAAGTACCATCTCTGAAATGATGAGATCGACCAGGCAGATGATTCATTAGTGCTCCGTTGGCACTGCAGGGGTCGTGAAATAGATTATGGATGTGTAGTAAGAGGTTTTGGTGGGCTGTGAGGGAGGGTGGATGTGCATACCACTATAATTTGTTTGTTCTGAAGCAGCCTCTAGGGATATTCTCTTTTCCCTTGATAGTCAGGGTCAGATGCAGCTGCATAATCTGTTTAATGATCAACAAATTCTCCCTCCCTGTTTTGTCCAGGAGTATAAATTGAAGGTTGCCTGGCTTTGCATTCTGCTGCGCACACAGCAAGGAGAGAGGAAAGGCAAGGAAGGCAAAGTCGAGAGCCCGAGTCAGATCAGACTGTACGACTAAGCTGCAAAGTCAAAATGAAGCTTGTGTGCTTGTTCTTCCTGGGGAGCATGTGCACCATGATCGCAGCCCGTCGAGTACAAACGGGCACGGAGTCGCCGATTCTTCACAACCCGCAGCCGACAGAAGCCAAGTCCCGATTCGCGATGCTAGATGACGTGCGGCTGCTGGCTAACGGTCTCCTCCAACTGGGGCAGAGCCTGCGCGAGTTTGTGCACAAGACCAAGGGGCAGATCAACGATATCTTCCAGAAGCTGAACATTTTTGATCGCTCGTTTTACCAGCTTTCCGTCGTGACCAGCGAAATCAAAGAGGAGGAAGAGCAACTCAAAAAAACTACCTCGTTCCTCAAAGTCAACAATGATGAAATCCGGAACATGTCGCTGGAGATCAACTCCAAAATCAACAACATCATGCACGAGCGCGGACAGCTTCAGAGTCATGTCGGGAGTCTGGAGGAAAAGGTTCAAGGCCTGAGCCAAAGTGTAGTGCCGTTAGAACAGCTTCAGGAGATTGTTGCGCTGAAGGTATGAAGGTCTATTATTTGGCTATGCATTTCTAGAACAATAATAATTGTCATAATTGTTAAAATAATAATAAGCTACAAAATGGTAAAACTCTTGAAATGAGAATTGAATTTTTTTCCGGCAGGATGTGATCAACACTCAAGAGAAAACTATCAAAGACCTTCTGGACTCTGTAAGAGAACAGCATGAACAGCTCAACTCCCAGAAAAACAAAATCAAAAGCTTGGAGGAGAAGGTAAAGAAAAGACAAAATGATCCAAAACATCTGGACTGACTGATACCAGTAAAGTAGATTATTTCTGTCAAATAGCCGAGGCTTACTTTCTCTCCCTGTGTCTCTTTACAGCTCAATTACGACTTTCTTCAAGACACTACTGAAAAAATTGTAGATTCAAACCAAGAAGCTCCAAACCTTCTCAAATATCTGACAAGTAACTCAACAAACTCGAGCACAGACACAAATGGTCAGTCCAAAAAAAAAAAAAACCCTGCTGATCAATAAAAGTAATCAATAAAAGTTCATGCACACAAGCTGCTCGGCGTTGTTGCCTAATACAGAGTTTGTTACAGATCTTCCCACAGATTGCAGCGAAGTTTTCAATAGAGGCCAGAGGTGGAGTGGAGTTTACCCAATCAAGCCCAATCAATCCGAGCCATTCAATGTGTACTGTGAGATCAGCTCAGGTAAGAGATAACACACACACACTTCAACCAACACCAACAGCAGGAATAATTTTCTTTCTATATGACCATTGGACATGGGTTTTTCTGCATGTGCAAACTTGTTAACTTTAAAAAATAAATATGCTTTTGAGAAAACGTAATAAATCAAATATGTTTTTTTTTTCTCCCGCCCAATAACAATGTGGCTTTGCAGACAGCGCAGCCACAGTTATTCAACGACGAGTGGATGGCACAGTAGACTTTGATCAGACCTGGGACAAATATGAGCTTGGATTTGGAACTTTGGAAAGTAAGTAGCCTGATGCAATGTGCGATATTAAGAAACTTGGATGAATAGATCAAACCTGACTTGATGTACAAGACAAAATCTTACCAATAAAAATAAAATAAAAAAAAAAGTCATTATCCATTCATGCAAAAGAAATGCAAAAGTGCAGTGAACTTGTGTCAATATTTTTGGACTGGACCTAGAATCTGGATTTTCCAATGCAGACATTTTGTCACAGGTAATCAAGTGTGCAAACGATAAACATTACTGTTAATGACCTGCAGATGAATTTTGGCTTGGCCTGGCAAAGATCTACTCCATCGCCAGACAGGGGGACTACATTCTCAGCATTGAGCTAGAGGACTGGAAGGATGAGAGACGATTCATTGAGTACATGTTCACTCTGGACGGTCCTGCATCTCATTACACGATCCACCTGACTCATCTGTCTGGAAACCTGCCTGATGCCATGAGCAACCGCACTGGCATGATGTTCTCCACTAAAGATAAGGACAACGACAATCTCGAGGAGTCCAGCTGCGCTCGCAACTACTCAGGTAGCAACTCTAAAACGTATGGATTTCAAATCCCGTGGCAATTATGCGCAGCCCACATTGAACACTAAAGTAACTTAATTTTTCTTTTTCCAGGTGGTTGGTGGTTTAACGCGTGTGGAGGCACCAACCTTAACGGGCGCTATACCTGGATGCGCTCAAAGACTCGTACTTCACGTAGGAAAGGGATCTACTGGAGACCTGGCAAGGGGAGCTCTTACACCCTCAAATTCACAAAAATCTCCATAAAGCCTTTGACTCAGTTCCACTGACCAGGCAAATCCTCGACCAATCAGAATCCTCATACAGGCAGCAATGATTGGCCAACAAAAGCTACCCTCTTCTCCTTCACTCAGTCCAAAGGTGCTGACTTCGTCGAAGTCGTCGAAGCATGATGCAACAGGAACATCAACCTGACCTCACGTTTCACATAGCAGTTTACTTTTCTTTTTTTTTTTTTTAGACAGTTGCTTGCGGAGAATGCAAGACAGAGCACAACCTGCTTCTGGAGTGTTAGTCGTGACATGTTTTAAGCTTATTTTATCCAATTTTGTAAACTTAACCTTTTCAACTTTATACTAAACACGCACAGAAATCAAAAAAGTCTCACAAGACACACATGGTCAATAGTTTTCACTTTCTTGTTTTTATACTGCAATTTAACTTAATACCATATTTAAGCCATATTAATGTTTTGTGCTAGTCAAGAAACATGATGCTCTTTTATGTTACTGAGTCATATTGACTCTCGGTTACACAATGTACACAACTGTACAGTAATTGTTTGTTTAAAGATTTGTCAGGAACAAGCAATGCATGATATTTGTAACAAAATAAATGAATCCACTCAATAGATAAGATTTTGTCTTTATATGCTCACTTCATTGCCCGAGTGCCGGAGCTTCAGAACAGCCAAGACAGAAAACTCTTCGAGAATATGGCTTTTTGCAATTTCGAGTAACATGATGAGGGATCGTGGTTTAATAAATTCAAAATATAGAAAAATGTAAAAAAAAAAAAAAACTGTTACCATAGTCAAATCCTTTGATAAAAAAAAAAAAAATAAAAAAAAAAACATTAAGATATTCTGTTATTGAAAAATAATCAACCTCCAAGTGGTAATAGTAACCCTTTGTCATGTCAGGCTGCATTCCACCACCCCATCGGTGATTTATTTTCTTTCATACAACAATTAGTTTCGACAGAGAAATCTGATTGGATGAAAGACTTTGCAAAACTTTGTCTAATTAATAAATGTTTCAAAGTCATTCGGAATCGCCTCTGTGTTGTTTTATCTATGCCTAATGTGAGCTACAAAGCTAACTAGCTTCCAACACCAGGAGATCCCAAATCCCTTTGTAATCCTAATCAAAGGCACTACTTGGTATGTGGAACAAGTGGTTGTACACCCTAGTGCACTAGATTTCCATTTAACGCTATTTGGGATTACCCTGGAAGTTAACAGTACTGATATTCTCAAGTTGGAATAAGCGGAAATAGAAAAGAGAAACTTACAATATTTACAGGACTTTTACACCACCTCAATTTATTCTCCTCACCTTTTGGCTACATAGTACCGGTAAGAATTAAAAACTATTTTCACTACTGCTAATATTATAGTAATTGTCGGTCGCCAGCTCCGCCAGTTGCGGTAGTTCCCCCAGTCGCAGAAAAAGATAGTTACATTAGTAAATCATAATCGATTTATAATAAATGGTGTTTGTGGATAAAAGCTGTAAAAAAAAAAAAAAAAAAAAAGCAGTTGTATAAAAGCAATATCACACTCGAGGTCTTGCTGTTGTGCAGGATATCAGCATGGCTGTGACGCGGCCCGATATCCAGCACAACAGCATGTACTTGAGTGCGATGTTGATTAAATAGCAGTAAACCCCAAGTGTTTTATTCCTTTTTTTACAATAAGTTAACTACCAACAATAAATTACCATTTAATGAATATCTATAGAAATTATTTACCCATATATTAAATATATTACCTTTTCTGTGCACATAGCCACTCAATATTAATATAGATATTTTAGCATGTGCAATGTCAGCTTTCCTAAACTACTATGAGACATGCACATGCTTTGGAAAGGACTGTGTCAACATAACCCCTTGTGAGGCCTTGACTAAAATAGCAGTTTGAACCAGTCAGTTTAAAAGCTTTAGCAAGACCATGGTGTTACTTAACAGTATTTGGAAATTTCAATAGAAACATGTTGCTCAGTGGTTATAATTCTGTGCTAATGACCCGAAAGTCCAGATGTCACACTGTTGGAACACTACCCGAGTCGTATCGTGGCTGACCCTATAAAGTGGAGTCCAAAATAAATAAACCTTGAAGTTCAAACATTTAATAATAAATAAATATTTTACACAGATTGCAAAAGATCTGCAAAAAGGTCTATATTTGGGTGAAACAGAGTTCTGCAGCGGTACCTGTAAGTGGTGTTGGGCACATAGATGTCCTTGGCTGGGAACTCCAGGATCTCTCTGGTGGGTCGAACCCGGGTGTCTGGATAAGGCTTGACCTGAAGTAGCTCCGGAGTCAGACAGTAGTGGGGGTTCTCGGGAGCAGGAGAGATGTCAATCTTCAGCTGAGCTGTAAGAAAAAAATAATAAATAACAAATAGGTTTTATGTAAATGATGAGGCTTCTGAATTGTTTAATAGCTCCAAGACAAAAACATCAACCAAAATGTGTAATATTAAACAGGTTGCCGTTTCACAAAGGTTCAAAATAGTAAAAAAAAAAAAAAAAGGGAATTCAAACGCTGGCCAATTTTTCGTAGGACTTGAAATTGATGAGCCTTAATGATCACAAAATTAGTCACTTTTTTTCTTCTTTCAAACTAATTATTGAGATTTACTAGGCAGAAGACAAATCCTTGACTTATACTTAGTTAGACCACTAACAGGATTTTAGCTAAATGGTATTTTCAGATTTTGCACTAGCAGGAGGATATAGTTTTGACGAAAACCAGAAACCACTTCTGTAAAAAGAGTGTCTGCAAAATACTGTAAATGTAAACCCAGTACTAAAATGTGGAGAATAAACATGAAGTTCATGTTTTACACCATTATAGGAGGGTGATCATCCAAAAAAATAATAATAAAATATTATTATTTCCAAACATTTTCGATTATTTTACTGAATTCACCTGTAATAGGCCTGAGTCTGCGTAACACTGAAGAGGGCCGCCTCATGTCAGCCAAGAACTTGTACAGATCCTCATCGCTTAGCCGATCTCCTTCCTACAACAAACAGTAAAATGTGATTAATATAAATTATCTAATTTTTTTGCATTTAAAAGTTTAGACCAAGAATTAGTCAGCATTTTGTAAACCGAAGACTTGTCAAGAAAAGCTTACATAAATATTAATGAAGGTCAGCAAATATTAGCACGTCTTTAAAGTATGTGGCATATTTCAACCTTAATAGTTTACTCTCATATCAGTTACAGCGAGTTGCCATCTCTCATCAATGAAACCTGACCTGTTTGAAAAAGTTGGTTACGGTGAGTGTAGCAGGCCTGAAGCTGGTCAGATTGCAGTACTCATCCCCACTGGTGGTCCTCTCTAAAGACCGTCGACCCACAATGCTCGAGTTCCTCCGCTCAGACCAGGAACCCTTCCGCTCTGTATTATTGTGAAGAAAAATTAAATACACAAAATTGACCAGATCATTAAAATCTATTTTATAAACAGGTAAAAAAAAATAATCTTCCTAAATATAAAGCTAGAACATTTTGCCTTTAAATAAGTTAATAGACATCAGCTTTATTTTACTTTTTAATGAGTGGTCTTCAATTCCAGTCCTGGAAGGCCAGTGACCAGCACAGTTTGTAATTTACCAACACACAATCACACCCACTGAACCTAGTAATTAACAGATTAGTTGAATCAGCTGTGTTTGAGAAGAAGAATCACCAAACTGTGTTGTACACTGGCCCTCCAGGACTGGAATTGAAGACCCCTGCTTTAATGGATTAAAAACTAAATAAAAAACACAAAACTATAATTTAATGTAATAGTAGTATACTTTCAATGTTAAAAAAAAATGTAGGAACGTTATGAAAAAGTACAAAGGGATCTCTGTGGCATTTATTAATTATTCATTCATGTTCTGGGAGCACTTTATCCTAAACAAGGTCACAAAGAATCCGGAGCCGATCCTGGGAATCCTGGACAGAAGGCAGGAATGAG
>JAOVVB010000016.1:21350957-21361076 GCA_028570985.1 Heterobranchus longifilis | reverse complement strand
CAGACACACAAAAAAAAAAAAAGTCAAAGAGAATGTATTTGCAAATATGTGGAATAAACAAAAATGTCTAAGCATTCTTGTAATCCTTTTAACCACAATTCGGATTTGAGATTGAGATCCTATGGATGATGCATCTCAACGTTGGTTTGTGTGTGTGTGGGTGTGAGTGAGTGTATGTATGTATGTATGTGTGAGTCTAATGCCACTGAGGGACTGATAATGTTCTCTGTAAAACACAATCACTCTCTCTCGCCTCCTCTTTAGGTAAGTCTCTGGGAGCCCAATCAATACTGCATGGCTCAGTGACTTATTGTGTGTGTTGTGTGGAGGTGTGAAACAAAACCACATCAGCCTTTGCATTAACGATATAGAGACTGCCAGTCCTGTTCAAATCCCTATAAAGAAGCATAATGTGACTAATCATTGCCTATTTCTATGGCATGTAGAAACCAGGTTTAGAGTTCTAACTACAGTACACACACTTTACAATTATTATAATCAATCTTAAATCATTACACTTAATAGTAGTTGTATACACTTTAAAATTTAGTTTGCGCCCATGTACAGTACAGTGTAGTAGTCTGGAAATTTTCAGCATGAAGCTCAAGGTAAACCACTGAAAATTACAGTTGTGCAGAATGCTAGCACTTTTTATTGCTTTAGCTCTGATTGTTATAACTGTGCTGTGTGTGTTTTTTTCCTCTCAAGGCCATGACCCTTGTGTTGCTAATGTTAACTCCTATGGCCAAAACTGACCACACAGCAAATGATGGTTGGTCATGAACTATTGTTCCTTAGCCTTGCTTGCCTTTGCAGTTTTGTGGCAATACTTACAAGGCCTTTTGATTCGTAACTCTTCCCTTGTTGGATCTAAAAAGTATTCGACAAAAGAGAGAATGAAAAAAATAAAATAAAAGGCACATTTTTCAATTCCTACGTTCGCATTTCTTTTTTATCCTGCTTAGATGAGCAGCACACTCATTAGCTTCGATGAATATTTTCCAAGAGCTTCAACAGACATTAACAATAACACTGTATTAATCATTTTAATTGCATGATAATATAAGCTGTGGCTGGTGACTCCTCATGTAGCATACCTGCTAGGAAAATCAATAAGCTGTAAATCTATCGATCTATCTATCTATCATACAGGGTAGAACCTATCCCAGGAGATGAGGCAGGAGACCATGAGGCAGGGTACCCCCTGGACAGGGTGCCAATCCATTGCAGGGTACATATATTACTGCGCAATGAAATTCTTTCTTTGCATATTCCAGCATAAGTGGAGTCAGAGCACAGGGTCAGCCATGATACAGCACCCCTGGAGCAGATAGGGTTCAGGGCCTTGCTCAAGGACCCAGCAATGGCAACCTGGTGAAGCTGGGGATCGAACCGCCATCCTTGTGATTACTAACTCAGTGCCTTAGCCCTCTGAGATACCACTGCCAGAGGGCTAAGGCACTAAGGCAATTATTTATTTCATTTTATATATATATATATATATATATATATATATATAATGAAATAATTTACACTTAATAGTATATATATGTATATATACCCTGCGATTGATAGATAAATGGATGGCCATTCCCCCCTTGAAGGTTCGAGTACCACTTTCTGTGAATGAGTGTTCACCTGGTTAAAGGAGGTGAAGATTGTCACTTAACTAAGGCCAGCGAAGGCCAGCTTCTTCTTTTTCCTGTTTTGGAAACCCAGTTATGTTCAACATCCACATTACACATTCCCATGTATATTTTTATACTTTATACAGAATAAATTACTTTTGTAAATTCCCTTGCAGCATTAGAACTATCATCAGAGCTGCTGTTATGGAATTCAACACCTATGGTTAGGGTGAATCACAATCAGAATCAGAATTATAAATGTAATGATGTATTAGAAATCAGGTACTAGCTTCTTAAATTAAAATTTTAATAAAAAAGATGTAAATGTCTAATTCCTGCTTAGGAAATCAAGATCAACATGGCTGCTTACAGCAAGAACAATAACCAAACAGTAACCTGTTATTTTAAAATGACATACCATAACTTGAACATACAGCTGTTGCACTGTTTAAAGGAGGCAAATACAATGACTCTATATGATGTAAATCATTTTCATAGTTCACCATCTAGGATCATGCTGACAAACAAACATGGAGGTGTCCATGATTTTCTTTCCCACTTTGTAGTTTAAATGTACAGAGGTTGAGAATACCCCAAGGTCTGAATTTACTCTTCTGGGCTAATTCAAATGTAGCAAGCACATGTTCCTTTTATGCATTTGTATTATTATTATTATTATTATTATTATTATTATTATTATTATTATTAAAATTATTATTATTATTATTGTACATGCATACATACATACATTTTTACCTAAATTATATGCATAAATGATTTCTTGCATAACATCATATTATAAAGCATAAAGTCATATGAGTTCAGTGGGAAATTTTTCATGTAAGTGAAGTAGACACATCTGACACAAATCAAGGAAAAATATAGAAAACACACGCGAGTACAAACCCGCACACGAAACGTGAGGAGATTCTCCAGTGCTGAATGCTCGAGCTGATTAGGAATGATCTTAAAATCCTGCCTCCTGTTTACTAACACTTCAGCCTCTATGGCTCATCTGTTTCCAGTTGGAATAAAAAGAAGTGGTCAGAGGGGTGTTCAGCTTGTCTTTAACCTTGATGATGTTTCCAGTGAGGCAACATAATGGGTCCCTAATTGCTTTCACAGAGAGGGGGACGTGTTGACATTTCCTTTTGTGCTGGCAAAAGGCTGTGGCTCCAGCCATTATGCTAATTCAACCATTATATATCCAGAGGTATTTATGGGCCTGACACAAGTGATGTTGCAGGTAAAGGGCTGTGAAATGGTCTGTAAACAGAGGGAATTGATTCCTGGAGATAGTGTGAGCCGATGCACAGAGAAAGAGCCTGTGTCTCCTCAGTGTCCTGAGCTCTCGCCAAATTACCAGTGACAGTTTTAACAGCACGTCTCTCCCTGACATCAGAAAATGGCCAAAGTGAAATCCGATTGGTCAACTGTGTGTGGAAAACAACTTTCGAATTAAATTTGTTAGAATTGCTAAGCCTCGCCTACATTTGCATTCATGAGAGGTATCACGAACTTGACACATGGTGACATATCATATTCTTATCTGGTACTGTTTTTGGTTTATTTAATACTTTTGGTATAATATTTTTAAATTTAAATGTATAACATGCTTTTTGCAACCTGCCAGTCATGATGAATCAGTAACAGATATGAAACTCCACCCCCTATTTCAAGGCAGTACTCAGGGCATGGACTAGGGGAAAACTAGATTACATACAGTATGCTATGCTTGTGCTGACTACACTTATACATCTGTGTCTATATTTGCAGGAGTGCAACTACTCCTACACCAATATGAGTCCATGCATAAATACAGCTCTAAATATACCCACAGTGCTAAGTGTTTTAGTGAGCATAACCACTGGAAACTTGGTCAACTCATTGAGATGCAGACTTATGTACATACAGTACACTGCGGGACAGGAATTAAACCTATTTGGCAACTGGCGGCATGGTGGCTTAAAGGTTAGCACTGTCACCATGGACCACCAGGGTCGGGGTTCGATTCCTGCCTTGGAGTCTGAGTTCATGGAGTTTGCATGTTCTCCCTGTGCTTGGTGGGTTTCTTCCGGGTACTCCGGTTTCCTCCCACAGTCCAAAGACATGCAGATTAGGTTAATTGGCGTTTTCAAATTGTTCCCAAATAGTGTGTAAATGAGCGTGTGAGTGTGTGTATGTGTGTGCGCCATGCAAAGCAGCCTAATAATAAGATATTAGCTGTAACCTGGTTGAATAAAATAAAAATAGTAACGGGGGAGGACTGAAGCTTATCCCACGGAATGTGGGGCAATAGGCAGGGTACACCCTGGATGGGGTGCCAGTCTATCACAGGACAAACACACACCATGGGCAATATGGAATCACTAATTAGCGTTCTCTGCACGTTTTTGTGATGGAGCTGGAGTACCTAGAGGAAATCCACTAAGCACAGGGAGAACATGCTAACTCCATGCACACAGACCCAAGGTGGTACTCAAATTCTTGACCCCGGAGATATGAGGCCAAGGAAGTGCTAACCACTATGCCACTGTGCCGCCTGCTTCCTGCACCACTGCTTCGTAATGTTAATCAGAATTTGACAATTTGATTTGTTTTGATTTAGTTGAATTGTTTGATGTTATGCTTTAAACTTCATGAAACTTCCCCAAATATTAGCTGGGACCCGTGCACACACACACAAAGAACATAGCCTAGGTAGGTAAGTAACATACTCAACAATGTTTAGTGCTGCAGGATTCATATTGATCGCTCCACAGTACATGATTTGTTCAATATAATTTATTTTCTAGATTGTTTAAGCATTCCATGTTTGTTCTCAGGTGGAATGCACTAGACACATATCCTTGAAACGTATGCATGAAATTTGACACACAGCTTACGTTATGGTGATTGCATAGAGAAGAATGTATTGAAAGTATTTAAGAGTTGCATCAGTATACTTGATTTTGAGTTAGGTACCTTTCTTTCTAATTACCTTTTATAAGTAATGCTAGCATTATATAGCTGACACCTTTTAATCTCTAGAGTTAGCAGTGCTGGTTTATCTGGCAACCTCTACTAGTGTATAATTAATTTACTTAACTAACGAGGTGTTGAGCTGTCAGTGCTGCTAAATGGCAAATGTTTAGTAGGCTACCAAATGCCTTTTAAATTAGAATGAGAAATATTCATAATTGGATTGTTTTAAAAGTAACTTTAAAAATAATTAAATAATTAATGTTAATTAAGTAACATTAATGGACTCTTAATGAGTAGCAGAAAGTGTTGTCATAAGACCAAATGCACATTACAGAAGGTACTTAAGGTAATTTAGGGCTGTAATAATGTACTTCATAATGTATTTCAGAATTTGAACTATACTTTAGTAAACTATGAATGTTACCTATAGAGTAAAACTATTGGTTCACCCATACCTTAAACAAGATATTCATTTATTTTCTGTAAGACTAATCCTGGGTAGGATCACAGAGAGCCTGGACTGTATCCTAGGAAACTCATGGGCATAGGACTGGTGACACCCTAGATGGCACACACATGCTTATACCAAATCTTACACTACGGGTAATTTGGAAACACCAATATGCGCCCAGCACATGTCTTTAGGCTGTGGGAAAATAGGAGTATATAATATATGTAATATTTGTAATAACTGTAAATCCAATTGTAACTCACGTGCTGTGCCTTCATTTAATGCAATATGTAATTTACAGTTTTTAAGAATTTTTTTCTTTCCCTCCGTTGTCTAATTTATTACCATTTTCCCTTCTCCTCGGAAAACAATAGTAAGTAACTGTAACCAAGACGAAGCAGTTTCCTTCTGGGATTAATAAAGTTTTTTCAATCTTGAATCTTGAAACCCACTAAGCACAGGGAAAACATGCAAACTCCATGCACACAGACTGGAGACATGATTCACACCCCCAACCCTGAAGGTGTGAGGCCGGGATGCTAACTGCTGAGCCGTGACAGGTCATGGCATTTTAATAACCTCAGATTACACTAACTGTCGATTGCCAGGATGGGTTAAAGTCGTTTGGTACAGTCTGCAGTACTGAGGAGTGAGCAACTGGCTGGCATTCAAAACCAGTCACAGAGCAATTTCAGCACAAAAACACATCTTAAAAAAAAAACAACAATGACTTTTGAACCAAATTGCGCCTGAACCATTTATGTTCTTTTATTTACAGCTACAAATCTACCTGGCTTCTAACACAAGGCTTAATCCCAAATCGCTCTCCATTTCCTGATCAAGGACACTACTTTGTGGCATGGTACAAGGGATTGTACACCCTAGCGCACTAACGTTCTATTTAGCACTATTTGGGAAATTTGACCTCAGAACCCAGAAGTTAACAGACCCGGTATTCTAAAGCAGTATAAGTGGAAAAAAAAAAGAAACTTCTGAGATTTACAGGACTTTTCATCACCTCCATGGTTTATTCTCCACACCCGTTGTCTATAGAGTACCGCCAGTCACGATTAGTGAGTTCCACCAGAAATGGAAGGATATGTTTTGGCGAAGCAAAATACCTGGTTACATAAACATAAAAAAATCATAATATGTTGATAATAAATGGTGTTTGTGGAAATCAATATCACACTCAAGATCGGGTGGCGGACTCATCCCCATGACCGTATCACAGCCGTGCTAATATTCATCACGACACTCCCTGTCGCGTGATATTGCTTAAATATATAGGCGGCTAGATGGGATAAAAATAAAAAAAAAAGTATATAAAATTGTTCTTATGATTAATTGGACAGACGTAATATAGTTACTTGTTAAAATATTTTGTAAAACACAGAAATTGTGAAGGATGAAATAAATGACTCTTAATATTCTCCTGATTGGAATTCATTCATTAGAAACATATTTTCCAACCAGCTTGTAATAAACCCTATGAATTCCACCTTCATTTAGTTTCCATTCAGTGTGCATAGAGGCATGGCTTACAAGTGCTGATAGGACAATTTAATCGAATTGCCATTTCCACCGCATCATCGTTAATTCACTCCACAGGTTTTCATGGTTAAAATAAATATTACCTCTGTGTTTTCCAGTTATGCTGAGAGATTTAAATGAGTTTTTTCCCATTTAAGTAACACAGTAGTCAGTGTTGGTTCATACTGTCAATTTCAAACCTGACTAATTCAGTGTTTTTCCGCATCACTCGCTTATGTCAAAATCTAAATAAATGTATTGGTTGCTTTCTCTTATACAATGTATGACACACAGCTGTGTTTTTTCTTTCTCTCTCTCTAAAGAACCCATTGATGTTACCATCGCTTAGCTCTGTAAGTCTTTTGATAACAGAAACTCATTTTAAACAGCCTTTAAATCCAAGATGATTTAACCCATAATAATCTTCTTGAACTCTATTTGTATATGCATTTGATGACAGTACGGTATTGACATTCCACCCCAGTATTTAGGTACAGTATTTAGGTATTTAGGTCATTCTGACATCACAGATAAATGAAAAGCAGTGTCTTCTTCTTAACTGTCAAATACGCAGAGCCGCACATGATAACCCAGATCTTCAGGTGCTAAAATAATAAATCTGCTATATTAATCCAGCCAAAGCCCAAGCTTTTTTCCCTCTAAGATAGAATTTTAATAAAAGATAGTGCCGTCATAATCAATCAGCCAGGCCTGTGTCAGCTTTAAAGTGTCTATTCACACACACACACACACACACACACACACACACACACACACACACACACGGGTAAAGGTGTGGCAGCACATACAGAACACGACATACATTGTGAAATTACACCTAATAGGCATAAAATGATTGTAATTATTCTACATTTGAAAGCATTACCGAATGCATTATGCTAGACACAGAACATTACATTGGATATGCAGCAACACCTCTGTTTCATTTAATGCAACAACCAGGTGTTGGTGCTGTAAAAGTAACAATTATGACTGAATTATCTATAACCCTTATTACATAGCCATGCTGCTGGTTTAGATGAATTTGCCATTATGAGAGCCTCACTGACTTTAACTCTTTGACTGAGGATGAGGAGGTACCAAACCTCAGTCTGCGCATACTGTATGGACCAGATCCTTCCATTGTCAGTCCTTAGTGGAAAAAAATTTTGGAACATAGCTAAGTTTTTTTTTTTTTTTTTAATAGGTGGCAGAAACTTGCACCTCCAGAGTTTGGGTTCGATCCTCGCCTTGGGTCTGTGTACATGGAGTTTGCCTCCCCATGCTTGGTGGGTTTTCTCCGGGTATTCCGGTTTTCTTTCACATTCCAAAAACATGCAGATTAGGCTAATTGCTGTTCCCAAATTGCCTGTAGGCAACTTGGCAATTTGGGAACGTCACTTAGGCTAACCGGAAGGAAACTGGAGTACCCGGAGGAAAATCCACCTGCAAACTCCATGCACACAGAGACAGGAATCGAGCCTGGGCCCTGGAGGTGCAAGGCGACAGTGCTAACCACTACACCACCATGCCGCATTTCTGTACACCAACTGACTAAATTGAAATGAAGCACTGAAAATATAAGGGAAAGTCATAACTTTTAGTTTTAATTCAAGGGGTTTGACAAAAGTGTGGCTTTAACCATTCAGGAATTACAGCCATTTTCATACATACACCCCCATTTTGATGAGCTATATCATTTTATTCTTTTAATATAGTTCAGACATCTTTAAGGTTATGTTAGATATACCAGAAGTGTTCACGTCAAACCGGGACTTTTGATTGTGCAGAATAACACAACACAGTTATCAGAATAAAAGCTACCTTTATTTCTCTATATAATCCCCTGCTACACTGATGCAATTATCCCAGTGTTTTACTCATGCTTTGATACCATCTCAATACGCCAGAGCCATGATCAGACTGCCTGCTGTGTGTCTGAAAGTTCGTCCTCCCAGAAATGCCTTTACTTTCCCAAACATGTAGAAATGGCTGGGTTGAAGTCAGGACCAAACACGGCAATGTGACAATAACTTCCAGCCGAGTTCCTGTAATGTGCAAGAGGTGTTTGTGACTGATAGTATGTGAGGGTGTCAAGGTGACCTCTACAAGTTGGTGACAAGATATCCGTCAGTTTTAATGGATCATGCTATTTATATTACATAATCTCTCTGTATTTCATAAACAAGTTGCAATGCTTTAATATAGCACTCAAGCTGTTAAATACCTCTAGATGCAATTATAGGTATGTAAAAAAAAATGCTTATTATTGTGTAATGAATGTGTTTATATTTTGCAGTAGAGTTACTGTTACCACCCTGACTTTGATTATTTTCCCATTACAGCACTCAGCAAAGTGCTTTATTCCTCTTATACTGAGCTCATAGATACAAACTTGAAATTTAAATAAAAGTTAGTAGTCATGTCAGACCTGCTGTAAAAAAAATAATAAAAACGAATGAAAAAACATTATTACCAAGGAGGTTTAAAAATTGGAACCTGCTGTGGTATAAAATGTTTTACCCTTTTGAATTTCAGTGGAATAATTTTATGCCAGAGTATTTAATTTTTAGACAGACATCATTTAATCAGTTGGCTACTTCTGTCTGTAGCGTCCTAATACAAAACCCATTGTGTCAATCCTTACAGTACTTTATCTAATATACGTATAGATATAGGCTACTGTAGATATAGATAGATATAGGGTATTTGGCCAAAAGTATGTGAACACCTGACCATCACACCCATGAGTGCTTTATTGTCCATCCCTTTTCAATATTTATCCCTCTTTACTCTTATAATAACCTCCCCTTTTCTGTGAAATTTGGATTTTGGAGTGTGACTGTGGGGATTTGTGATCATTTAGAGCTTTGGTGGGGTCAAACACTGATGGTGGGTGAGAAGGCCTGGGGTGCAGCCAGTGTTCAAGTTCATTCAAAAGGTGTTCAGTGGGGTTGAGGTCAGGGCTCTGTGCATGACACTCAAATACTTTCACTCCAACTTCGGCACACGTCTCCATACCAATTAATGTGGCATTAGTTTGGGAGGACCGACATATACTCTAGGTGTGATTTTCAGGTCTCACACATTTGTGGGCATATACGGTATATGAATATTAATGCTATTAGTAGTGTAATGTTGACAGATATATGTTTTGGAATTAGAAACACACAAATATCACATCAATGACTATTAACCCATTTTATGTGCACAAATGTTTTTTGCATACATTTTCATTCTTTAAAATCAATGAAATGCATGAAGCAAAAACACTCTATATATTTAATAAATCACTCAATCACTCACTCATCGTCTATAACGCTTTATTCTGTATACAGGGTCGCGGAGAGCCTGGAGCCTATCCCAATATACTTAGGGCAGAAGGTTGGGTACATTCTGGACAGGGTGCCAATCCATCGCTGGGCACACATACATAGACACTTATTCACACACACTATGGGCAATTTTGGAACGCCAATTAGCCTAATCTGCATGTCTTTGGACTGTGGGAGGAAACCGGAGTACCCGGAGGAAACCCACCAA
>JAOVVB010000016.1:21323254-21333722 GCA_028570985.1 Heterobranchus longifilis | reverse complement strand
ACCCCGGCCTCTCAGCTGCTGCTGTCTACACACTGACAATCTGCTGAGAAATGGAAGGGTTTGATGGGCTGTCAGGTGTTTCTTTCATGTTAGCAGCAATCATGAGCATGGCAGCCACATCCTTCAAGCTTGACTATTGAGTTATCGATACAGTAACAGTCTTTGTGTCAAATCACTTCATTGATTGTGATAGGAGGTTTATGCTGTATGCATACAGAAAAAAAAAACTGTCAGAAGTGCACTGATGAAATATATGAGAATAGTATTGTGTACAAACGATATATTGTATCACTTTCGTGCAAGAAATTTTTTTTTAAAGCATAAGAAAGGAAAGGAAATAGAGTTATGTATCTGAGCTATCAAGACATCTCATTTGACACGTTCAATCCAGGCAAAGTCATCTCGAGGGGGAAAAAAAGTAATAACCCCCACTATGCCTTTCCTCCCCTTACACTGTGCTTATGAAATATCACTCCTGAACTCGCGTTACCTTACCAGCTTAGGGGGATTTGGTCAGTTTGGCAACTTGTCAAACAGATGGATCAAACAGAGATATGGAGTAGGGATCATTTCTTCCCTGCTCCCTGTGTTCAGAATGTGATATGCGACTTGTAATAAGCCTTTCGCTTGAGCTGGGACTTAGTCCAGCTGAGCCGCATTACATCCAGGCATCACCCGGTGACTCCAGCGGTCACGCCACAGCACCGTACATGTTATTCCACATTCTGTCCGCTGCTCTGGAGACGACGAAGGTGCTTGGCTGTCTAGGATGCTTGAAAATCCGCCTAGGCTGACTCCATCACTATCAATTGTCCCTGAGCAGCTCTGATCATCACCTCAATTATCTGCTGTCCAGCCCACCTGATGGGTTTTTTGCCAACTATAAGTTCTGTGTCGATGAACATGGAATAATGACAGCACACTGCAGGCAGGTAGAATACAACAAGGCAGTTGGGTGCCCTCTAGTAAACAGCCACAAGCACAAGCGCACGCACACACACACACACACACACACACATACACTCACCACAGCAGCAGCAGCAGCCTATTCCCCCACCTGCAGAAAAGCCATTTACTGACCGCCGAGATGTCAAGAGCTGTAGTCTTCCTGTGGGAATGGAACTGATGTGTGTTCCCTCACCAAAGCTGAGCGAGGCGATGGAGAGAAACTCATTTACGCTGCAAATACAAATACACGCGTGCACAGAGCAACAATGTTTGGACCATGCCTGATCTTATTCTAGAGGTTACCAGGTGGGAGGGCAATATCATAGCAGGGAAAGAGAATTTTGATATAGTTATCTTTCCGAGATTTGGAATACATGGATTAACAACCAGACAATATACAGTACCAGTCAAAAGTTTGGACACACCTTCTAATTCCATGGTCTTTCCTGATTTCTATTCCTTTCTACATTGTATAACAATGCGGAAGTCATAATTATAAATAAATATGCACTTATCTGCTTTCAACCATCGATATTGAGATGTGTCTGCTACTTATGCTCTGTAAATTCTTCATATCAGCTCTAATCTGAGTTTTTTTGAGGCTGGTAACTCTAAATGAACTCTTCTTCTGCAGCAGAGGTATGTTTTGGTCTTGCTTTCCTGGGAAGGTCTTCATGAGAGCCAATTTCATCATGGTGCTTAACTGACCTTTGGATAACAACTGACTGTTCTTGTTGTTGTTGTTGTTATTGTTGTTGCTATTTAATTACCCAATATCATGTGTGTTATTTCACTGTTTTAAAATCTCAAGTATTGTTTTAAAATGTAGCAAAAATCACTAAGCAAAAAAAACCCACTGAATTAGAAGGTGTGTCCACTTTTGACCTACATGCAGCTGAGACTAAATGTGGATATACAGTTTACGTGCGAATCTTTATGTTGGCATGATTACATTAAATAAATCCTGCAGATGTGTAGGCTGCCACATTCTAAATATGCTCTATTGGAATAAACCACATCATAAATGTGCTTTATTGGATTTGAATCTGGTGATTGCAGTATACTGAGCTCACTGTCATGGAATCAGATGACTTGTGATGA
The DNA here is from genome assembly GCA_028570985.1 of Heterobranchus longifilis. Taxonomy (NCBI): domain Eukaryota; kingdom Metazoa; phylum Chordata; class Actinopteri; order Siluriformes; family Clariidae; genus Heterobranchus; species Heterobranchus longifilis. Next base: position 21,331,673 of record JAOVVB010000016.1, on the reverse strand, counting down.
TGATGATGATGATGATGATGATGATGTTGATGAATAAATTGTGGCCATGAAGGAATGCACATGGCCTGCAAGAATACTCAGACTGACTGTGGCATTAAAAAGATACACAACTGATATTAAGGTTTCTTATGTGTTTGAAGAAAACACTGCCTACACCCTTACACTCCTACCACCACCATCAGCCTGAACTATCAATGCAGGAAGGGAACAGACATAGTAATCTGACATCATTTCTATATTTCTACTCACAGATGTTTTTCATACCGTTCCATTTTAATTAGAGTATGTTTTGGAAATCAACAAATCAGCATTTTCTGAAATACTCCAGATGAGTTCATTTGGCACAAACAGCCATGTCACTACCACTCAGTTAGATCACATTGTTCCCCATCCTGATGCTCAAAGTCACGATGGACTTCCCAGATTATTGCATTCATGTGAATATATATCGGTTAAAACATAATAAGTACAGTAATTTAAAATTACTCAGATATAAACCATCATGGAGGAGCTCTGAGACAGATTTAAGTTTGAAGTAAAGTAGGCAGAACTGTTGCATGTTTTCCAAGGTGCGCACACTGCATGACAGACATTATTCAACAACTAAATATTAAAATGAAAACATCAACACCACTGCCAGGTGAATTGAACAACATCGATCACCAGCAAACTGGTGGCACCCAAGGCTCACTCGGGCCTGTCCAGTCAGATCCCACAGAAAAACCAATACAGCACAAACTGCTGATAAAAAAATCAATGCTTACTACAATAGAAAGGTACCAGAAGACCGGTGCACCACAGCCTGCCACACACAAAGGGGCCAACAGGTAAGGAGTCCAAGATTGCCAACCTGGACTCCAAATTCCCCGGATCCCAATCCGATTGAGCTCCCATGGGATGCACCGGACAAACAATTCTGATCCACACAACCCACAGCATCAGCTGCTAACATCCTGGTGCCAGAGTTCCCGTGGAGCCATGCCCTGAGGAGCCAGAGCCACCCAGGTGGCACAAGTGGAACACGAAACCTAGGTGTTTATAATATTAATGTTTTTAATTTTATGGCTGATCGGTGTATGTACATGTTGTGATATAGTTACTTGCTGTACTATATGCTCCCAATCATAGCTACAAAATCAAATTACTTTGTATTAGCATTTTTCTCTTGGTCGACTATTTATAAACATTTTGCTTCTCTTTAGGGTCATCTCTGTATTGCTCTGTCTCTGCTAGCCATAATAAACGAGTGTAATTATAGAGGCTGATTGGTTGGAAGGTCATCGGTAATCCTGTAATTTTTCATGGATGTTGGGGTTTGTTTGTGATGAATGTTCGCAGCCTTTCATGTGTCTCTTCTCAGACGGCCTTGTGCATGGAAATGCGAGCGCAAATGAAGCTGTTCTTGTTTTTTTTCCCTCTTCCCTTGTGTTTCTACAAACAAGTAAATGAGATCATACAGTGAAAAAAGAGCCTAGTTTAATACTCACATTCCATCATCAGAAAGGCATGCATTTTTAGATAATATGCATTTTTAAAACGCATTATAGCGGTTGCATATTAAAAAATATTTTAATATTGCATTTATATTGCATTCTTAAAAAAAAATTATAAAAAAATTTAAACTGAAAAATGAAAAAAAAAACAGTTGCTTTTATAACATAAATATGTTCTCTGTTTTACTATATTATAATGTCATTGACAGTGTGTGCTGTCACCATGTGCCAACCAACTGCATGGCATGTGAGTGCAACTCTCCAGGTGTGTGCTACTTCAGACCACTAAAACAGATTTTTATCAGATTGGCCTTTTAATATTTTTATGATCCTGATACAGAGATGCAAATCCACTTTTAAAGCACCAAATCAATCAGTCTAACTCTCAACAGTCCTGCCAAATATGGCAATAAAGTATCCAGGGAGTGTAATTCACCTCTGTGAAAGACTCCACATGCCCCCCTGTGATTTAAACCACCTTTGGCATGGCTGCCTATCACAGTTGCAACACATTTTCTCAACCAATTGCGCATTACAGTCTTCTAATGGTCAAGTCAGACAGAGTAACTTATAGCAGCTCATTAAAAGGCTCCTCTTACACACTCGCTCTATCTCTCCCTGCCTCCCCCTTTCTCTCTCTTCATTTCTCTCGCTCTCAGTGGACACAATGTCTCCTGCCTATTTGCAGTGATTTCCGCAGGTTGAATTAATGTGCTGTCAGGCTTGTTTCGGAGGCAGCTACTGTGGCTGGCAGGTTCCCTGCTACTTGGCCGATCAACTACTCAGCCGGAGCCAGAGAGGTTTCTGGTCAGCTGGCCAGTGAGCCAGTCAGTGGAGAGGGAAACAGGGAAACAGAAGTGAAAGAGAGGATGGGGGATTGGTGGAGGGTGGGGTGGATTCTTACAGCTCCACATGCTCATGTGTTAGCTGACAGCCTGGGAGAAGCCATGATGGGCACTGTTCATTTAAACTCAGACAACATTTTCACTCAGCTCCAAAGTTGCCAGCTAGGTACTCTGGATAGGAAGTAGGGCTGTAATCAAGACCGGCATCGTCTACAGTCAGAGACATGTCCAAGACCAGGACTTGTCGAGATCGAGCCTTAAGGTGGTTGAGGCCAAGTCAGGATCCAAATGAAAGCAAGGGAGAGTAAAGATTAAGACCAAAGGCCAAGCCATCACCTTAATTGGTCAGCCACAATTAGTCCAATGCTGAGGCAAGTAGTAGTACAAACACCAATAAACTTCAGACAAGTTCAAGGCAATGTACAAAATCTTGATTCAGGTTCTACAGCTCTAGTGCAATTAGGTACATGTACTGTAGCAAACACTGGTATAAAACACTAATGGTGAATCAAAACAAATGAAACAAAAAACATCCACATTAATTGAGTTGTTGTTGTGGTAAGTCGTTTCAAGTTGTTGTTGTGGTAAGTTGGTTATATTCCTAATTTGTTGCTACTCAGTCAGGTTTTTTTATGGGAATACAAACTAAATCAGTTAGAGTTGCGATTTGGTATGAATCTGCAGTAGGATGATGGTGTGTATATGTGTACAGTATATTTAATGTCGAATATGACTTACTTGAGACCTGTTTCCCCATATACACTGTGGGCACCTGATCATCACTGGGTGGGTCTACCACAAACAGTTGCCACAAAGTTTCCCATCACTGGATCTAAGAGGTCAAAACCTGTTCCAGCATGATAATGCTCTTATACACACAGTGAAGTTCACATTGGATTGGGTTGGAGTGAAAGATCTCAAGTGTCCTGCTTAAAGCCCTGACATAAATTCCATAAAACAGTTTTGAGATGAACCTGAACACTGATTGCACTCCAGAACTCCTTGCCCGATCTCACTAATGCTCTTGTTGCTGAATGAGTACAAATCACCATAGACATGCTTCAAAATCAGGTGGAAAGCCTTCCCAGAAGAGTGGAGCTTAGCATAGGGGGACTAATTCTGGATAGGGATGTGATAGTCACAAAATTTTGGTCACATATTTTTGGTCAAGACAAAAAAAAAAAAAAAAAAGAAATGGAGAAGTTATTTGTATTGAAAAGTTTAATTTTATTAAAGGCAGTATGGTGGTGTAGTCATTAGCCCTATCTATAGCCTTGCACCTCTAGGGTCAAAGGTTCGATTCCTGGCTCAGGTCTGCATGCATGGAATTTGGTGGGTTTTCTCCAGGTACTCTGGTTTCCTCCCACAGCCCAAAGATATTCACATTGGGCATTTCCAAATTGCCCTTAGTGTGTGATTGAGTGTGATTGTGCTTGTGTTCTGCAATGGACTGGCACAGGTCCTATTTGTAATTCAGTTTTTTGTACATTTTATTTTTATTATTTATTTGTTTATTTATTTTCTTGTGCAGTACTTTGAGTTGCCATGTCTATGTAAAGTAGTCTATTAATAAAGTTTATTATTATCATGGAACTATTGGTTTAAACATAAAACATTAGATAGATTTGTGTGACTCACTCTTTATAAATGAAGACTGAGAGGACTTTAATCTCATCTCATTCATTTAGTAATGCTTAATCAATAGCCACGAGATGCCGAAAGGTCTAGTTCAGCCATTGATTACTATCGCCCAATTCTGCTTCAACAATAAGCCAACTTTGCATTAATAGGCTTTTGGCTCTTTAATCTGGACTTCCTTTGGTGGTAGTGGTTTTTGGTTAGGGAACAAGGTGAAGCTTATCTTATTACTCATGTCACCTGGTGGGATCAGGCTCTATTCCCCAGCCCCATGTCCCAAACCTTAATCCAATTTGTTCAGTCTTCTTGTCCTCACTAGCTGCAAAATTAAAAACCTTGCCCCACAAAAACACCTTGCATTTCCAAGGTATTGGCTGCTCCTGCTAGACTAGAAACTTCATTTATTCTGGCTAACTTCTCAATTATCTTCCCAGTAGTGGAGACGTGTAAAAAGTACAAAAATCAATAGGATTCCATTCCCCTTGTATTGGAAAGGGGGAAATTAATGAGATAGGACACTCTCTTAATCAGAAATAAATGTTTTAATTCAGATAATGACATAGTTTTCCCTTGCAGAAGGATGACAAATGCCGAGGTGCTGCGAGACCCACCAAGAAGCCGTTTCAATTTTATTGTAAATATAAAAGGTATTGATCTGCGAGATGTACAAACCCTATTGCTTACAAAAGCCATTCAGGGGGACTGGGAAAACTATTAAGCGGCGGGTCAGAAATCAATAAACAACACTAAGAGGTGGCTGTGCCTGCCCTCTCTGGCAGATCTCTGGAAAGCCAAATGGCAGAGTTAGTGACAGGCGGCTCGGTGGCGGAGCAATGTTAAGGATGATAGGGTCAGCTGGTTAATGTGGCGAGGGCCCTGACAGGTCGGCAGCCCACCTCAGAGCTGGAGGCCTGACAAGCTGCCATTTAAACAGACACTGACTCATCAGCCTGTCGCTACAGTTAGTGTTTCACTGTGGTGGGCCTCCGCTGACAGCAGCCATTCTGCTCTCTCTCTCTCTTTCACTTCATTTCTTTCTCCTTTGCTTGCTTTCAATGTATTCATCCTCATCTCTTCCTCTTCTGCCTCTTATTTTCTCTTTTATCTCTTTCTTGCTCCGTGCGTCCTAAGTTGTTCCTCTCTACTCAGGTTGCTTTGCATCCACTTAGGATCAGGCAGGCAGCGGTAGTTACATATGCATGTCTGATGTCGGAATAAACAAGTGAGCGAGAACAAGCTGTTTGGATTTGGATTGCTCCGGCTTGAATGCATAAGTTTGGTGCATTGACAGTTGACAGTGTTGTCCTGCTTGAACACGCACATTAAATCAGAAGTTCAAAATTTGACTCGGAGCATTTGTCATGTTTTTACCGGCAATCTTGTTCCTCCCCCTCCTCATATATCTTGGTTTTTCTCTCCTCTACTGAATATAACCAGAATGACAAAAACAAAACAAATCTGCGTAAAGCATCCATTTTGAAGACCGCTGTGACAGGACATAGACAGCTATTCTTGGATGTTTTCTGTGTTCTTTATAAATATTTCCGTGCTTCAGTATTAAGTATTTGATGTTTTAAACATAAAGTGGCTGTTGTACATCAAGACTACGACAGGAGGATTTGGATGTTTTCTAGAGTTCAGAGCAGGGCTGCAAGTAACGATTATTTTCAGGATCGATTAATCTGCAGATTATTTTCCCGATTAATCATTTGGTCTGTAAAATGTCAGAAAATAATCTCAGTTTCTCAAAGTCTAAAGTGATGTTTTTAAATGTCTTGTTTTGTCAGTCCAAAACCCAAATATTCATTTAATATGATATAGAACTGAGAAAAGCAGGAAATCTCCATATTTGAGAGGCTGAAAACTGCATTTTTGCATGAAAAATTACGAATATGATTAACAATCGATGATCAAAATACCTGGTGATTATTTTTCTGTCGACTAATCGGTTAGTTGACTAATTGCTGCATTTCAAGTTCAGAGTGAATTGTGTTTTGAAAAAGTCCCAGCCAAAACCTGTGACAAATGATAGTTCTGGGCAGTATAACAATTTTAATTTCCTGTATGATACGAATTTTTCATATACAGCCATACTGGTGCATAGCTGAAAACATTGCTTTAACTCTTCAGTAGGCAGAAAAATATATAATATTGTTTGCAGCAAAGAGCGCTATGATCAGGACAAGCTGTGAGTATATTGAGAGGAGACCCCCTTCATACTAATGGTTATAACTTTTAACTGAAAAATTAGTTGACTAACTCTCTTTAACAAGGCAAAACACCATGGCACACAACAATTTGTGACATATAAATTTGTAACACTATTAATTGTACATTTACAAAATTACACTGCTGAATAGGGGTGGGCATATAGTCTTAAAATAATATCACGATAATTTAGGGTAATTTGCGGTAATGATATTCATGACGATATTTTTTTGTGTTATTGGTGATTGCAGCAGCATTTACTAGCTCCCCTTTTCGGCACTAAATCCTCATCAGACGCTGTCGCGCTGCTCTGTCTTTCAGCCAGAAAGCCTAGGCTGCGCACTATAGTATGCAAATGCATCAACACATCATCATGTCGCTGTATCGTCGATATCATATGACACTTTGTTATCATGGACACATTTATACTATGTATTATCGTGCACGATATGATATGGCACAGCCCTACCTCTGAACAGCATGTTTTTATATTCTATGTACTCCTGACAGTAGAATAAGCCACTACAAACATATATTAACTCCCAGTCATGCAAAAAAAAATACTGTGATATACCGTGAAACCGCCAGAATCGTAAAAAAAATACCGTGATACAAATTTTTGGTCGTACCGCCTAGCACTAACAAATGTGTTTACATATATTTGATAAATCAAACGGAAACTAGCAGATGGATTCTGGGAGACCCAATAAGTACAGGTTATGTCAGTGCCCTGTGAGAGAGAGGTTATGGTGGGCCTGATTGGTGTTGATTTAAGAGCAGGAAAAGGGAAAAAGTTGGGCTGTCTGGGCAGTAATTATGGGGAAAAGCAGGCGACTGACCAGGCAGCCAGGTCAGATGACTTAACCTCAGATCTATGCACTCCATTGGACTGTCGGAGGGTCAGGGCCCTCTGGCAACAACTCTCACATCCTGGGCCTTCGCCGACATCGGAGCCGGGGCAAGGGCACTGTTAGTACGTGAACCATCTTGCTGTATCAATAATACATGTATCTGTGTTTTTGACAAACTGCGGGAGAATGACAGGACAGATGAGACACAGAGCGAAAGATGTACGACAAGGTTATCAGTAGTGTTTGAATCCCAAGAAAACGCCTCGGGAACATGCGATGCGCGTTCAGCTGTTGAGCCACTGGGACGCCACAGCAAAGCTACCTTAACAAACATTGTAAATTGATAAATCATTGAAAGACGCAGAGGGACTGTATCTGCGGGGAGATGCTAAGCAGGCTTAGAGGGGATCAGTCTGTGAGTATTGCCATCTTCAGCAGGGGACATCCGCTACATCCGCCAGACAGATAGATAAATAAATGGAGGCGTATGCGTCTGTATACAAATGAGTGAGCCTGTAAGGGAGAGGCAGAGAGCGCGGCTGGGAGTCCTGATGGGAAGGGGAAAGAGGTATAGGAGGAGAAAATCCCACGCCATCTCCCCCTGCGTTGGGACGACGATGATGAGATTTAGGAAGGGTCAACGGCACCTATCAGTAGGTGAAGTGTTTAGTGGGAGTGTTTCTCCACCCCCCCCCCTCCTCCTGGGGTGTCATCCCGTGTCACTCTCATCTCCCCAGCCTGATGATGAGGGGGCTGAGGGGGCCCAAGGTGCTGGCTCCCTCCTCGGGTGTGGGTCATTTGACCCCGCTGTGTAATTCCTGCCTAATGCCCCTCGTACGAACAAAGCCCGCATCCGTGGCACACTCAGACCCCACTTGACCCCCGCAACCCAACACAATGCAATTGGCCGTGTCATTATATCAGGCCCGCTCTGTCCCATCTCTCCCTACATGCAACGCGGGACTGTATAAATTGATTTCCAGCTGCTGGTAAAGCACCTTTGCATCTCTCCCACCGGCGTGGGGAAAATGAGAAAAAAAATGACAAGGCAGGAAAGGTCATCTGATATCTTAGATGATATCCAGGGAAAAATGGGTCTAAACAGTCAGGGAAAAAATATTTATCTACAGCTCCATCTGAATTTCCATTTAACACCAGCGGCAGCACCTCGGTCTGAAGCAAAATGGTGTTTATCTGTGGCGGCTTTAGCACGCTGGTAATACAAACTAATGCAAATAAAGCTGTAACGTATTGAGAATAAATTTGACTAAAATTTGACTGCACATTTTTGGAGGAATTGGCATTTAAATTACTGCATTAAATTATGAATACTATTTAATGTGTTTATTTTAAAAATCGAACAAATGCTACTTTGAGTTTAAAA
>JAOVVB010000016.1:21272463-21284017 GCA_028570985.1 Heterobranchus longifilis | reverse complement strand
CTGTTAGCATGATGCTAACGCGATTAGCATTTTGCTAGCATGATGCTAACGCGATTAGCATGTTGCTAGTATTATGCAACTTTTGCCACGGCAAGCACCACTCACATTTTCTTCAGGAAATGTACCTCTCTAGTTATTATTATTATTATTATTATTATTATGCATTATACAGTATATACAGTAGTTGCGTTTGAAAAAGATGATCAGACATAAAAGTGAGGTCCAGACAAATCACACTGTCTGTTTGACTGCCTGTCTGTCTGTCTATTTGTCTGTTGTCTGCCTGTCAGCCAGCCTAACTGTTTGTCTGACTGTCTGCCTGTGTTGTGGAGAGCATATAAGAATAGCACAGTGTTAAAACCCACAGAAAAAACCCACCGAAAAGCACTCACTCAGTTCACTCTGCCTGTTCCTGGTCTCTATTTGGGTTTTTTATCACACGACAGTCGGTAAATACTTTTTATCTGTACATAGACACTAACGATCAGATAAAACATTATATACCTGACTTAACACACCTCTAGGTCGTTACCCCACACAGGTTAGAGAGCAGTAGCGTTATGTGAACAATATTATAACCACAAGCACTTTTTAACTTCTAGTTTCCTCAGAGAGCTCGACTAACACTCAGCCTTCCACTACAACCACAGGTAAAAGAACATGTCTGATAATTCTTTAAAATGCATCAGTGTAATGCTCTACACAGACATGGAATTATCTGTCATGCTATCTTCTCTCTCTCTCTCTGTAGGTGGAGTGAGTGAGGTTGAGCGAGGCCTGATGTTCGGTGGTGTTGCTTTAGCATTTCTTTCCTTTCTCTCGGCTACAGTCGCTGCAGGCAGAGTGATCCTCCATCAAGCCTGGCAGGCAGGAAGAGACTCGGTTATACACTGCTCGGAATAGAGAACGGGTATTATTTCATAAGCTGGAAAAATCTTTTCAAAATGCATCTGTTTTTTATGGTCTGTATTTGTATTATTACTTTAAATAAATAGTATAACAATAACTCAACATGCAGACTTTATATTCTGTATTTATATCCGTATTCTGAATTTCTCTGTGAATTTGCAGATTTCCTCTCAAACCTAGTCGTTTCTGTAGACAAGGCGTTAATTGCGGGAGATTTTAATATTCATTTTGAGAATCCAGAAGACCCTCTGCGTAGAGCATTTATGTCCATACTGGACTCAGTAGGAGTAAATCAGTGTGTAGTAGGACCCACTCATAAAGCAGGTCACACTTTAGATTTAATAATATCCTTCGGATTACATATAAAAAATATAACTACAGTTGAATTATCTCAGATCACTGTCCTGTCTTAATTAAAGTGTGTCATAGTAATAATGTACGCATAGCGCCGCGCTACTGTATTAAACGTAAATTCACATCAACTACCACACAGAGCTTTACCAGTAATCTCCCAGAGTTATCAAATTTGATTTGATTGCTGTCTGATTCCACAGAACTCAATCAGGGAACTAAATATTTAGTCAACGTTCCGTTATACCTTAGATAAAGTAGCTCCAGTTAAAAGGAAAATGATTAGAGATAGAAACTCGCTCCCTGGTATAATGGTATAATGACTTTAAAACAGACCACTCGAAAATTAGTACGCAAACTAAATTGTTAGTATTTCAAATAGCATGGAAGGAGAGCTTCCTGAACTATAAAAAAAAAAGCTTTTACTGCTGCTAGATCGATGTATCTCTCCACCCTTATAGGAACTAACAAAAATAATCCTAGATTTTTATTTAATACTGTAGCAAAATTAACTAGAAATAAGATCACTGCAATAATCCCAGCCTACAGTAGTGAGGACTTCATGAACTTTTTTAATAACAAAATTGTAAATATTAGGCAAAAAAATAAGGCTTTGAAACCGGAATATTTAATTAGTACAGATGATAAATTAAGCACATCACATCAGAACCTAAAATGCTTTACTCCCCTTAAAGAGAATTAACTAATTTTACTCAGCAGCTATGTTCATATCTACATAGAAATAGCATAAACGAACTGCTTCAGTCAGGATTTAGGCCTCATCACAGCACAGAGACAGCACTTGTTAAAGAAGTAAATGACCTGCTATTGGCCTCTGATCAGGGTTGTTTCACTATGCTTGTGTTATTCAACCTCAGTGCAGCTTTTGACACCATTGGTCATAGTATTCTCCTTCACAGATTAGAAAATGTAGTAGGAATTAAGGGAATGGCCCTCTCGTGGCTTAGATCACATTTGAATGATCGTTATCAGTTTGTAGATTTAAATGGTGACTATTCTGCATGTTCTCAAGTGGAGTTTGATGTTCCACAGGGTTCGGTTTTAGGCCCACTGCTTTTTTTCTCTTTACATGCTTCCTCTGGGCAACATAATTTGTGAGCATAATATTCGTTTTCACTGGTATGCTGATGACACACAATTATACAGCTCAGCTAAACCAGATGAGAAAAACCAGCTTAATAAAGTTGAGGAATGTGTGGAGGACATAAGAGACGTTAATTTTAACGGATGTTAATTAACTTCCTTCTTCTTAATCCTGTGTTACAACCCTGGCTCTGGGAAGCAACATCAAGGACAAAGCAAGGGTTTGCCAATCAAGAATAATTTATTAAATTATAATGAAAAAAGAAAAAAGAAAACCACTAGTGAAAAACAGCTGCTAGTAGCACAGCCAGAGAGAGTGTGAGAGAGAGGGAGTGGGAGCCAGTCCTGGGATTTAAAATGGCTCCCTTCAGGTGCCATCAATCAACAGCTGATTGAAAAACAATGACTAATCAGATCACAACCACATACTGTAACACCTGAAAAGACAGAAGTTCTAGTCATAGGACCACATGCAGCTAGAAGCAAGCTTTCTGATCACACTGTAACTTTAAATCCATCAAGTGCAACAGTAAAAGGCCATGGTGTAATTATAGATCCCAGTTCTTCATTTGAAGCACAAGTAGATGATATTACCAGGATAGCATTCTTTTACCTCAGAAATATTGACAAGATAAGGAATACATTGTCACTAAACGATGCAGAAAAACTAGTTCATTCTTTTTCACTTCTAGATTGGACTTGTAACGCCTTACTGTCTGGTTGTTCAACTAGGTACATAAACAAAATTTTGCATTGATTTTAAAATACTTCTATTGACATGGGCGTAGAGTATTATGGTGAACTGGTATGTTTAGATGCTGTCTTCCTCACTCTCATTGATCACTCAGGTTTGTTGACGATGAAGTGATTGTTCGCTTTACATCTCAGAGAGCCCTCATGTCTGTGTTTCATTCTGGTTCTCCCGTTTAGTTTTGCTGTCATAGTTAGTCCTGCCGGAGTCTCTGCTTGAATTCTGCACTAAATATACATTCACCTTATATGTACCGGCTACTCAGTAGTTACCAAATGCCGCTGAGAGACTAAAACAAGAACTCAATGCTTTTGCGATGCAACAATAAAACTTCAGTGAGGCAAAACTTCTCTTCATTGTTCTAATTTATTGTACAGACCGATAGTATCAAGATGTATTATGTTGGTCAACAAATAATGCATCATCCCTGCACACCCCTTCTCCCTGTGTCAAGGGTCCCCACGTACTGTAACCCGTGACACTCCACCACGAACATGTGACATAAGCAAAACACATTAACTCTTTCATGTCCACTACATTATACATTGTGTGACTGTAACCATATCTAACTGTTATCTCTCCTTCTATTCTGCTCTCTCCTCTCTCTCTTTCCCTCTCCCTGTCTTTCTGTTGAGCTTTACATGTCGCTCCTGGGCTGCCAGTGATCCAGACCTCCTCTGCCTTCTGGACCTGTCTGACTCGTCCTGGTGTCCCACTTCTGGTTGGAGATCTCGTCGCATGGATGCCCCGTGTGGTCTGCCTGGGATGCGTGTGGTGACTAGGGGCGGTTCCACTTTACCACGAAGACGGTCCTGGCCTCAGCTGATGCTGACAGCTGTTCTCTGAGGACTTGTGACAGCAATCGCTCAATAGTTCAGGACTGGAATTTTCTACAAGTCTACCTGAGCCTCCAATAACTACCTGGACTCCATTTTAACTTGAACACCTCCCCTGTTATACAGAACTTCCAGCCCTCTAACACACAGTATGACTCCAGATCAATCCCTGGTATCCGTTATCACCCAAATGAGGATGGGTTCCCTGTTGAGTCTGGTTCTTCTCAATGTTTCTTCCTATTGCCATCTCAGGGAGTTTTTCCTTGCCACCATCGCGCTTGGCTTGCTCATCAGGGACAAGCTTATCATTTTGATTCATACTGTACACATTCACATTTCATACAAACTTCCATAATTTCGTTTGATTGTGTAAAGCTGCTTTGCGACAATGACAATTGCTAAAAGTGCTATACAAATAAAATTGAATTGAATTGAATTAAAATTCTAACAGTCATTTGCTACAACTTTAGATGGTGCAGATCTTTTATTAATATGTGCAACAAAGTGAAATTCAATGCACATACGTTAATTTTAGAACAATGTTCAGCGTTTGATGATGTTAGCATGGCGGCTTTTTTGACATTTGTTGCCACACTGTGTCATTCGGCTGCGATCTTTGTGTCTTCATGAAAAATCTGTCCTCAGAATACACTTTTAAAAAATAGTATTCAAGCTAAGTTGAACTGTTGAATAGGGTTCATGAAGAGCAGATCTTGCTCAGGGCATTCTTCTCTTTGAATAGCTTTTCTGGGTTTTACAACTTAAAAAAAAAAAAAGGTTTTTAGATATGACAACAAACCACATATGCTGACCAGCCCTTAAAGCAGAAAAGTGTTCCGTTTTATTTTTTTCACTGATCTGCTGTTCATGAGCCCTATCCTACACCAAAAGTCTTCAATACTATCGGTTAAAAAGTTACCATGAGATTTTTCACGAAGACTTAAATCCTACAGCCGAAGAATACAGTGTGAAAGCAAATGTTATCTCTAATGCACTTAGGTTTACTTGGGTTTCCCTCAGGCTTAAATATTTGGATTACACGCTGAGCTACATAGTCAGAGGTACCAACCTTGCGAGAAATAAAAGTCTGGAATGCAGAAAGCTAACAAAAAAAGCTCAGTGCTAACAGCTGGAATGTATAAATGTGTCTCCATAAGGTCTTTAGTTTTCTCCATGTCAGCTGTTGCCCAGAGTAGACCATTTGTACAACTGTAGTAAATTATTTTCAGAACATTCAACATCGGTACACTCTAAAAACACACATGGATGGATTTGCCTCTTGCACTCAAGATGAACTTGTGTTAACTATGCAACTGTGGAACCCATTCCAGAATTTTAGATCCAGTCCTGATGATATCTTTTTTCTTTTTTTGTCAAAGGCATATATAAAAGCGAGTTTAAAATCCTGGAACTTGGTAGAACTTGGAAAAACCCTTCAATACAATAGGAAAATCTGAAGGGACTGCTAAAATATCAATTTTGTGGAAGAAATGTGGTTGAAAAAAAATCAGGAATGGAGATCAGTTAAACAATGATGAACAATCAACAGTAAAAACCATAGCTATGTTTAATAGTGAAAATAAGAGCATTTCCATACATACACGATTTGATGAGAACTCAGAGAATTGGGACTAAACAGCTGTGTGTCCATATGAAAACCACTTGTTAGTGAGATTCATCAGAAAAGAAGGCTTCAGCTTGCTAGAGAGCATAAAGATTGGATTTTGTAGCAATGAAAAAAGGTCATGTGGTCTGATGAGTTCAGAGTGACCCTATTCCAGAGCGATGTGCATGTTAGGGCAAGAAGCAAAGCGCATGAAGATATGCATCCATCATCAAATTTGCCCAATGTGCAAACCTCTGGAGGCAGTGTTGTGATCTGTGGTTGTTTCAGTTGGTCAGGTCTAGACTCAGCAACGTTATGTAGCAATGAAATTGAGTCAGCTAATGACCTGAATGTAATGAATGAGCAGGTTATCACAGCTATGAAGTTTTTCTTCCCTGATGACACAGGCATATTTAGATGTTATTGCAGCCTCCTTGTTTGTGATGTGTCTTTCTGCTTAAGTTTTGTCCTTACTAAGTGAAAAGGAGCTCAGTTGGGCTCGAGTCGGTGACCGATTTGTTGCTTTAAGTGCGGCCCATTTATTTCCCTTAGTTTACTTTCATGGTACATTTTGGGCCAATAACCATCTGTGCCGTGAAGCACCGTCCAATCAGTTTTGCAGCATTTGACTGAATGTGAGCAAAAAGTAGAGCTCTATGACTTCAGAATTCATACTGTATACTTCTATCATCAGTCACATCATCAAAAAACACCAGTGACTCGGTTCCTTTGGCAGCCACACACTGCCTCAACTTGGTTTGGCAGATGATATGCTTTGGAATACGATCGCTTCCTATCCTTTGCTTCATTCTTCTTTTTCAATCTATCTTGTACAGTACATGTTAATTTTGTATCAGAACTCAGCAAACATTTTTTGATTTTTGAACCAACTTCTCATCTGTAGTTTCTGTTCTTGAATGTTATCAGTGGGTTGTATCTTGTGGTAAACCATCTGTACAGTATTTACATTTACGAAGGCGTCTCTTGATTATAGACTTAACCAATGATATTCCTCCAGAGTGATCTTGACATGGCTAGATGTTGTAAAGGACTTTGTTACTAAGAAAGAGGCCACAACTGGCCATTAAACTGCTTATCAGTGAGGTTTCAGATTTCTTTTTTAAGCCTGTGAAATTGGGAGAATTTTGTAATTCATAAACATATACAGTATATGTTATTGGAAACAATTTGTCAAATGTGAGAAGAGCAAATAGTTTAAATGCCCAAAAGGAAATGTTTTTTTTTTAAATAAAGAACTCTGTGGTTGAGTGTGGTTATGCATACATTTCATTATTTCCTTCCTGTAAGTCGTTTAGCAGTTTGGGTGCCACAGTAGACCCTGATCTGTAGTACACAGAAAGGGTAAAGAAAAGCATAGTAGAACCCAGTGGTAATAATATATATATATATATATATATATATATAAAATTAAAATTTTATTTGTCATATACACAGTTATACACAGTATGATATGCAATAAAATGCTTATACAACCACCTGTGACCTTAAAAATGTAAAAACAATTAACAATAAATAAACAGTGGAATAAAATAAGAGTAAGTTTAGCTGAAACATAAGAAAATAGAACAAAATATTTTAAAAATTCAAAAAATATATAAGAAATATAAAAATATAAAAACTTATCTGTACAAAAGACAAAATAGCAAATTTAAAAAGAAATAAAAATGGAAATAAATGGAAATGTCCAGGAAGTGTACAAATGTGCATGTATGTGCAAATGTGCAATGTCCATGAGTGTTTGGTCTACAGCGTACCGGTGTATGTGCATAAGTGAATAGATGAATAATGTCCATAAGTGTCTATTTCTGTACAGTGCAAAAATGCAGAGATGATTAGTCCTGTGTAGTGATCTGGTTTAGAGACCGTATCGCCTGCGGGAAGAAGCTCCTCCTCAGTCAATCTGTATTGGCCTTCAGGGAGCAGAAGTGGAAGCGCATGTGAACTTTCCAAATCTTTAAACTAAGAAAAAGAATTCACAAAAGGCTTAATGAAACAAATTTTTTTTTCAGCTTAGACTTAAATACTGACACTGTGTCGGTGTCCCAAAACTGGAAGGCAGTACCAAACGACTTTGCATGAAAAAGCTCTGCCCTCTGCTATCATCTTTATTAAATAAGGGACCAACAAATAGCCATTACCTTTTGATTAAAGTAGGCATGGTGTATAATAGAATATTATCAGTTTATTCAAGTCATTAGTAACCTTTTAAAATTATTGCAAAATTTTACTTGGATCCGATGCACTGCGGATAAGATAGAGGTGATGTGTCCATATAGTGTGGTTATTGTAAAGACTCTTGTGGCTGCTGTATTCAGTACTAACCTGCACCTTATGTACCTACTGTGACTGCAATTATAATAGCAATATTTGTAAACTTTTTTTAAATAGGTCCTTTACTGCTGCACATAATGAAATGGAAAAAGATCCAAAGTTTCTAATGTGAGCAGAAAGCTTCCAAGCCGTATGTAGCCCTACAAGTAATGTCTAGTTAGAATTCAGTAGAAGGATGTTAATATGCATCCAGTGTCTAATGTTCTATACATACTAATCAAGTTTATTAATCTGGTGCCTCTCATCAGACTTTGCTGAAACAGACAACCTTGTGTCATTTGCATAACAGTGGAAAGTAATACCAAGTTTATAAATGACATCATTCAGAGGTAGCATATATAAAGAAAAGAAAAGAAAAAACACTGGGCCTAAAACCAAACCATTTGGAACACCAAATTTTACTTATGCACTTATTTAGTATGCATTATTACACCAGTTTACATCTACAAATAAATTGTCAAAGAAGACACGAGACAGGAGAGAAATATTCTTTTACAACATTTTCTAATCTCTAAAGTCAAAATCTACACTCAGGTTAAGCATCACAAGAAAGGAGAGACTAGTAGGAGGTAATTTAGTACTTTAACCAGTGCTGTCTCTGTCCTATGATGAGGCCTAAATCCAGACTAATACATTTCATGAATGTTATTTTTATGTAGGTCTGAGCATGGTTGCTACGCTACAACATTTTCCTGGATCCTGGGGATAAAAGGGAGACATTGGCCTATATGATATTGGCCTTTAGTTGGACAGCTGACATGGGTTGAGGTCAGGAATTCTAATCATGGGTGTTATAACTGTAGAGTTTAAAAGATTTAGGTACATAGTCAGGGCTAAGGGAAGGGAACTCAACTCAGTGGAAAGCATGAGTAGAAGAAAATATGTCTTACAATCTTTTTAAAAATTTCTTTCCAGAATAAAAATGTAGCAATGATTAACAAACTCAAGAACATGAGGCCCTTTTAAATCTCATACTTACACTTAACAGCAAATAAACAGAAAATAGACTGCATGGGGAATATCGGTTTATATGGGTTTATAATCTGAATGAGGATTTCTGTTGACAAATAAGCCTGTTACTGTCTATCTATAAATCAGGTTGTTGTATACAAAAGGGAGAGCAGAAGTAAAACAGGCACAGGTTAATTACAAGTGATCTGAGTGTAACAGCTGAGAAAGTTTCTCACCGCTCTTATATGGGAAAGACAGTCAGGCATCTGCCAGCACAGCTACCATTACAACCAGCAACATGCACGTGTGCATTTACGGCAGGGAGAAAGTTGCTGACCTGCCAGAATCTTCAGCTGTGTGTACAAGTGTGTGTGTGTGTGTGTATGTGTGTGTGAGAGAGAGTGAGAGAGAAAGCAAGAAAGAGAGTGCACAAGAGACAAGAGGTCTGTTCAACCCTGACCCTGGCCTCAGCAGAACAGGAAAAGCTCTAAGCTGGATAAAATGTCCTTAGGCTTGTGTGCCGGTCAGTGCAAAACAAGGAGAGGGGTGAGGTGCAAGATATCGTACACCAAACCTGTAATAAAAACATGATGCATTAAGACCATATTCTTCATTATAGAGACTTATGTATGTTGATGTGCTTACAGGTGGGTACATACATAGGTACAGCCGTTTAATGCCGTACAATATATAAGTTGCAAAACACACCATTACATTAGTTGACAAATTGCTGTTAGATAAGAACCCATTACAACATGCTTGACAAGAAACACTATTACTTTAAAGTGCTAGATAATATTGTGACCCTATTTAAATATCAGTAAGCATGTGCTTGCATCAGCTAAAAGTCTGAGTTGATTCTAGGTGCCTGTAATTATGCATAACATTTCTATGAAAATGAAATAAAAGACCATGATGGTGGCTGTAATATAAAACGAAATTACAAAAAATAACCTAAAGGTTAAGTAAGTAAAGATGTGATCAGTCTCGAACTATTTAATAACAGGAGAGATGGTTAGAGGTTTTGCCTGGAAGTACTTTGCAATGATATCAAAGTAGTATAAACAACATTTACTGATTCCACTCGATAAAGGTTTATTGTGACACCAAGCTCAGTGAGCAGTGTCATCCTCCAACTATGACCACTATGCTGATACAGAATATCTGACTAAACATGTGTGGACACTGATACTTCAGTATCTTTAGTAACACTGCAAAGCATACTCATATAACTGTTAACCAATCATTAAGCCATCCTCAGTCATATTTCAACTCTTTATGACGTCATGCAGCTAAAGTCTAGGCATCTTTGGCAGGATTCAGTCATTTGACCTTCACAACATGAAATCACTGTATACTCCCGTAGAGTTTCACCTGTCTACCTCACACACACTACAACGACCACTGCTGAACAAGTGGTTAAGCTTGCTGCTGTGTGAAATGCCAAGGCATGTGCAGATTTAGGTTTCCCCATCCCAGCACAAAGTGGAAGCCAAACCCGGGTTTAGCACAGGAATCCAAGATGCTGCAGTTCTCCGTGTTATGTGCTTTGATGTGTCTCATGTTACAGGGCTAGGACCAAGTCGAAGGTGGAGCATGTGGAGCGGAGGCAGACCCACAACGATACCAGATGGATTAGTATAGCAAAACTAATATGATAAGTGGCCTAATACTAGCTTTGGAGGTTTGCAGAGCGCCTTAATCTGTTGTGTTTAACACCCTCACAGGAATAGACCGGCATCCAAACACTTTTCCATCAGCTGCCAGAGGGGAAGAGGCCACCCTAAACCCCGGAGGCTCAGGCTTATGGAACATCAGTTGACGCTAGAAAAATACAGCAACTAATAAATCTAGTGTAACAGCCTGGCGAATCAAGTTTCTCCCCAGCACCAAGCTGTGATATATCAGAGTTGTTCCTTTTAGACTTGCCATTTGGGAGATAGAAGCTCCAGCAGGTCATTTGTACAACTTACTTTTAAACTTTAATACTACTAGAAGCACAAATGGTGGTAGAAAGGAGCTTTGGCCTTTGCCGTGATGAAACCCACCCCAAAATCATTTATCTTTTTGGCAGGCTCTTATTTCTCTACTCCAAAGATTGTCTCAAATAATCAATGGCACAAACTTGCTGTTTATATTTAACCACCAACACACCCACCAGTTGCTCTGAAAATGTCAAGTGCCCATCACAGAACTCAACTAAATTCAGAGTAATAATGCTCTTTGGGGTTTTTAATATTTGAATAGTGAGATGACTCTGCTCTTTTATAAAGCCATAAAGCTTTTTGACAGATTTGCCAAAGCGATTCCATACTTCCACAGAACAATATTATCTTGCACTCAATGATATAAACTTTAAAATCGGTAAATGGCATTTTGATTCCTGTAATAAAAAAAAAAAGTCCATTTATCTATAAGTAACATCACAGCTGCATCACAGCACCGAAATTTATAGCACATGACATTTCATAGTGTTTAGACCCCCCTCTTCATCTCTGGGGATTGTATACAGTACCAGTCAAAAGTTTGGACACAAGTTTGGATTTATTTCCTACATTCTCGAACAATACTAAAGATTTCCAGACTATTAAATAGCACATATGGAATTGTGTAATTAAGTAACAATGCCAGGTCAGCTGTTCTGGAACAGTTCTTGCAAGAACAGTATTGTCAAATGCATTTGCAAAAACCCAT
>JAOVVB010000016.1:21246806-21271874 GCA_028570985.1 Heterobranchus longifilis | reverse complement strand
AGATAGATAGATAGATAGATAGATAGATAGATAGATAGATAGATAGATAGATAGATAGATAGATGGATAGATAGATGTCCTATTAGAAAAACCCTAATATGTATTGTTAGTCATAGAAATAGGAAAAAGAGATATATGATGTGTTTTGCTTTAACTATGTATTTCTTTTATTTTTGCAAATCTATTACAGGAGGCAATAGATTCTAAGTAGTGCTAACAGATGGTGTTAGAGAGCATCTACATGATCCATATTAGTACAGCTTTAGAGCACTACAGTTGTAGTGTAGAGTTTCGGAATGTAAAGCATAAATCCTGCTATACCTTTCACCTGCCTGTAGGGGCTCCCACACCAGCTGATGCAGGAGATCTGCCTTTTCATAACTGTGTTTACAGTCCGCCAAGTGTTAGCAGGCCCCACAGTTTAGACAACACCCCACGATCCTAGCTCCTGACACCCTCCACTAAACACCTCACATACAAATATTATTCTGCTAACAAAGTACACTTAAGACTTTAAAGACTGTAGCTGTTTTTCTCATCTACTCTTGCTACACATCAGGCCCAGTCAGCAGGATCCGGACTGACAGGCTGACACAGAGACAGATATACAGGCAGAAAAAAAACATGAGCTGCTCTCTCGAAATACCAGTGGGATCAGAATCAGAGCCCCCTCCCCGATACCCCACCGTATCACTTTCCCTCGTAAACCATCATCTTTCATGTTTCTCAGAGCCATCGCTCAATCACCCCGCCAGCCTTCTGTACTTAAGTAAGCAGAACATAATCTTCTCAAATTTGTCGGCTGGAATAGGCTGTGTGTATTTTGGGACATATGAGGACAAGACATGTGTTCGGAGTCTTATGTTGACTTGTTAGGAAAACTGAGTATACACTTACACTTCCGTTGACATGACTGCGGTATCAGCGGGTCGGCTGGAGTTTCAGCCACCATTTGACTGACCATGATGGGGTGGACATGTTTACAGAGGTGTTTCTGCAAACATTTGTCCAGTAGCCTAGCTTGGAAAACCGTAATGCAGTGTGTTTACAGCCACCGATTTACCAGCGCCTCACAGACAACTTCCAGGAAGCAGAGTGTGTGTAACGTTTCAAAATACTGGTATTAAGGAAGATATTTTAACAATGAAATAAACACCTAACCTCTGACCAATCAGCTAACTTTATTTTATATTTATGTTCTAAATATATAATAAGTACACTGATGGACAGATGTCTCATCTGGTGTGAATTCTTGATTCACATCCAATACACTCAGGATAAGCTTTGGATCTTATGTGGCCTTGGATAAAATGGTTTCTTAAAATTAATAAATAAGGAAAATGTCAATGTTATTTATCATTGTTGGAGGCATGCGATTCACCCGGTGGGAAGAGGAGTTACAGTTACCCCGCAAAAGTTGATTTATTGATTGATTCTTTTTATAACGTCCAATGAACAATGCATTGAGCTTCCATTTACAGTACTGTGTTTGTCCATTTATAGTAACATGTAACAAGAAAGATCATTTTATCATTTAAATCAGTCATAATTAGCTCTCTATTTTTAGATAATAATAATAATAATAATAATAAAATCACCATTACGAAGCACTGATACTGGAGACTCCTTCCATCTTTTTTTCTTTCCGCTTCCTTTGTTGTTTAACACCAACACATTTATTTACAATTAGACTTAGATTAAACGGAGCGTGAAATGAAATTAATGCATATTAATATTTGTACTTTAATATAAATCCAGGATTTGAATTACAGCCAGAACTATTGTCAGAGTTTCTGCATGTTCATATTTGAAGAATTTGTCATTGAAAGTAAAGCTTTTAATCATATACACTGATGGCTACTTGTTTACTATATTAGCACCCTCATTCACATGATACTGTACATACACATTTGTTGTATGACTCCCAAATGTCAAGACAATCATGTGTGAAGGACAAGGCGAGAAGATTGGTGTCTTTAGAGGCTGTGAGGTTATTCTAATGGCGTCATACATCACCCTTTAGAGAGGCACACAGAGCCAATTTACGAATGCCTTGCTATTACCATCTCCCTGTTTTAATCATGGTTCCTGTCACGCCAGTAATCAACACCATAACTTGTACCCTGAAAGATCATTCACAGTTACCTGAAACTAATGTGTACACTTGTACAAAGTCTCTCAGCTGGCTTTGAAGTGCGTAGCTGCCTTTTCAGTAGCACTGCTTTAAATGCTGTTGTGACAATGCTAATTGACGTGTTTTATGAACGCGCTAAAAGAACTTCCCTTGGTGTTGGCCAGAGCGCCAAAAGCAGCGAGAACTAATGGCCCGGGATCACAAACAGTGTCAGGGTGAGCGTGATTTCCTGTGATCAGCTCGCATGCTCATCCACCTCCACACCAGTGACGAGCTCTCGGCATGGGGCTGCGACTTTCGCCACTTTCCCTAACGCCCCTTCACATCTCACCTAGCTAATAAGGTGAGGAAATTTCAGCATAAGGAGGAGGAAGGAAGGGCAGTTCTCACTTCTGGGAACATCACTCCTGCTCTTGTTATGCCCATTGCCTGCTAATTTTAAGGCTATTGTTTCTCTCTGCTTGGCTTGAATTAGGGAATAAAAGAAGAATTACAGGTTCTTTATTGCACAACCCATTATAAAACTACATCCTGCTTCCACACTTGCCTATAATATTAAATAATCATAAAGGCTCAGTGGTTGAGGCTTCACACTAAAGTTCAGGAGTTGATCAATTAACCATTAACTGCCTACTGTATATTGTATTTCCTCGATTGTAAGTTTCAGTTAATAACAACTACAATGTATGGGAATCCATCAGTGCCCCATGGTTCAACCCTTCCATAATTTTAGTCCCTGAGTTACTGAGTCAACTGGATTGTGTTGTTTCCTACTTGGCACCCCAGATTTTTCCTTTTTTCAAACCTGTTGCAAAGTTTCCAATTTTCTATAAAATACAGCATAAACTATATTACACTGTGTATTCAGCAGCATTATGTACATTTTGTTTGTATGAGTTGGTACACAATGTACACACAACTCCACTGTTTACGTGGGCACAATGAGATGATGAATAAAAGCAACAGATGTGTGGAAATTTGCTGTTACCGATTTTTTTAATTTAATCCAATTGTGGCCACTTTTAGTCCATTTGAATTCTCACTCTCACTCACTAACTGTCTATACCGCTTTATCCTGTATTCAGGGTCACAGGGGGCCTGGAGCCTAACCCAAAAGGCTTAGAACACGAGGCAGGGTACACCCTGGACAGGGTGCCAATCCATCGAAGGGCACCCACACATAAATACATACACTATGGGCAATCTGGGAACGCTAATTAGCCTAATCTGCATGTCTTTGGACTGTGGGAG
Organism: Heterobranchus longifilis; assembly: GCA_028570985.1. Taxonomy (NCBI): domain Eukaryota; kingdom Metazoa; phylum Chordata; class Actinopteri; order Siluriformes; family Clariidae; genus Heterobranchus; species Heterobranchus longifilis. The sequence continues at coordinate 21,268,489 of JAOVVB010000016.1, read as the reverse complement.
GAAACCCAACAAGCACTGGGAGAACATGCAAACTCCATGCAAACAGAGATGGGAATCGAGCCTGGCCAGGAATCGAACCCGGACCCTGAAGGTGCAAGGCGACAGTGCTAACCACTACACCACCATGACGTCCCCCATTCGAATTTGGTCTTCAAAAGGTCTAGAGTAAACTAAATAAGCACCAACTTTCAAGTAGGTGGTGTTGGAAATGGACACTTTAATACTTACTTTAACTTATTGAATAAACTTATTGAATCTAGCACCTTTTTATTTGTATCAGTTTAATTAATATGTCACACATCAAGTAATAGTGAAGTATTGCAAAGCATGTGTAAGCATATAAAATTCATGACCTCAATTTAGTATCTCATTCTCATATAAAAATAAGACATGCACTTGCTTTGCTCCATTTTACTACACTTTTATAATCCTCTCCATGACTCCGGTTACAGTAATCAAAGTACAGAATTAATCTGTTGGCAAAAAAAAATCTGACATGTCAACTTGTCTCAAATTTATTAGGCAATATATACAGAACAAGGCTCAGATGAGCATTAGGGAAAAAATAAGCAGCATTCCTAATCACCGCTGAGATCTCAATATAAACTTATGAAATTTACACCAGGTGGATGGAGTTACATGCCGCAGGTTCGAGATGCTCATCATGAGTGGTAATAAGGAGGGAAAGCAGAGTCAGTGTCACTCTAACTTCATACCTCTCCTGTGCCCTTTACACATTCAAAACGCAACGACAGGGGGAGGAGTGTGTGAGCTTTTCCTAGTTCTTGGCATCAGCTATTGGTAATGTGTCACCACAGCATGGACACTCCAAAAGCACTTTGCCTTGCTGGAAAGCTCAGGGATATTTTAAGTGCTGAAGGGAATGTTACCATTTGATGTGGTAGTAGGAACGTGTAAATGATATTACACTTAAACATTTAGCACAAGCGCCCAAGCAAAACAACTTCTAAATGATTCCTATTTGCTAAGTGCAATTTCTGTCAGCAGCAAAAGATTAGGATGCAGTGCAAGCACATGCTCGAATTTAGTGCTGAGTAGCGATTTGCCTTCTGCGATCTGCGAAATAATAATTTTTAAATGTTGGAAAGAAAGCAAAGTTTAGAATTAGAATGCAATAATTAGTGATTATGCAGCATTTGCAAGTTACTGATGTGTATAGTTCCAGGTTTGTACAGCAATATTAGGATTGTACTTGGGGCATGCTTTGCAAACTGGACATACATGGTATCTAAAAAAAAATGAAAATTCAGGTTTGCCAGAGGCACACCAAAAAAAAACTTTGTTTTGTTGATTCCTTTAATAGATGGGCCATTTTTGTTTGTCCCATTACTATTGTAATTGTAGTAAATAATCGTCATTATCATCTATACTGCTTTGTTCTGTATATTGGGTCGCAGGAGGCCTGGAGCCTATCCCAGGAGACTTACGCCATGAGGTGGGGGTCACCCTGGGCAGGGTGCCAATCCATCTGTGGCAAATGATGTTTATTCAATTCATTGTGGCAGTGGCAAAAATGGTTAAAGCCCCATGGGTTAAAATTTTATTTTGGTATCAAACATTTTTTTGGTTGCATTGCTTTTAAAGCGTGTTTTGAAACCTTTACAACAGTGTATACAATAGTGCTAACATCCATAACTGGACATGATATGCTATCTGTTATTTGGAAATGACTTACAGTTATTGTCACAAATTGCCTCGTTATATTTTGGTTTCTATGGCAAAAGTTCCACAGTGTTTTTTATTTTCTTCTCTTTTTTCTCCCTTGCTGGTAGTACACCACTCATGTACTCTCACTGGTTTGTTATTGGATTAATATGTTCTGTGTTAATGCTCTATAAATACACTGTTGTTTCTTTGTTTTGTTGAGTTTTATAATGCCATTTTATAGCATTAAGACCAGGCTTTAGTATTCACTGAGTGTTGGACAGCAGTGAGTATAACAGATAGTGATGATGGATTTGGGATGTACTTGACTAATGATCCATCTACAGTATCTCCACCACTACATTAGATTTTTTGGAGGATAAGGGCAATGAGGTGGCTTCTAACCTCCCTCATCTGTTAATGACTAGTTTAAATGTGTAATGCTAACTCCATACATATTGTTACAGTTTCCAGGCCATGAGTAACACTGAACTCTATCTTAAATTAGGTTTAAAACTACAATTTTCAATATATACCTTTAGAAGCATACTGTAAGTTAAGGCATGCAGAAGAAGACTGAGTCAGTTCATGTTTTTATGTTTTTGAAAACTCCCACAGTGGTATTTCAAGTTATAGCACATTTGGCCAGAAAACCAAATACTGACTGATCCCTTCAAGAGTATTAAAATGACACAAAATATATCACTTACAGAATTAACCGTACAGTGCCTTTAAAGGATGTAAATCCCCAATAAACGAATAAGTTCCATTCCAAGAGCTCGTTCATAAGTCCAACAAACATTGTCTTGCATCCAAGCTGTACACATGTGACAATGTATGCCGGACATGTGATCTAACCTCTGTGATGGAACATGCGCAAATGCATGTTCATATCTTTGAAAGTTCATAACTCGAATGTTTGTATGTAGGGGACTAACTGTACACACAAGGGTGAAATGAGGAGCGCTGGTAGTTATGAAGTCAAATAGTAGGCAAATCTGATATAATTCTTTAATCTCTTAGCCTTCTGGATGGTTAACTGTTCCTGCTTTCTAAAGAGGTATGACTTGGCACTTTTTTTTTTGTCAGGAAACGCCTTCTCATATAGTTCTTTATGGAACATTTAATAGTTTTCTTAGCGAGCCAAATGGAACAGAAAGTGTATCACATCCAGTCTTTGGACTTGAGCAACAAATTCTATGTGAAGGCTCTGAACTATGCTAAAGCCGTCCGTTGTGTGGGCGTCCCCAGACCTTCACTGTCAGTCCAAAAGCCTCTGCTAAGGGATGGCCCGTCAAACCACACAAATTGGATGAAATATTACAGGGTCAGTGCAGCATGGACGATGGAGTGACATAGGAGATTTTGGTTAATTATAGCACCATGTTTTCTGCATACTGAAGACTTGAGGAATGGCAGATATGTACTGCTGACTGCAAACACACGCTGGCTTTTACAAGTGCTGAAACATGCATTCCACTAACACATGCATGAAGACATGCAGATCCACACGTACTCACAGATATTCACACAAACATGCATTCAAAGATTAAAAAAAGACATAAGAATTAGAAATAAAATGAACAACTTTGTATAAAATTTGACATTAGAGGATTTCCTTTTCCAAAAAGACTCCAACTAAATTAGACACCAAAAGCTGCTATCCGTCCAAAGAGGGCTAGGAGTGTTTAAGGAGACATTTATTTTCCAATAAATGTATTGGCGAAGCAAGTTTAAAGTTTAAAACAACAACAAGAGAATAGAGGATATAATATCAGTTTAAGTGATGTGTGCTACATTTTTTACATTTAGCTTTTCTCACTAACAAAGCTCTACTCCATATTCAAAATATTAGCTGGAGGAAAGAAGGCAGAAATTAACTTTTAAAAGAGAAGAAATGTATGCTATAATGATGGCATAGATGAAAAGTAACATTTGGTCATTAATGTCAGTGGGGAGATAAATGGAAGATTACAAAATATATGCAGCTCATCCGTTGAAGTCAGATTTATTCGAAAATATTCTGTGTCATCTTAGAATTGTCTGAGATGAAGCGGCAGTCCAGCCGGCTCTATCAAATCCATCTACAAAATTCAAGAAGAGAAATCTTTTGAGGAGAATACATTTTATATGTACATTACTGTGCAAAAGTCTTGATCCACACTTCATTTCATCATATTTTTCCCTTCAAAGACCCAGACTTTCTTGTATTTTTTTTAATGAGGAATAGTTCTAAAGGATTCCTGAAGGACTTTTTTGGTCTGTTTATAGCTCTCATTTTCAGTCCCTGTACCTGAGCAGTTTCAGAGGAAAGTTTTTTTGTTAAGTAACTTATGAATCATCCGAGCATAAAAATGATCCAACGTAAGGTATGGACCAGTGAGAAACAGGTACAGATGATGACAGATGACCAGGCAGGTGATTAGTATACTGGTGTTGCTGAATGCTGAGTGGTTGAAGAGGGGACAGTTGAGAGGGGAAATGAGGTTGCTGCTGAGGTCGTTACATAAACAACATTTTTTTTAATTGTTATTTTACACTTTTTTAAATTAAATTAAATTTAATTAATGTGAATAAATGAGGGATGGCCCAAGATTTTTGCACAGTACAATACTGTACATTTCTCCAAAGCTGCTTAAAAGCACTATAGAAGTTTCGATCAGATCCAAATGGCAGAATAGTGAATTGCATAGCAAAGATACATACAGATACACTTAGTATGCATATTAACATTAAACATAAAACTACTTCTCCCTTTAATGTTCCACCAGAGTGGAGGTGATCACCAGCAAAGAGGGAGGGCATCCTGGGTTAAAACAATGCTGAGAGCCACCCTAACAAACATGTGCTGTACCACAAACCAGCCTCCTCTGCTTGACCAGCGTGCTCGTGAGCCCACTCGACAAATGACTGCCTCATAGCCCCTTTTGTTTTGCTAACTGGTGAATGTGAATGGGAAGAAAGGAAAACTTTGAGTAAACAAGCTGTGCTTACCATCTCAATAGAGCTGCATGGGTGTTCTTCAGCACAACAGGCTGGGCCACAAGGCAAATGCGGAGGCCTCTCTCAATGTCAAACAGACTTCGAAGTGTACAAAAACAACCCACTTCATTTTTATTTCTTCTCAGCACACAATTACAGTAAACATGGCTTTTGAAGCACTTTCTTTTGGTCAGTTTTCTTGTGTAATTGTTTTTCTCTTTTCATTCAAGTCTTACAATAAGAAAATTGACCTAACTTATAACAAAATTGTACATTCAGGTAATGTACTTATTTTGTTTTAATGCAAAAAATAATAACACGAATATAAAAATGTGTTTTGATTTTTTTTTACAGATTTATTTTGTGAGAATACTACAACTATTGAAATATTTTGACTCTACAATAATATTTATGCTTTTATTGTCGCCATATAGAGCCCTTTAATAAAAATGAAAAAATCCATTACAGTATACATTAGGTTGAACTTGAGTTGTTTTAGAGTTATTGAGGTTTTGACTAATTTCATTCAAATTAAAGAAATGTGAAAACAGTGGGATCTTTCCATCACTGTAACCAAAAAGAAAACTCAAAGACCCACAGGCTATGCCTCAAAGACCTCTGGGGGTTAGCAGGATCCCACTGTGAGACCCCCTGATTTAATGCATGGAGTACTTTTTATCTACAGTAAGTCCTCCAAGTAAATATACAGTAAGGACAAATAAATTTTCATACATTTTCTACAATTAATCTACAATTAAAAAGATTTTTCAATGATCATTATAAAACTTAAATGATAACTAAATAGTAGATAATACTATAAATTATCTAAATGCTATATAAATAACTACTCAGAACTTTGATACATATGTATTTCTTTTTTACATATTTCTAAAAATTAGGAAAATTGGGAATTGTTTGATTAATAAAGAATAATATTCTTAAATTTTAATTCACTAAAAACAGTTCAGTTTTACTTTACTACCTTTTAGTTCTTCATTTACTCAATCAAGCCTAATGCTACCAAAAACTTATTTTTTATAAAGTTAAATTTGACTAATTCGACTATGTCTTCTTATCCAAAAAGCTAAAGCTAAACTACTTGTCAGAAAGTCATTTTGTGAAAACATATGTTTGTACATCAGTGTAATAATTACTTTACTGTGAGTAAATATGTGCTTTTAACACATTTGCTTATATACATGTAAGTACACAGTAAAATATTAATAAAAATATTTGGCTCTCCTGGTAGGACATGACATTATTAACAACCACTTATTTACTGGTGATGGTCAGTAAAGCTACAAGCATTATTACACATTTGTTATACACACATAGCCGCATGTATGGACTGAATCGGCAGCACCGAACACTTTTATCTAACTTTTTAACATTGTTTTGTAACATTGTTGAACATAAAGATTTTTTCTCTTGCATTAATGTCCCAGTATGAACTTGCAATTTCTATATTACTATAACCTATTACATTTCTGAGAAATATTGCAGTACTCTGCAAAATACCACAGTACAAACCCAATTACTTTCACATAGATTACTATTAACTAAAAAACCCAGTGTTCAAACCACTTTAGAAGAGAAAAGCATGCATAAATGTAATCACAAAATCTATCTGCCTAGTATTCACATTTTCTTTACTGCTAATAATGACAGTGTTCCTTTGTCCCCATTTTCTCCCATTACAGGCTGAACAGAATCTTCTTTTATTAGTGTCTAGTTTTGTAACACTGCCAAATAACACTTGATTGCCCTTTAATTAAATATTAATGGCAGTCATTATGTCTTCATTTATAATTAATGCCCGTTAACGCCTGATATTGCACATTAATGTAATTAAACATTAGTAAAGCAGGAATGTAATTTTACTCTCTCTAACGACTGGATGGCTTTATACAACCCAGGCTGAGGTGTCCTAAATAGAGGCCATTGCAGAAAAGCACATAAGGGGGCAATAAAAACATCTCAGAGCTGAGGTAAAACTGGCAACGGGTATTCAGATTGCAAAGGGTATAGGGATGTTGTACAAAAAAAGGTCTTTTATTATCTTACCTATTGGTTTCATAGTAGTTAATGAATAATGTGCTTTATTACAATTCGTTTTTCACACACACACACACACACACACACACACACACACACACACACACACACACACACACACAGTATATATACATACATTAAACATTGATATTTAATATTTAAATCATAAAAAGCTATTTACAAAGACATGAAACCTACAACATCTTTATCTATGTTTTGACTGAGCAAGAAATATTAATTTCTTCTGATATTTAATGGATTGACTAGTATTCAGCACTCAAGCTCATATTTGACTTGACACTCTTCTATATATAAGTTGCAAATTCCTGGTTCTGATTAAAATTGTGAAATTCTCCTAATGTGGCATTCTCCACAACAACTTGCAGAGCAAAACATTGCTTTACGCAGATGTCCCCTTTGTACCATTACACCACTTCAAGCAGAATGGAACAAACATAGTGAGTAAAAAGGAAAAGATGAGCAAATATATCCCCACAAGGTAATAAAATAAACTTAACGCCAGAGCAATGGTGAGAGGCGCAGGCCCTGGTCATTAAAAGCTAATCACATCTCACACACACTTGGAAAACAAATACCCAGGATGAGTGTACAGTGCTGGAATCCTCTGATGACACTAAAACCTCCTATAATTAAAGTGCTCTATAGCACTCACAGACCTAAACAAAGGCAGCTTTTTTGGGGGAAAAAAGGTCTCATCATGTTGTATCAACTGTTTGTGTCAGAGAAAGAAAGGCCCGCTTTCCCTCACTTTTGCCCCCCCCCCGTCTCTCTCTCTCTCTCTCTCTCTCTCTCTCTGTCTCTCTCTCTGTGTCTCTGTCTCTCTCTCTCTCTCTGTCTCTCTCTCTCTCTCTCTGTCTCTCTCTCTCTCTCTCCCTCTCTCTCTCCATCTCTCTCTGTCTGTCTCTGTCTCTCTCTCTCTCTCTGTCTCTCTCTCTCCCTCTCTCTCTGTCTCTCTCTCTCTCTGTGTCTCTGTCTCTCTCTCTCTCTCTCTCTGTCTCTCTCTCTGTGTCTCTCTCCCTCTCTCTCTCTCTCTCTGTCTCTCTCTCTCTGTCTCTCTCTCTCTCTGTGTCTCTGTCTCTCTCTCTCTCTCTCTCTCTCTCTCTTTGATGACTGGTAGTTGGTCATTAAGCCCACCACACAGCATTCATTGTTGGTCTGGTGAGGTTTTTTAGCAGAACTAAAAGGGGTGGTGTGACCAGACTAAAGATACAAATATGAAGTTCGTTTCATTACAACCTTTTAAACTTGGTCCGAGGTTCCCAGAGGCATTCTTTTGCAGCACAAGGATCATCAATAAATGTTAGAGCAAGAATCATATTTAAACATCTCTCAGTAAAGTTTACTTCAGCATTGCAAAGTTTTTTGAAACTTGACTATGACATCATAAAACATTCATAGATATGACTATATATTAGACGAAGAACATTTAATTTTGAAAGTAGGCCTATGAGATTATGATGATGATGATTATTATTATTATTATTATTAGTAGTAGTAGTAGTAGTAGTAGTAGTAGTAGTAGTAGTAAATAACAAAAAATACACAATGTAGTTACCATTACTATCCTGCAATTAAGAATTCTATATTAACAACACATCCCGAGTTTTTCTTTCTATGTCACATTAATAGTTCCAACAATTACAAATACAATTACAATAAGTCCAACAACAGGTTGGACCTATCAGTGTAAATATTTAATGTTGTAAAGCATCTTAAAAAAACAAATATATGTTATATGATAGATAGATGAATAGATCAGATTTGTATTTTTAACAGTGCTGTGATGTGAATATTGTTATTACGTTGTCTCTGTCATTTCTGCTGTTGTTGTTCAGTTTGTGACCTTCTTTGAAGTTTGCATGAAAGTGCATAGTTATAAAAAAGTACTTAAATATTTAGGTTAATGTGTCTTAATGGTTTGTTAGTAAAGGGTAAAACATTACTGGCTTACAATTGCACTGTGTGAAATATCTTGACCCCATCAACATGTCAGATGATTAATCTGTGGCGGTGCAGCCCAACTCCTTTCATGTCCATGCTGCTGATTGAGCAGTTAGTCCAGAGGTCATGTCTTGCTCCTGATGAAAGAGAAAGCTCTATGTTATTAGGAACAAAAAAAAGTAAACACACTACTCTAAGAAATAAGTTTTTAAAAAAAAACACTTTTTTAAAATATACATATAATCTTTGTGAGAATAAAACCTAATTTCCACATAATAAGATTTCAGGTTTCATTTAATATCATAAAACAACAATTATATTTAAAAAATTAATTTTATTAATGCCTTAAACATAAATTGCTAATGATTGTCTCACCTCTTTCCCAATAAAATATCAGAAAAACGCATTAAAATGATTTCTTCTTCTAAATACATCAACTAAATACATACTAAATATTTATTTAAGGCATTCAACAGTCATACATTCATAAATTAGATTTTAGTCAATCATTGGGTAGATCTTTGAAAGATTTCCTTGTGGCACAAACAAGAGAATCCCGGGGGTTCTTTTTTATTTTCATCATCAGTTAACAAACTTTATCCTGTGATACATAAATAAATTATTAAAATATAAAAAAATAATTTTAAAAAATGATGGCTTAATAATTAAAGCATGTTTTAATACTGTTGGAAATTTTTTTGTTAATATAATTTGTAGTGTGTTATATTGTAGATGCATTATTACATACTAGATTTCTGTGTTCCAGACAAAGACTCTGGATGCACTGCAGCCCTGACCAAGATAAAGTGCCTACTGACAGTAGACTAGCTACATGTCCCATACCAGGAAAGTGAAAGGCAGTTGACAACACAATCAGTTATTCTAACACTTATTAGTAAACCATACATCTGAGCTCAATTTAGGATGTATATAAATCTCATTATTGTGTAGGTCACATGACCAGGAGGAAAACCTGAGCACATAAAAAAAGACAAACTTTTTCCAGTCACTTTTTTCATTATATGGATAGCTACAGCTCCTGTTTGGAATGTATAGAAACAAATACTAAAACATTGTAGTGATACAGCTCCTGAAAAGAATAAACCAAAGAACAGCACTAGGATTAAGTTTTGCCATAACATTAACTACAATACACGTCTGTAAATGTTTTACAGAATTTGATTCTGTTACACAAAATATCAGGCATTTTTTTCCCCATAATTTGCAAAAATATTCATTTATTCAATATTAATGAGGGTGTTGACTGACAGATTGTGACGTGATTGATTCATTTTCTATAATAGCTGGGTGCAAGGCGAACCACATGTTTATACACTAACTACAATTTTAAAAGGGTCTTCACTGTCAGCACTTTCTAACAATTAAAGCTAAAAATATAACTTTTGTTTTTTTAGCAAAAGAAAGTCTTTGGGCCAGATGAGTTTTCAGTTTCTTAGTAAAAGTACAAGCTGCAACCTTTATTTTCTGTCCTATTATTTTCAGAAGAATGCAGAAGAGAGCAATATGTTTACGCCTATACACCTAATACGCCTAAAATAATTAAAGGGTTAAGAGGAGGTAACTTGTTTCAGGTGTATTCCTTAACATTAAGCAGACCTGTCAATGGAGTAAGTGTATTTTGACATTTTTACTTAATGTAGTGTTGCAATTGCTGGTAACTTGTTGTGGGATGAGAAGAACAAAACACTTTATAAAAGATACAACAAGATATGTTTTTATTTGAATTTTTTTTTATGGTGGTACCAGTACCTCCACATCTTGCTTTATCCTTGACCAAATTTAGTACCAAAATAAAATAGGACTCTCGCGAGGGTCTTTCAAGTCTAACCAGGACTTGTGATTACATTTCTAGTGAATGAAGGCGTAAGACCAAAGACATTTACAGAAGACTTCAAGCAAGTACAGTAATGAGGCTCTGAGATGCATACAAAAATTTGAATGGTGCAAACATTTTAAAGAAGGCCAAACAGAAAAAATAAAAGGATAACCTGTCGCCAAGGCATCTGTCTGTGGGAACTGTACATACAATTATCGGTCTTGCACATTACAGGAGCTCAGCTGGGACTTGCCAAATCTATGCTCAGTCCTGACCTCACTCCAAACCATTTCCACATGACTGGGTCAATAATAACAGGAGTTCCTGGGAGGCCAGCATTTCAGACATGAAACAGGTAGTCCGATCATGGCTCTGGTGTACTGAGAAAACTTTCTTCCTTGATGGTATCCAAGCACTTGTGAAACACTGGGTAAGTGCATAAAGTGAGTTTTTATTCTCATACCTGTGTTTAGTTTTGCTGCACGATCAAAAGTCCTGGTTTGACTTGACTGCCCCTTGTAAATGCATTTTGATTATTAAAACTGGTTAATAACTCAAGTAGCAATACTACATGGAACTGATGATATATTATGGAAAAAAATAAACCAACCAACCTTCTCTTTCACCTATCAATACAAAGTAAAAGAAGCTTCACACCTGGGTGAAAGATTTGTTCAAAATAGATTTTAGAGCGCCTGGCCTTCACTTCTGCCTTCTTGCATTGCAATCATGACATTTCAGCTGATAAACAAGCAGCTAAGTGATGCATTTGCTTTTTCCAAGAAAGTCCACATGATGGCTTTCAGATGTGGTTCAATAAAAGCTCCGCCACCCACAGATCAAATAGAAACACAGTCTGATAGAGATGGAGGGAGGTGAAATGAAAGGATAAATGACTCACTTAAAACCTGCTTAGTCTAACAAATTACCAACTGGCAAGAGAGATACACATAGAGCTGGTGACTGCAGCTCTAACCAAAGATTTCCCTAACTAATTGCAAGGTAGAAATCAGGTATGCCATGAGGAAAAGTGTTGTTTTGAATGGTGTTTTGTGTAATGTGCCTGAGTTGGCTTTTCTTTCTCTCTCTCAGTCTCGTACATTCTTTCCTGAATCTCAGTCTGCAGAGAGATTCTGGTGGGGTAGACAATGAAAAATGTTAGGTGTTAGAAGTAATATTTGATTAAGCTAATTGAATCAGAGGAAAAATTGTTACAGAATGTCTTGGGAAAACACATCTATTATGGAGATGTATTAGGAGTCTAATTTGCCTGAGCTATTCTCATTGTTTCTCCTAATCTATCCTGCTTGTTTTTTATTGAACTGTTATCCACTGAGCCTGAGTTATTCAGTGCATCGCTATATATCGACAATACTGAGATACTGGGTCTGTTGACACAAGGTTAAGGTTCTATGCTTTGCAAACCTGGTTTTAAAACTCTCTCAGTACGGAGTTTCACCTTACATTCGAAAATGATACTTTTTAAGTATCGTAGTGTTGTGTTTATATGAGATAAAGTGACATGCCACACACATGGTGGTTCATTTTGCATTGAAAAGGTTAGAATATTTTTTTATTTAATGAGTGCCAACAGTGTGTTAACAGAATTGTTTGCATATTACGCAGAGTCCTCAACAGTGATGTCATGCTACTATAATACAACTCTCTTATGATTTCTTCTTTGGTAGTTTTAATAGCAAAATAGGGTAATACGCAATGGTTTTGAAGATATGGTACATTATATGTTATTAGATTTCATTTATTTCCTATAACAATTAAAAGAACACAGACACCAATTAGAGGTGCACATTGCAGTTAATATTGCCAAACTGTGCAAGTAACTGCACCATCCACCAATTATCCACTCCAGCCAGCACTGTGGCTTTTGCTTGCTTGGAATGAAAGCCTGTACCCACCCTGGCCCTTGCTGGATCCAGTTTAACACTCATGCTGTTAGTTATTTAAGTAAAGAACGTTTTTTTTTTCTGATTTTATACAGACCTGAGAGTTTTACAAACCAATACACTGATATTCTAAATGGCCATCCAGTGATTGAGTAACCCAAGTTCCTCTGCCCTTATTTGATCACGAACATCATGCCAGTACTGCAACATATACTGTGGGTTTTTTTTAAGACGGGCAGCATAGACAACATAGTACAGTGGGTGCAAATTTCATTATTTCTATTTGTGTGAAAGACCTGTTTCTTAGTATCATGCTTTCTGCTTTTCTGTGTTTGATGTTCAGCAGGTGTAGACAGTACTACTGGTCAGAACAAGACTACAGAGTTATGGACTGATTCTTTATCAAAGTGAAACTATATGACATGATCATCATTAGTAACTGTATTATGTTAAGGCATGATTTACAATTATATCGCATTATTGTAAAAGAGCTGAGCTCTGTTTGTCTGAGTTTTACTGCATTTAACCAAGTTGAACAACATTTAACTACATTTACTGTAACTACTACTCAAATTATATTTCTTCTCAAGGACAATGTCAGCATTTAGGGCTAGCGATGAAACCTCAGTGGGCTGAAAATGTAGAATAACTGTTAATCAATGCAAACTGTCTTTAAGTCTGAAAGCTTTACAGGCTGTCCAAAGGCTTGCGATAAAACATATTTCACAAAGCCCCACAAAGGACACGTTTTCTGCTGCAGCCTACAAAGGATTCCAAGTTTTGTAGTCCAGGCACAGCTGCCGAGAATAGACAACACTGAACCTTTTGTAGCATGACTCAAAGTGAGTGGGCATGAATATATTATCTCTTGACAACAGAATTTTCCCTCTGTCCCTTTTTCACTCACCCCCACTTTAAAAAAATGTACTCTGGTAGTCTTATTTGGGGCACATCCGGGCCTAAACTGCCTTAACAGAAAAAAGACCAAGGGTCATTGAGACATGAATTATGCGTGGACCTGTGAGTGGGTGGATTTAGCTCGTAGAGGACAACACTATGAGGCATGTTTTTCTGGCTGTGACAAAGAGCTTCTTAAGTGTGACGGGGCACGTTTGGGCCTTGAGTCATGCCATCCGGTCTTCACTGTGCACCACAGACCTTTGGCCATTGTATCTGTGCGTTTATATTAAACCCAGAAGCTAGCTTATGGTTACAGGCTGTTAGAATGATGAATGAGAGAGACCCGAAGGATTGGACATGTTGTGAAGTCATGTTTTCCACCGCATAAAGGGCTGCTGTTTGATTTGAGCCAACACACGCATCCTTTTGTGCCCCGTTATTCAAATAGGGCGTCGTTTGAAAAAACGGGGTCATTTCTTATGAAAGGCCAACAGAGTTTTAAAGGACAGTGTACATGGATAGTCATTGGGACAAACATACCGTTATGAATGTCCTGTTGAGGAATTTGGGAATGGCCCATGCAGATGTTTAGGGTCTGCATGAGCTACTGGCGATTATATCACATGCAGTACATTCTTCCAATGGTACAGTGCATGCATTTCTGACAAATGTGTTTATTGTTAATTATTTTCCAACTCTTGGGTGGCCAAGAGCGGCAAATCTCTTGGTTGTAGCTCTTTATATCACTGTGCTAAATAAATTGTAAGACATTAATGCCAGAGCAGTTTTCAGTTCAGCACTTAATTTGTGTTCAGTTTTTATGCCCTAATAGTTCTAATAATATTTTAGTCTTTTGGTGAGGTGTTAGTTTTAGCCTAGGTGAGGTGACAAAAATAAAATCAACAAAACATTTGGTCAATCAAACGTAAGAAAATATTTGAATCTTTTCCCTAAATATGTTTCATTTTCTGAACAGTAACTGCATGCATTAAATGCGTTAATGCATTTCTTAATATATGCACACTGCCAAAAACAGTCAAGAGGAATGAATTTATCAACCACTAAGTGTCATTTAAACTACATGATAAAAAATTACATTTTTATTTTGCAATTTTTCACTTGAATCGAATAGAGTACCATTTTTACATTAAGAGATTTTCTGAGTATGCAAACAGTAGGTACGCCACATAATCGATTCCTTCTGAGTTCCTGTTTAGGCTTACAAATGCACCCAGCCTCACACACATACAGAGACGTGCGCACACACAGCTCTTCCCCCTTATTAACAGTGACATCTGATGCCACGACTGGGCAAACGAAGCTCAACAATTGATGTCAGTGCCTTACAAATTAAATAAATGGGAAAACGCTATGGTGTATTAAACCCACTAAGTCCCTTTAATGAACAGTCACACGTTACTGCACAGCATCCTGAGACAGCAGAGTCAAACACGAGTCGACTAGAAAACAGCCACAAGACCAAAAAACAGTTAGAGCGAGTTAGATCAATGAATAGACTTTCTGTAGATTGAGTAAAAATCAAAGAATGTGACAGTTTAATAAACCGCATAACAGTTTAAGGACAAGGTGAGCAAAGATGGAGAGTTTATGTTAAAAGCACAAAAAAGAGAAAATATAAAAGGGGATACAAAGTAATCTTTGCAGATATGAAAGTGCATGATTAGATTCGTATGTAAATCTCTAAATATTAACATTAAACATTTCAAACATTGCTCATGTCTAAATGTTATATACAGTTGCTGCTAGATGGATGCTGTTGTGTAAAAATCACTTGCAATTTACATGTGATTATGTGAGATATATGTAATCACATGAAAAACATGTAAAGGTGAATTTCCACGTATTATTACCTGATATTGGATATGTGCATTTAGGCAAACATGTTAAGTATGTGAAATTAAGATCACATGCACTACATGTAAAAAGCAGATGGAAATAAATTAATCATATAAAAAAAAAAATCACACTTGATCATGGTAAACAGGGCCTATAGAGTAGATATCAGATTTAGTTTTCATATAAAAAAGGATTTTAATGAGTTTTCAAATATCAAATGATATCTTTCAAACAAATCTAGAAGTAAAAATATACAATTAAAAATACAGCTGTCAATTTAAAATAAAAAGGGGTTTTAAAAAATGCAAGTCAGATCGGCGCAGACATAAGGCTGCCTCCTCCAAAACAGGGAATTCAGAGTGACAGACTATGGTACGTACAATCCCCCTGTGGCATTTTGTTTTTAGTACCCTTTTGGTCCAATACTCTGCAGTTAAGGCATACTCGATGTGTCCATGTTATTCTCAAATACAGCCATACAATCACTTGTTTGGCTATTGGGAAATATGGTATAATGTGTGCAGCTATCATGGGTAGGATGAATGCATTAGAAAAGCCAGACATTTCCTATTTTCAGCCAAGGTGCAGAGCCGGGTGGTGTGAAGAGACAGCAGGAAGAGAGATGGAATATCTAAAAGGGGTTAAGTGCTGAGGTTACCCATCCACGGACCATAAAATGAAGGCTCTCACTTTGATGGACACCAGAACTCGGATCCCTGATGTCCCAAAATATTAGGTTTCTCTTCTAATAATGTTGAAAATATTGCCTACTGTCATGATTAATCTGGCCGTGCACTGGCACTGATTGCAGGTGACGCGGTCACAGCGCACTGCTCGTGTTAGTTTCCACACACCGTCAGCTTCACTCGCAGCTCGAGGCGAGCCAGCCAGCACACTGATACCGGCTTCCCACATCCACTAATGGATTGTGACAGCCAAGAAGGAAACCTTTGTTTTAATTCAAACAACAAAGCCAAATAGCAAAACTTATGTACGTGCCCAACTTTTTCTCGTTTGCCCTTTGTTTCATGTCCTTTCTTTCCTTTCCCTTTCTGTCACATTTTTCTTTATGTTTCTGCCTCTATCTGTCTGTCTTTATTCCAGTGGATAGAGCACAAAGTCACCAGTGGAGAGGAGTGCTGAATATAAGGTTGAGGAGCAGAATAATTCTTTGCCAAGCCCAGTGAAAATGTAGAGGTATTTGCAGATGTGGAGGATGTCGAAAAAACATTTGTAAAATCAAAGGCTTGAATTATTGCTCAGAGTTCAGCAAGTTTCACATGGCACTTAAACGCATCATTGTTCTTCTAGAGAACAAGGAGGCCCATTCTTTCGAGGGGGTGAAAAACAACCTTGACCATTCTCATAATCAAATCTGAATGTCCCAATGGGCCATCAGGACAAGGACTCTGGCATTCTTTACATTGGCCATGGTCAGAACTCACTGTTTGGCCCAACAATAGCAACATTGATTTTATTGCACAGAAAAATTTAGTTGAGCTGAGCAAACTGACCGGGAAAGAGGGGGAATACCATTTTTCACTCATTCCCATGAGGCCAAGAAGGTCAATGTTCACCCAACACCAAAGAGTCCCCACCACTGCCATCCACCCTCATTCAATCTTCCCATTCTTGATTCATCTGCAACATGATCTCATACTAAAAACTTCCCTTACAGGCAAAATTATGCATTTTTTGTCTTTCATGCCAGCTTAGAAACTAAGTGTTACTTCTTTCCGTTGACAGTTGCTATCTCACCATGCTGCTATGGAGCTTAAATAATTTACCCTGTTGTTCCTCCACAATTGGTCCTTGTTTACAGAGTGCCAAGTCTGAGATTGGGCAGGGGGAACGGTGTTTTGAGAACTGATGTTACATTGATGTCCAGTTGCCATGGGGCCGCAGTAGCAGCATGAAGTCATGACCTTCCTGTTTAGCCACATAGTAACTTATTGAGTTGATACAAATTACCCTGATTCTTTATCTACCAATTTAGCTGCTGGTAGTGGGCAGGGGTCACAAGTCTCCATTCATTGGGGTGGCTTTTGAAGTTAGTGCTACCACTGTGAGACTTTAACACTTTGCCCCATGCAGTGGGATGGGAGGTAGGAGGTGTGGTGGGGTGAGTCTTCCCAGACAATGACAAGCATTGCTGCCCCCACGTCAAAACACTAAGATCAAAAGAACTCACTACCATCATAGACAGTTTGCTCTGGTGACCAGCACTGAACATGTTTTCCCCCGTAGATATAAATGTTTTATTAGAGGTATATCCTTGGGCCATTGTTTTCTCATTCCATTTTAACGTTGAGATGAGCAAGAAGAAGAAGAAGCAACATACTAATTTAAACAAGATTTCAATGCACATTTTTTGCAAGGTAATAAACTGATCAGTACATCTGCTCCACATGACATTCCAGGATTCATGCAGCATGTAATATTCAAACTTCCTGTCTGCAGAGAAAATATAATGATTTACAATAGGTATGCATAATTGATTGCCAATCAGTCTTCTAATCAGCTCTCAATGAAGTATCTGTGCTGCTTCAATCTGACAGATGATGGAGTATCTATGAACCAGATGGTGGATCTTTAAGCATAAGGTCCATGCTTTTTCTTAAAAATGATAAGTTTCCTGTGTGACATTGAGTAATTATCATCAAATATTAAATTAGTAGGTGTATAGCTATATTGCAAAATACAACACCGTATACAGTATAAAGGTTACATAAACATGGTTTTTTTCCCTACGGGTTCATAATAGTGCATGGTTCACTTCCTTTAATTTGTGTTTGCGTGTTGTTCTATGTTAGTTTTTAAACCACATGTTTAACCAATGGCTATTTCCCATTGTTCATAAATAGCAGCGTTGATGTTACATTGCTCTAAGCTTATGCTTGAAAGATCTTGATTCATGCCAACAGTGAAGTTCTAATGAAATTTAAATTGCTTAGTAGTGCATAAAGAATAGGCAGATATAACGATATCTACCACCTTAAATGCACTGATTTAATTTGCTGATGAATTACCCTCAAAATAGCATTTAATTGATACAAGTGTGAGAGCTGTGAACTTTAAATAGACATTTCTAATTACTCGATTTCAAAAGAAGGAGCTTTTTGGGAAATGTTATGGCATTTGGAAATGGATTCATGGAGCAGTAAGGAGATGGCCACCCTGCAGCTAAATGACATTAAAGCCAGTTAAAGCTGAGACCTGAAGGGAGCAAAAGCACTAGTCACAGGGAGCTGAGCATGGTGTCCTACCTAAGGGCTGGAGAATGCATTACTTTATCGTGATAGCCGGCGACTTTAGTGCCACTCATCATGCTAGTGAAATGCGGCTCAAGCGTGATCGCAAGTTAAAACGTGAACATCTGTGGAAGACAGATGGAACCTATATGAAAGGGCATAGCCAAAAGTATATAAGTCAATGCAGATAGGACTTGGATATAACATTCAGAGGACTAAACCCGATTGCATAGCGGCTACGCAACAGATTTAACAACAAAACCAATTTCTTGTCTTTTTTAGCCATAATATATGTAGGGGGAAAACTTAAACTGCATTGTGCAGACAATGTGGCCATTATGGGTTTTCTGTTAATGAGATTGATGACTGATGAAGTTTGGTCAAAGTGGTCAGAAACAATCATCATTAGCCTCTCCACTGTGTGAGCCAGACTCACAAGGGTCTCTTAACCCTCCCACGGCAATGATCTCCCATTAGAAGCCTTAAATCTCATTACCCCTGCCGTCCCGGTCCCAGCATACCCACAGAGAGCCAGCAAAGAGCCGTGACAGTGCTCAGCCAGCACCAGACAGTGTCTCACAGGGCTCTATCCTCAGCCCTATGGCGTTTTCAGCATGGAGCCCTGTTGGAGTAGGGGACAACTGAATGGAGAAGACAGCGGAGGTTTGGTATGGTTTAATGAGACTTGGAAGGAGGGGGGTTGCTCATGGGGTCAGGGCAACATAGTGGGAGAAGGGTCAGAAAAGGTGATAATTGTGGAGAACTGAACACTAAGACTACTGTTTCATCTCTTCTTCCCTCAGGTGTGGTTAGAGGCTCAGCCCATTTTAGCACAGGTCTAAGGCTCCGTGGAGAATGAGTTGAAGAATAAACCTGGTGAGTTCAGAGACATAACTGTCACCCCCTACAAGCTTGCTGCACTAACCTAGTCAGTGGATATAAGGCTTAATTTACAAAGACTGTATTTTTAAGTCCTGCTTCTTCTGATACCCTGTTTCCATTATGGCTCTAATATAATTAGACCAATGATTATGTGTTGTAGTGGTAGTGGTAGTAGTAGTAGTAGTGCACAATCCACTTTCATGCTTTCTGCCAGCAATGGAAGCAAGCCCCACCGCAGAGCCTGTCCAGCACGCTTCATTGGCTCATAATGGAGGATCAGTGTCAAATCAGCCAACAAGATGATTACATGCCAAGAGGCACAGCCATTCTTTAGTATTGATCCACTTTTACTGGTCCAATGGTACATCACAGCACATGATGTGGCAAATGTTCCAGAAACAAGCCAACAATAAAAAATGAGCCATTTTGTTTAATCTACACAACAGCAGTGCAATATCTACACAGCACACAAAAGGTTTACCGTTATACAGTATCTACTCTATTGTTCAGAGACATAACCTTGACCAATATGTGTAAGGCTTGTAACAAATACATTTTATTTAAAATAAACAGATAATATAATACTATTAGGGGGATGCATGATTGGGCATGTGTTGGGTGTGATTTATAGAAAGGTTTACGTGGCATCTGGCTGAGACTATAGGTGTTTGTTGGGACCAAAAAAAGTTGTTTTTTTTCACCCACAAAAGTGTTAGTGAGGTCACTCATTGAAAAGGCCTAAAGTGGTGTTTCAGTGGAGGTGTTCAGTGGAGTTGAGGTCATGGCTGTATACAAGAATGTATCTTAGCTCTCAGCATCTTCGTTCCAGTGAGGGTAATTTGTCAAAATTCAACATTCTGGACCATCATGTTCTTCCATATGTGGAGAAGGGTCACATATGGGAGGTGAGGTCTGGCATCCACATACTTTTGGCCATATCATATAGAACTAACTTACTAAAACTGCAACAACAAAAAAATGCGGGCAGGCACAAACAGAAATAATAACTGCATAAATCTTTAATTAATTTACTGGAGACTGATTATGTTCTGGAGTTTGAGAAACTGTCAGAGCCAGGATTCACACACGGCTCTCTCATTCTCTCCACTTATCCTGTACAGGGTCACGGGAAGCCTGGAGTCTATCCCAAAAGACTCGGAGGACGAAGTAGAGTACACCCTGTCCTGGATGGGGTGCCAACCCATCGCATGGCACCCGAGCACACATTCAATGATACACTAGTGGGAATTTGGAAATGCCAGTTAGCCTACTCTGCATGTCTTTGGAGTGTGGGAAAGAGCAGATATATCTTGAGGAAACTCACCAGGTACAGGAAGATTTTGCAAACTCCATGAGGTGCATGGCCACAGTGATAGCCACTACGCCACCATGTCAGCTTATTCACACACCACTACTGCATATTTAACCTTTAAATCCCGAGTGGTATGGATCTGTGCCGGAAACACAACATTGGACAATGAGGCTTTAGACAGCAAACCACGCATTTGGGTGTCTGGCTATGTCACATTAAACCAAAGGTATAATTTTTTAAATGTGTAATTTTACCGCCACTGGAGTATGGAAATGAAGTCGCAGAACTTATAAAATGCTTATATTATTATTGTTATTATTATTATTAGTATCATTTCTTTGGTCATAGAAACACCCAGAAACAACTATAAAAACTGTGTATATGGTATTTCTTTGCCCATGTGATTTTTTTCCTCATTTTTATATATTTGTTTAAAATGAAATAAAATGTATTTACATTTTCTAGGCGATGCTGAAAACTGCATATTGCACAATCCTGAAACCTGTATGTTCATAAAACAATAGTGCAACAGCTAAAATTCCTTGGTTTTTAAGGATTAATACTGAAACTTACTTTTTATTAACAGCCAACTTTGGTTTTGCACCCAAAAAACAATACAGATACAAATATGTCTAGCATAAACCAGATAAAGATACAGATGATGGAACTGAATTAGCTAAAAAGAGAGAAATAATTTTTCTTAATTCTAGTAAGAGAAATCTGAAAATGTGATAAAAAAAAAAACTTGAGATCAGTTAAGTGTCTGTCATTGAATCAGTATGGTCAGGGATCTGATTGACTCATGCTCGATTAAAGGAGTCGGTTTACACTTCAGCCCCTCTGCATGTAAACAAGCACTGCAGCAATGCTTGCTTCCAATGGCACTTTAAATAGAACCAGTCTAGTAAAGTGTGGATCCTCCAATGATGTGCATTTCCCATGTTCATTGTAATTGGGATAGCATAAACATTGTTATCCTCTGTACATCACAGAGCGGTGTAATGTGAAGCAGTGGAATTGCCTTTGTTGTTTAACATAAATAATTTATGCATGTACAGCTTTAAAATATTTATCTT
>JAOVVB010000016.1:21228425-21240975 GCA_028570985.1 Heterobranchus longifilis | reverse complement strand
CTCTAAATGTCTTTGGACTGGGGGAGGAAGCTGGAGTACCCAGTGGAAACCCACCAAGCACAAGGAGAACATGTAAACTCCATGCACACAGACCTGAGGCGGGAATTGAACCCGAACCCTAGAGGTGCAAAGCAACAGTGCTAAAAACTATGTCGATATCATATCATGTCATGTCATGTCATGTCATGTCATATAATATCATATCAGATGTACCATCTCAATAAAATATTTTCATTTTGATAAGTACAATATTTTAATACATTTTATTAGTCTTTAGATATTTCTATGCATTGGTACTGTAGAAACAATTAAGTATTAGAATGAGCACATTGATATAACCCATCTGAATTACAACCAGCACTATTGTCAGAGCAGGACCTCCTGTCCTATTTGTTAATCAACAACCTTCTGACCAATCCGATTAGAAAATGTAACCGCAGGTATAACCATATTCATCAGAAACCTTTGCGAGATACAAGACATCTGAGGTGCATTCAATTACTACCGGTCATTTGGTATACGTTTTATCCAAAGTGACAGGATACAACCCAAATCAACAAAGAGAGCAGTGGAGGGTTAAATGACTCTCTTAAAGGGCTCAACACTGTCTCTTAGGCAATCTTGGGATTTGAACTCACAACCTTCACAGTCACCAGCACAGAATTTTAACCACTGAGCCACTACTCCTGCAGTCAATGACCCAGTGTGACAGTTCAAACCACAATGCTCAGCCACACACTTACATTAACTACATGCCATTGATCCATTAACATACAAATGGTCCCTGCTTAACATGTGATTAAGATTCCAAATGCCACCAAATGTTAAAGAACTATGGTCTGAAGAATAAATAACCTAAATGGGGACCCATAACATTCAGACAGTAATTCGCTTTTTGTGCCGCCGTGGCTAAAATGGCCACATTTAATTTCTCATGACATGATGGATCTTCTTGGGAAAGTTGAGGTGTGCTGGCACATATGTACAATAAACCTTGTTCCAGTAAGCTGAAGAATCCTATCACTACAACTGGTCAGGATAAAATGTGACAATGTCAGAAATCAGATTAGAGTGTCAGCTATTAATTCACTCTATTACAACAATAAAAATCTGATTAGAGATAAATGACGTCTGAAGCCAGTTGGAATTTTTCTGAATCTACTCTATTAATGGTGGCCAAGAATATGCGAACTAATCAGAAAGGTATTAAACAGTCTTAGAGTGGCTAAGACACTTTAAAATATATGTGGAGGATGTGCTGCTATAAAAATGAATCAACAGCAGGGTGGTGATTATTATCTATGTTCAATAACATGTCCCAAAGTGTTTTATTCTTCTTGTACTACACTTTGCAAACTCTAATATGCTTTTAGGTATCACTTAGTTAATGTTATACCCCTATCAATACATTACAGTAGCCATAAAAACTTGCTCCATCACCACCCTGTTGATTTTTTTTTTTTTTACCTTTTTTCTAATTTAGCCAAAAATGCCTTTGAATTACAGCATTAACACTGAAAAGTCCTTACATAAATGCTAAAAATAACAAACGCTAAAGTCACTTTAAACTGAATACAAAACGATGCCTCTGACACATCAACACATGGACAAAAACAGCTGTGTTACGAGAAATGTCCGTGTTGCCAGATGAAGACACAAAACCCAGCAGATCATATAGGACACATTGAAGTCATATCCACATTAACTCATGATGTCGTTCGCACACTTCCTGCATTGTTTTCTATAAATGTGTGACTCTCATGACTGGGATCTGACTAAACTGATCTCTGAAATGACATCACAATGGCAGCTGATCCGAAACCACAGAGAGGTGACAACATATAGACAGTATAGTGAATGAATGCTTTCTGTGAAGTGATGTGAATGTGTCTTGTGTTGGAAATCTCTAATAAAAATAAAGAAATTTTAAGCTGAATTTTTTAAAATGTTATTCGTCATATAAATGTTTTTGTTGTTTTTATTTACAAGTAAATAACTAAATGAAAACAAACTCTTAAAAATAATTCTCGTCATAGTGGGACACTTTCATGTAATTTGTCCTGACAAATTTAGAGAAGTGGTGAGAATTGTTGCGAAATTGCACATATGAGACTAAGGTATATTGACCTAATGATATAATTATTTGACTTCTGCTAAAGTCACTGTTAAACCATCTCATGAATTAATAATAGCATAACCTGTCTTGAATACCTGTCATGTTACTGAATTGTACTATTTATTCCATGATGCTATCTATTTGTCTCTTCTTGGAATCCCGTACTCTCTTGTGCAGTCCTTGTAGGCAGGTTTTGAGGGTCAAGTCAAGCCAGGGTGAGAAAAAACAATTCCCCTTTGCCATCCTTTATTTTTATCTTTCTTAGATGTCACTTACAACAGCTCCATGGGTTGTGGATACTTGGATCAATATCTATTTAGTGACCTAACCTCTGTGTATGTGTGTGTCAAAGCAGGCAATCTAAAGCTGTATGAAGTATTTCATCTGACATGACCTACCTCTTGACCTGCTCACAACACAGGCCTTGCTGTCCTGAGGGCACGTTGCTCTCCAGCTATAAACAAGACCGGGAAGTTGTTGCACACTTGTCACAATGTTGGTGGCAACAACACCTACCCATTGTCTGTCTTTATACTGGTCTTTCACTGCCTTTTTGTTTTCTTTTTTCCTGTACGACACATAAGTCTGTGGGACAAACTATTTTTACAGGTCTGTGGTCAATTTATATATAGTTTAACTGTCTATACATTACACGTCAAGACAATATTAATATATGATTAGATTTTTAGATCAATTTCCAGTAAGAGCAGCTCAGACATAAGGCTTAAGACATACAGTAGGCCCCATAATTTAGTTGCAAGTCTATTAATTGTAAGAGTGTGCTTGTTTTAATACATTATCGTTTCTGTAGTAACAGCATACACATGGACTATGCTGGATGCTCCACTTCAATGAATGTTATGTGTATATTTACTGATATGGAGAAGTTTTCTGTAAGAAGATGGAATACGTCTCCAGCATCAGCACTGTTCCTATAAAGCTTTCAGCACAGAGAGTTTTGTGGCTTCTTAGTTACAGGGCATGATGTGTTTTCATTTTGTGATTTTTTTTTTTTTTTTACTCCACCAAAAAGAAAAAGAGGCTCTTCATAGCAGATATAACAAGTGAAATATATGCAATACGTGTACAATGTGTAGCACTTGACAGAGGATAAAACTGTTTAGGATGTACCGTTATCAGATAATATCTAGTCATTGATTATTTTCCCATAACCACACACCCTTTGATGATTCATTCCATACTTGACATTTATGAACATTTTTCAGTAGAACTGAAAAAGATTCCAACACTGAATAAAGTAACAATATCTCCTCCATTTTCATCTCTCTGACAGGCTGAGGTCTGAATGAGGAAAAAAAGCAGGCAAGGCCCCCCATCCTTTCGTTCAGCTGGCATTCATCTATCCCATGTGCACCTCTTAATCTGGTCCTGCCAGCAGTTGAGAAACAGAGACCTTCAGCAGCTGAAACAAATGACACTACCAGGAACAGGAAACAACTCACATACTTTCATGTTTAACACACAACTCTTCTACTGCTGTGTGATGGCATGTGTCCCTTATAAGCATACTGTACTACACATGTCTACAATCAAGAGCTGCTTATCAATTGGTGTATACTGGTGTATGTATTATTTTTTACTGCAAGTAGAGTGTTCAGTACATTAAATGTACTGTACTATTAATCACATAATGATAAATTGAGGCTGGAAGGTGGCACTTATCTCAAGGTTACCCCATGCCTCCAGGGTTGGAAGTTCGAATTTGGCCACCAGTCTGTGCACGTGGAGTTTTCAAGACCTGCCTGTACTTTATCGGTTTCCTTCTGGTTTCTCCCACAGTCTAAAGACATGCATTATAGGCTGATTGGGGTTTTAAAATTGCTCATAGTGTATGACTGGGTTGTAAGTGTGCATGTGTGTGTCTGTAGGTTGTGGTCCTCAGCAACATAACTTCCTCTTACAGAAATACCTGTAAGGTCACTGCAGCCAACCATTGTTCTGCAATAATGGCTTGAATGACTGAATGATGTATTAAACTCAAAGAAAATTGTTAGCAAGATTAGCAAATTCAAGCAAGAATTAATTCCAGATATGTACTGGTCCTCACTCTCATAACTTTTGAATTGCATTTTATAGCAAGTTTATATTTCATCCTTGCTACAGAATAAACCTCTTAAAGGTCTATATCTAAATGAGTTCATGGGTTCGGTTCAGTAGTTTTCTAGCATGTTACAAAGACATTTATTACTTTACAAATATTTGCCATTTTTAGTTACAATATTACCATCAATCAAATGGCTTTTTTTATTCACTTCACTGATTTCAGGTAAACTCTTTTGATAATCTCTGATAAGATAATCTCTGCAAAGGTTAGATTGTGCATTACAAACACAGGGCTCCAAATCTGTGATCCAGCGTGTTCAACCAATTAATTCCAAATTGATTCATTTTCATTTATACCTCAGCATTGGTCAGCTGGTAATACAAACTATTTTTATGATCTTATTGTAATATGTTATTTGAAGATCTTATTGACAGGAACTTGCATTGTAGATTTTCCATAATGTAAATTAATGAGAAACTTGTTATAGCAAAGAAAAAACACATGACTGTTGATGGAGTGAAGGTTTTCTGCAAGAAGATTTGAATCAACATTAATGGAAGGAGTCTCCAATGTCAGAGCATTGTAACAGTGAGTACACCCCTTTGGATTTCTTAGTACCATGACAACCTGCTTTTTTGTCTAATTAACATCAGGAAAGAGAAAAAAAATGAGGGAGTGATTAGGGAAGAATTGTGTGTAGCTGCTACAACATAAGCGATAACAGGAACTAACTTGTATCATGGCATTTTATAACTTGTAACTATATGTAACTATAGCGGTTAAAAGTATAATGTTTCATTTATTTATTAATGCACATTGTTATTGCAGGCAAATTGCAAGTTCATGATGATAACACTAAATCCTAATCCCATCTTTACACTTTGCCATGATTTATTCCTTACTTATTTTTGGATTTATATGTATCGCCTCATTCTCTTTAACTAACAAGAGCTATGCCAATATTGAATTCTTCTTAATTAAAGCATGATTGTCATAATGTTGTATGTTAGAAAAAGCTAGAAAGAGAGGCTATGGCTAAGCTATTAATGACTAGCACATGATATCAATGATAAGTTTATGAGGTAATTTCACCTCCTAAGGATCTTTTACACCTTCACAACATGTGCATGAAGTAATAAATAGGTCGGAGCTACATTTACATTATTATTAATAGCTCTACATATTACTCGAGAGTGAACTGATACCTTGATAATGATATTGAGTGAGAAGGTATAAGGTTTTAATAGCTGTGTCTGTAAAATAGTATACAGTTCAAGCAATACAATATTTTGCAATTCAATAGCTTATACAACAACAAGGAATCTTTATTTTATTCCTTATTCTACCTGCACGGTAAAATACATGAATTATGGTATTGGAAACTTGTATTAACTAAATCCTTTGTGTCTGCAATGAAAGGTTTGGGTTATAGCACATATTAGGCCCTTGACCAACAGGAATAATACAATATATTGTATAATAATACATATTTTCCCATATCTTGCTCATGCAACAGTGGGTTTTAATCATGTATTGTGCTTTGGTCTGGTTTGTGGTTATGGGATGACCTCTCTAACCAGCTCCTTGATTACATCCTAATTTTAATGTGACACCAGATCTGTATGTCAGCCTCATGTGAGGAGTGAGTAAGGGTACTGGAAATACCCAACCAAGAGCTTTAACTTATCCTCCACCCCAATAGATGGCCTTTGGGCATCAACAATGATGGTCTGAGTAACTCAACTCTATAACAGAGGACACTGTTTATTATGAAGTAAGACCTTGAACTGATCTTATTGCAATGATAAATGGACACACATTACCCATACATTGTTAGAGTGATGTGTATCTAGTCAAATGTATTGGATTTCGCTTAAATAGATAATCTTCAATCCTGAACATTGTAGCCTTGCTGCTGTAATCATGAAGACAACATCAAAGCATTCTTTTTTTTTTATTTTGCTTTTTTCTTTGGGAATTTGTTCTTTTATTTCAGTAAAATCTTTCCATCCTATCTTTCCTTTTTAGGTCACAAACAGTCAGAGAAGCATTTCACTGCATATCATACTGTGTATGGTTGTGTATATGACAAATAAAATTTGAATTTGACATATTTTCAAAATATTTAGCATATACCAGTATAAATGAGTTCCCTTTAAGCCTACTGTAGCTCCTCTTAAGGTTCTCTCGTCATGTTTTGTCTCACATCACTTCAACTAACAATTAATCACCCAAACTATACATATAGAAAATAATTAAATTGTAATTCTAAATTGTTTACATTTATAGAAATAATTAAATCTGTGTTGTTTAAGGGCGAATAATGCCAAATCATATTTAGTGATTTCAGGTTTGATATTGACTTGACACCTGTCTGGAAAACTCTGGTACTAGACCATTTTTCTTTAGTGTTAATTTAACCACAGCAAAAAAAAAATTTTAAATAATAGAAATACTTAAAGCCCTCACAATCTAAGAGGTAAACACTGTTTAAATTTCCCTTCCACTGAATATGGAGTCTATACTTAAATGTAAGTCCATGCAATTGAGGAAAAAGTTGCAGGCCCCTAACTTTAATTTTTGTTTTTTCTGGGTTTTTTTTTTGGTTTTGTTTGATTGTTTTTAACTTTTTGTATGCCTTGTGTCATACTGATTATTTCAAATCTAAACGCTAATTAATTAGATCACATG
Organism: Heterobranchus longifilis; assembly: GCA_028570985.1. Classification (NCBI taxonomy): domain Eukaryota; kingdom Metazoa; phylum Chordata; class Actinopteri; order Siluriformes; family Clariidae; genus Heterobranchus; species Heterobranchus longifilis. Next base: position 21,234,103 of record JAOVVB010000016.1, on the reverse strand, counting down.
TACACATACACCTGGCAACTTGATGATCCTGCATAGTGGATAGTGATGACTGCATGTGTCATAAAATATGCCTTTTCCCATCAACATCCTGAAAATCATTTACACAAAGAAACAAAAAAAAAGCAAATGAAACCATTTCAATGTACTCATTGGTTGATGTGCCTTGGGCACTAATTGGCACACTGAGTTAAAACCCCACATGAGTCCTGTGGCTAAGAGAGAATTCCAGCTTTGTGATGTGCAACTGGCTTTATTCCCCTGAGGGAGACATCCAGTGTGATGTTCTTAAACTGACTAATCAGCGTTCTCCATATATATTTGGCAAAGTGATATGGCTTTCAGTTCTGGTAATTTTGCTAATTCTACTTTGTAATAAACAATCTATCAGTACTTGCTGGGTGATTTTTTACTTTCTCTATTAAATGCCACACCATAACAGCAGTGGGCAGTGAAAATAAAATGAGTCTAAATCCTACTTACAATCTAGGGAATAAGTAAAAATCCATCAAATGACCCAAGTTAAAGAAATGTAATTTGAAATTATTATGACCCTTGCAAGGAATTTAACATGCACTACGCCATGAAAGTTGGCCAAGAAATAAGAAATAGAAAGAAATAAGAAATATATTTCAATACCAGAAACAGAAATACTTAATCAAAGCTAGAGGAGAGTTTTGTCTATTGTCATAACTATTATGTTTAGATTACAAGCAGTACAGATAATGCACAGAATACTGAATGCCAGTATGTTATGCATACTGTAATTTGCTAAATATTGTCCTATACACCGCACTCATCATTTGTAGGGTAGTGGGGGAGTCTGGATCCTACCCCAGGGAACTTTGGGCACAAGGCAGGGTACACCCTGGATGAGGTGCCAACTCATCGCTGGGAGCAAGCACACTCACACTCAATCATATACTAACATTAAATTAGCAACACAACCTGTCTTTGGACTGTGAAAATAATCTGGACTATCCAATTGAAACCAACCAGACATGAGGAGAACATGTAAAAACTCCATGTACACAAGTCTGGAGCCAAGATTTGAACTGCCAACTCTGGAGTGCAAGGTGACATGATTAACCACTAAGGCAGCATTCTGCTCTGCTAAATCACGTGCCTAATTAAATTCCATCTCCAGAAAATCTGTATTTAAGGATTTTTCTTTAGAAATTCAAATATGCTTTAAACCAGTTGCAGACTTTTTTTCCTTTTTCTTTTCCTATTTTCATACAAGTAAATTAAAGAAATTGATCCTGAATTATGCAGCTGAAACACTGCACATTACAGACTGCACATTTGACTACAGTCACCAAGTCTCATTGTAAGGGAATCGTTATCACTGCATCTATTCAGCCCTAAAACATTACATAGCCATGAAAAAAATCTCAAAGCTTTTTACAACCATGCCAATGATTGCCAAGTGGAAGGCACACGCATGACATAGCCAACAAAGCTGTAAATGTATGTAACTTCCTCAATATTTTCACGAGCTTGCTTTGTCGGGATGTGTCCAGAACATGCACATAGATGAATGACCAAGTGAGGAATCCGACTGAGTCCTCAATGAAGTGACTGATGACATGCAAATTTAATATGTGGTTTCCACCGACTAAAGTGGAAGTGGAGGGGGGCCGCTATGGTGCAGCCCTGAGGCAGCTGATAAAGTAGAGCAACACAGGGGGAAGAAGGAAGCCTTTGTTCTAAGGAAGGAAAAATGAGGCAAAAAAGTTTAGGCTCATCACAGGATGCAGGCTAACAGCTTCAAAAAATCCCACTGGGCCAGGGCAATAAGAGGAAGAGACATTTATTCATATGCTACACCTGCAAAGTACTGTGGCTGCTTGAGAAGAAAGCTAGAGAGGGGTGTAGAAAGAATAGGGGCTGCATATGCAGGAGATTAAAACACACCAGAACATGCTAGAAATAATCACGCATTAAGATTATGTCCCAAAATACTTTTATCTCTCTTATCCAATGATTACATTTTTTTATTAAATATTAAACAAGGAATGCATTTAACCATTTGTAGCTATTTAATGTTCAGTAAAACAGGCCAGTTCCTATTTTCACTTTTGACAAAAAATGATATTACATGTTTTGCAAATATAACAAATATTTCATTCATGTTAATTGTGTAATTTCCACACAAAAAACTGCACACAGAATGTTTTTATTATCATTCCTTTAGGAAATAGACGTTGACAGCAAAGTTCCACCTAAAACAAAAATTAACAAAAACATCGACTAATGAAAAAAAAAATTGCACCTAATCAACAGTTTATTTAAACATTTCAAAACAAAGTGCTGACATTGGCACATAATATAAACCATATTAAAGCAGAGCATATGTAGAGCATATTAAAAACTTTGTTCACTTTTGACAAAAATTACAACAATAAAATATTAAGCAGTTTTTCAAATCAAATCACACACAGATGCAAGTCATCTGACAGGAAAAGCTGTCATTTCTATTATGTACTGTTTTCATGCTTAATACCAACATGTTGTTATAAGCCTCTTCTTAACTTCAATCACATGGTGCCATTAATCATTTAGCAAGACCTTTGCTAGGTTGCTGAAAGTCACTGGATTCCAAGGCAAGGTTCCTGACTGCCAAATGACAGTTTGGCGCAACTTTTTTTTATTGTAAGCTCTAATAATACAATAGCCATGAGTTAGAAAACAAGAAAGATGTTAACAAATTTACAAAGTAATACAATAAACATGTCATACTGTAATGCATAATGGCACATAATATAGGATGTATTAGTATGGAAAGAAGGATTAAGTGTTTTTCAGGGATTTGGTATATTTGACTGATGCTGCATAAAAAGCTGTGTACAGAAAGCTATTCATCCATTTAATGCTGCATTCAACTCAATTCAAGTGGGAAGTTAGAAGTACAAAAAGTACTAAACTGTTCCTTTTCTTGACACTGGGAAGGAACCCTAATCAAGGACACATCTTTAGCACATTTAATGTACATCTTTCCCCTTGCAACATGGATGTTGTGTATTATTAAAATGATTTAAGGTATTATTCGAATATTTAAATGTAGACATTGACGTTCATAAGTAAGTGATATACACTAAATGTACAAAATGTGTAAGTTAGGTACAATTTATTTAACTGTCCAGGTAAGTCAGGTAAATGGACCATAGGGGAAATTTGGATCTTTGAATTTCCATACACAATTGCTGCAAATACTGTAGGTTAATACTGCTGTCAAACTAATAACAGTGAATGAAACTAAAGTAAGTGGCATTGCCTGTTTTGAGACTGATGCAATAAATTGCATGCGAAAATGTGTAAGTTCACTCGAAAGGGGGTTTATTTTTGTACTCAACATTCGCACTTGTTATTTATATATTAATTTTAGTTTATAAAAAGTTTCAATAAACATAAAAACTTTGTTGTGCATAACTGCAAGCAGAGTATGGCAAATACATAATGAGTTACATTTCTACATTCATTTCTACAGAAATATTTCTGTAAAATATTAGTAGTATATACTGCAGCTCTTTACAGTTCTGATTTGTGGGAAAATATGTTTGTCCGTGTATATGTCATTGATTTAGATATGGGCTTATTTCTTATAATGCCAGTAGCCTTACAACAACGTACAAATTTAATCCGTTTTTTTAGCCTTTACTGTAATAGTGCAGATCAGAAATTCGTAAATACATCATAGCTGCGAAACTGCGTGCACATGTTTTACGGGTTTTTTTTCTCTTGTATTAAAATGTATGTTTTTAACTGAGATGCAGTAAAATGCATGCATTTTACACTGAGCTGAGAGAAGGAAAGGATTTCATGACAAACCGATTTGAAGAAATTATGCATAATATTAACTAGGAAAGAAGGCATTAGAAGGAAAGGTGGTCGCTTTAACTGAGCTACTAGCTTCCATGTCTAGACAACTATTTCACACCCAACATAAAAACTAAATAGTGATAAATCCATAAATTGTGAAGTCACAAGCATTCAGCGCCCACTGATCTCTCAAGTGCATGTATAAAAACTCCACTTGTTGCCCCGTGAACGTGTCAGACAGAAATCTTAGTTTGAAATTAACAACAGAGCTCTTTTTTTATTGTCCTGAGAGGTCATTAGGCTGCCAATTGGGTAATTATGGAAATGATCTGTTCGGCTCTTTGGGATGTTTCCCCTCCTCTGATTCACCGTCGTGGGAAAGTTCACCCGTAACTGCAAGTGTACCAGCAAAAATCAAATTAGTCAAAGAGATTGCATTAGTATTTATAGCCGGAGGCATCTGTAAAAATGCGGAGACGAGAAGTTATGTTGGACTCAGAAGAGAGAAGGAATTATTGTCTGACGACAAAAAACCCGCACCTAAAACCGACACTAAGAGTAATGAATTGGAGGCATTGATTGCATCTTGAAAGAGATATGAAGAGTAAAGAGGAGGGTGAAATAATGATGCTTAGTGAGCATTAAGCCCTGGTGTGAGACACTGCCAATAACGTTGTTGTAAAAAAATGTTTAGTGTATCTTTATCCAACAGGTTAGGCTGTTTTAATAAAACACTATACATTTGGACTATTTTAGGGGCATCTTTTATGCAGAAAAAAATAACCAAGAATTGCCAATAACCAAGACAACCAATATGAAAACTACAATCAAAGATATTCTTAATAAAATTCTTAAATCGTTAAACAATCACTACCTTTTCATGCATTTCTCATGGCATAAGCTTAGTAAATCTTGTACCTTTAGGTGGACTGTTACTCTTACCTTTTATATCTTTAGCCTATACAGACCTAGCTTTGACGTGGACACAACTGGGCCATAATTACTTTTCAGAGTAAAGCTTTGAAAGTATAGGCTACTATACGCACCTTTCTTAGACATGGGCTACATAGTCATTAGTTGATGCTTGAGCTTATCAGGCCAGTGACAAGGAATCGAATAAGGTTAGTACTCATTTTTCTGTTTTATGAGAGTGTGGAATATAGTAGACCAATACTACAGACTTTGGCGTATATCCAGTGGCATGTCCTCTGTGTAAAGACCAACCAACACCCCAGAACAAATAACTGACACCTCTCAATAGCCAATTTACTCCATATTGATTTTGTTCTGACATGATATTGAGCCTTCGTTGAAAATAGAAGCATTCATTCAATTCCTCTGATTTGGATCGAATTTGAAATTATTTCAGGGACATTTTTTAGCTCACAATTCTTTAAAACAGAGACTTCTAACATATCAGTGTTCACGTGGTGTAACTTATGTAGTAATAATATCAAAGCATGGTGAAGAAGAAGGTTTTTTTTTATTATTTCATTATACAATTCGTTACTCCTTCCTCACCACTTTTTTTCTCTCTTTTTTTTTTGTAATGCTTACGTCTGCATGGTAAGAGATGATTCCACCGGGAAGCAAAAAGAGTGGAAAATAATCTGTAACCTGCATTTTAAAGTGCGATGAGCGATATATATATATCGTGTAGAATAATATTTTACGAACGGTATTTGATGGTATAATACGGTATTATTATTTTCTGGGATGTTATTGGCTTTGTTGGTGACCCTCCACATTCCTTAAGTTCCCATTAGTGGGTTTAGCATATCGAGGTCCCGGATGCTACCACACGTGGGCGCTCTAAGAACTTATAAGCGTTTTCACATAACAAGCAATAATCTTTAAAC
>JAOVVB010000016.1:21212947-21226117 GCA_028570985.1 Heterobranchus longifilis | reverse complement strand
TATATAAAATTTTTCAAAGCACATTTTTAAAACACATTTCAAGTTTTCATTTATCCTATGTATTAATTAGCTCTTTTAATTAGTATATTAAAAATCAGTATACACAAGACAGAAAGAAAGAAAGAAAGAAAGAAAGAAAGAAAGAAACGAACGAACAAAAAAAATCTTTTTTGGAAATTTGAAGTCTAGTTTTACAAGCACTATATTAGGATAAATAAATATTAATATTGTTGTTGTTAAAGATCTGATTTCATATGAGAGTCTAATAACAATGTTTACGTTTTTTATTATTATTGTGTTTTATGGGTTTTTTTATTAAATAAACTGTTGTTCTTTAAAAACCATGCAGTGTAAATCCTCTTTCTAATTCCTGTGGTCTTGTATTAGACAGGTGTTTCTATTACAGTGGAGAAGTCAAAGAAGTAAAGTAAAATGTCCAAGATATGACAAATTCTATGTTTGTTTCAAATTCATGAACAGAAAATTTTGTCACGTCCTATTTCTATGTACTCCCCATGAGCAATCTGCTGTTTTGGGCCGCGTTTAGAAGCCCAGCATAAATTTTCTGTTTAGGCCGCACGATGCTTCTACAAAGGGATTGTTAAAAATGAGCTGGATCATACTGTTTGACAGAAAGCTGCAGGTTGATAGAGTGGATCCTTCGGGGGGTGAGGATGGTGAATTCAGGGGGAAAGAAGCCTGAGATCCTGCCTTCTGCTGGGTACAGCCTTGGGGAATCACGGTGTCGAGCATGGAAAATCCCATTAAGGATCGCATTTAAATGAAAAGTCATTTTTTAACGCGAGTGTACATATGACATGGACATTTTCCTTTCGGCTGGGGAGGAAGAGGATTTTTTTTCTAAGAATGACGCGTTCTTGTTTTATATTAAAACTGACATGCTGATAATTCCGAGTTGGTGTAAAAAATAATTGACATAATAACCGTAATTAAAAGCGCGCTAACAATGCCATTAATTTATCACAGGGTTTTACAGCCTCCCCTCTAACACTCTGATAATGAGCTCTGCCTTTTCCAGTCTTATCTTTGATGGAAGACTTTAAGCTCAGCGAATCTACACCGTACCATAGCTAATTCAACAAATTTTTTAAAAAGTTCAGTTAAAAAATGGAAATGATACTTTTACATTATAGTTTATAAGAAAAATGTTTCAGGACATATGTTCAAACGCTAACCCCACTGACAACATCGTGCAATATGCAAAATATCATTTATGAAATTGTAACAGTGGAGAGAGTGATATCTGTATTTCACCCTCTATCTGGCTGCAATCAACATGAGAAGCTGCAAGAGGTGCTTCATCAATGTTATGATTGTCAGATAGTGTTTGTCCTTTAACATGTTTCAGAAGCAATACTATGTGTGGTCTGGGTTTAGCAACCACCCCAGCTATTACAGTCTCTAAGCCAAAGTTAAAGCTTTTTCTCCTAAATGGACACATTCCCCCTATATACGCCCTTCAGTCCCCCCTCCCCTTCTATATCTCTTTTTATATGAGCGATTCAATTAGGCATAAATTCTGGTGCTGCTTTGCTATTTGGGAACCATTTGTTTCTGACCTTGCTGGATAATCACAGTGAGCGACTGGATCCGCTCCGTCACCTGCGCGCACGCTGCAAACACTTCCCTTATTATTCTAAAAGCTTTAGTCGGGCTAAGCCGTGTGTGTGTGTGTGTGTGTGTGTGTGTGTGTGTGTGTGTGTGTGTGTGTGTGTGTGTGTGGGCTTAAATGCACATTTCATTAACAAACTGCGGAAGGTAAATGACACCCGAATTTATCGAGCTTCAAAAATATCGCTGAGAGGACGAATCTGATCTCATTTTTGGATATGATAATATGCCTTTTATGCATGTACAATTTTCTTCTGTGAGCAGTGACAAGAAGGTAGACAAGCAAATCTTGTTGGGTTTTTAAAATAAAACGAAATCAGATTACTCGCAAAATTATAATTAATATAAGGAATAATGGTGATTGCATAAGAAGGTCAGAATTATTTGTGTGATAATATATACATGCATAAGCCTGTGTTTTATTATTTCTTATGAACTACATATTATAAGAAACCAAGAATAAAATGGAAAAGAAAAAAAAACTCATCATGCAAATTCACAATGTTGTTTTCTTTGTAAGTGTCACGAAGGCAAAAGTGCTTTGGCTTCATCTGCTAAGTAGCTCGTATTGATAGACAGAAGATCACACGGGTCACCGTCTGCTTGCCAGCACAATACTTTTCTAATGGAGGGGAGGACATGGCCCGCGTTTCTCTTCACCACCATTATAAACGGCTTGATTTAATTAATCTCGCTTTCATTGACCACGAACTGAAAAAAAGCTCTAGTGACGTCGACTCAGTGCGCGCTCATTACCCAGCAGCGAGAAGAAGGGATGCGAGTTTATCCCGTTATACATTAAAGATCATTGCGTGTGCACGCACGCACATATACACACATAGCCTATTCCCAGAGTGAAGAGAGGGGAAATGGAGAAATAATTCTGAATAAATTAATAAGTAATATTATGTATATTCCATATTAACAAAAAAAAACTAAAATTTATTCAGATTATGATAAATTCTAATGCAAAAATATATTGTAATTAAATTTGTTAAATATTATTTAAACAATTATTATTATTATTATTATTATTATTATTAATAATGGTGTTGGTATTATTAGGCGTTATATTAATGTAGGCTATAAGTGTATGTATAATGTATAATTTTCTAATCTGAAGCTGAGTTCCCTGTATATAGCCTAGTAATAAAGTAATTGTTCCTACTGTCAATTAAAGGTCTTTTTATTACAGCGGGTGGTGCCTCTTGAAGCAAATCGATATAACTGCATGCTGCAAAATAAATGACAATTTTAGCCATGTTAGAGCCTTTTCTTTTTATTTTGCCTGTGCATGTTAATAATTACCTGTGCGATATTCTATAAAATAAATCATCAAAAATGTTTACACAATAATAACAAAATAATCATGCACTTAACACTTTCCAGAAACCTACTAACATTTAGTCAGTGTTACCTTACACACCCCCATCTAGCACAATGCCACTTAGCAACATTTTTTTCCCAGAGCTCCATATTCTCCATGCACATCCTTGTTCCTCGGGAACATCCCGCATGCGTCGCTCACCTTGGTGTTCGTGAATGGTCCGCGTTTTGCATTTCGTGCCCGCTCATTTCCTACTTTTTTCATATGCTAACATGTGCAATGATTAGGTCGTTAGCACCTCCACAGAAACCCGTTAAGAAAGCATTATTTGTAGGCTTCCCTATTGTTGCTTCGCAATGATTTCCCCCGACACGTATAACAAAATACGCAGCCACGAAGCCTGTGCGCTAAATACAAGAAAATCCTAAAAACTATAGATTGCAATAATTTCGACTGCAATAGTATGACATGCAAAAAGATACTTTAAAGTTGGCTTAAACGCTGGCTTTAAGCATGTAGAATGAGTAAATAATAAGAGTTATAATTTAATGCATCTCTTAGTAGGCTAGATATTTTCCTTCAACACAGTTTTCTGAGCAAAAAGTCATTTTTTTACAATCGAGGTATACTGGCTAATACACGCTAGTGCATAGCAGAGCAGAAGATTTCAAGCATGCATATCAGTCATAAAATGGTCTACATGACGGACGGACGGCGGTGTGAGTGTGTTGCTGTGTTGTCCCATTTGTTGACAAGCGCGTGAAACAAACTTCAGCTTCGCGGTTGTTCAACAGTGGGAGACCGCCTGACGTCACATGGTCACGTGACGCGGCTGATAGTATATCTTTAAGTGGAAAAACTATCCTAATCTATCAGACAGTCGTTTTAAAAACCCTGCGCAGGAAGCATGCGTCATCACCTCTCTTTAGTGCAAAATCACTCGTGAGCAGGTAGGAGGAAAACGCGCTGGAGCGGCGGGTCTGCGCGCTCAAGTTTGTTGTAACTTCTGAAGCGCGCTCGCCTGGAGAAATATTATCTGAAGTTTTGAGTTTTCACTGGCAAGGCGCTGTGACTGAGCTGCATTTAGCCAAGTGCTTGACATCCGAGCTGACCGCCGGAGCAGACTGTGCTCTTACCTTCGGAATCGGTTTCTCAGCCAAGCGCGCAGCGATGACCCTGTCAGGAAGCGGCAGCGCCAGCGACATGTCCGGTCAGACGGTGCTCACTGCAGAGGACGTGGACATCGATGTGGTCGGTGAAGGCGACGAGGGATTGGAGCGGGACAGTGAGTGTGGAAGCCCAGGCATGTTGCCCGAGCACGTCGATGATGGAGACGATTTGGAGGTCCATGAGCGCACTCCGGGCAGCCCGTGTGAGAGTGGCGGCGAGAGCGAGCACAGAACTGGGGAGGAGGGCCAGGAGTGTGGCACTGCCGCGACGCCCAACAAGCCCAAGAGCAGCCTGGTGAAGCCGCCGTATTCCTACATCGCTCTTATCACCATGGCCATCCTGCAGAGCCCACAGAAGAAGCTCACGCTTAGCGGCATCTGCGAGTTTATCAGCAACCGCTTCCCGTACTACAGGGAGAAGTTCCCTGCGTGGCAGAACTCCATCCGCCACAACCTGTCGCTCAACGATTGCTTCGTAAAGATCCCGCGCGAGCCGGGCAACCCGGGCAAGGGCAATTACTGGACTTTGGACCCTCAGTCAGAAGACATGTTCGACAACGGCAGCTTCTTGCGGAGGAGAAAGCGATTCAAGAGACAGCCGGACATTCTCCGGGATCAGACCGCGCTCGTCATGCAGAGTTTTGGTGCCTACGGCCTCGGGGGTCCTTACGCGCGACACTACGGCCTCCACCCGGCCGCTGCCTACTCTCACCCAGCCGCGCTCCAGTACTCGTACATCCCTCCCGTGGGTCATGTGCTGCCCCCAGCCGTCCCGCTTCTGCCGTCGGCCGAGGTAAATCGAAAGGCGTTCACTTCGCAGCTCAGCCCAAGCCTCCAGTTGCAGCTCAACGGCCTTAGCGCCGCCGCCGCTGCCGCTGCCAGCACGGCGTCCATGATCAAGTCGGAGCCTTCAAGTCGGCCCTCGTTCAGCATAGAGAACATCATCGGCGTGTCCAGTAGCAGCGGCACCGGAAGCGCACAGACTTTGTTGCGGCCGCCGGTCACGGTGCAGTCGGCGCTGCTGAGCGCGCACTCACTCTCATCGTTAACACGGAGCTCAGCCATCCTCAGCGTGCCACCGACAAACCTCATCTCGGGACAGTTCTTACCGGCCGCTTCCACGGCAGCGGTATCCAAATGGCCTTCTCAGTGATGAACTTATTTTCTAATATTTAAGGGAAGAGATGGGAGAGACTGTACAGCACGAACTAGGCAGCACTGGACGATTCGTCCACCTCAATGTAGCCATGTAAAGAAAAAATAATAATAAAAAGAAAATATACAAAAACGGAGGAATGCTTTCAGCACAGGTAATATTTGTAAATATTTGTATGAAGAAACGTACTTGTTCAACTTTCAAATATTTCTTTCCTTCATTTGCCGTTCGAACTTTGACATTTTGTAGTGTATTTTGTTAAAAGTGTTTCATTTTAATTTCTATCTTAAACGTGTTTTTTTTCTCATTTGGAATCACAAGAAACGTGATTAATCTATTAGGGTACTTCATGTTTATTTCTGAATTCTTTTTATTATAAAAACAAAATGTTCTTGTTCGAAGGCTGGACAAGTAGTCTGTTTATACAAAAATTAAATATATGTATTCTATGTAGCTATATTGTGTTGTAAATTGGATACATTTGTTAATAAATATACAAATAAAACATCTATATTCTTAATTGCTTAATTATTAAAGCCTCACTAGATTAACACTGTAAGTGAAATCAGTTCATCACATCAAACACTTGTCGTTACTCCCTAATTTATTGTAATGTATTTTAATTACTTTTTAATATAATCGATATAATTGACTAACTTTTAAATATGACAGAACGCATCCTAAAACGAAACATAAAGTTGCTTTAATCAGTATATAATCAAATTTTAGGGGAAAAGATTACTTACCTAGTCTAACTTATTTTTATGTTTGTATGTATAGATATTCTCGGTGAAATAAAATTTTAGATAAGAATGTATTTTTTTATGTTTGGGAATTTATGGTAATATAAACCTAGGATTTTGGGATAATTTCTGATTTAATAAAATTAGGTAGTGTGTGAGAGATTATATGAATCTTATTAGCTATTATTATCGCTCATAGAATAAATAAATGAAAAACATTATTATATGTAACACAAGCGCGACTAGATTCAATTAAAAATAAATAAATAATAATAATAATAATAATAATAATAGGTCGCTTTTTACTTCAAGACATATTTTAGTATAGAATTAATTATGCAATTACCAACCGTTACATGCAATATTAAAAACAAATTGTGGGAATTATTATACATTTATAACATGGCTATGGGTTTTCTGTTTTAAACTCACGCACCAAATATATAGGCTAATATTTTGCTAAATAATTTTTTTTTTAAATGCTTTAATATATCCCACCCAATAATACAAGTGAATTCTCTCGGGTAATGAAATGTTTGTGCAGTTGATCAGTGGCACTTTAAGGATTTGTAGTGGCGATGTGAAATGTGTAAGTTGCTTTTCTAAAAGCGGCTCTCCGTTTCACAGTTGTGTCTTTGGCTAATCAGCGCTACACAAACAGCAAATGGCGCACGGTGTACAGGGGTTAAGAGGCTATATTTAACTGATACCCATGGGAAAAGAGAAAGGACTCGCGTCTTAAATTCACTTTCGAGCAAAAGTAGCTGCCGAGAGTGACACCGGATAACGCCAATCTCATTCCTCCACTGCCTCCTTATTCTGTAAAATGAGACAAACATGTTTGATGCGCATTTCTGCCATGCCTCGCCTTCAGTCTCAGTGATTTATAATAAAGCACGATGCTTGATGCTTTAAGCCATGAATATAAGAAGCAAAGGAAGCACTAGGATAAAGACTTGCCGTAAAGATTTTTAGGATAGATAATACTGAATGGAAAAGTCACAGCACAACCTATAATCACGTATAATCAAAAATTCAATTATTTTTCATTCACCCGACATTCATTTTTTTTCTTTAAAAACATTTAGAAAAAATAAAAGGTAATAATTCATTAATATATTAATTAATTCCTTCAGTCTATTTTTATTTCATAAAAAGTAATATAATATAAAAATAATAATAACTAAAACAAAATCAAAACAAAAATTAAAGAAATTGTAAATGGAGAAAATCCGGCGTATCATAAATATATACGCACAATCTGTATGAAACACAAGCTATATTTATGTGCTTGTCTGGTGCAATATTTTTCTTTCACGATTCAAGACGTTAAGTTTCGGACCAAGGATATTCTTCTAACGCATTCTTTATATAAATCCAGCTTGACGGAATGGTATGAGAAAGAATAATTCAGCAGTGCAGGTGTCCCATCCAAATGAACGATTTTACGGTTTACTGTTTATGAACCAAGATGAGAAGAAACAAATATATGATCTGCTTATCACCACCTTTGCAGTGATTACACATGGGTACAGGTTCACTGAGTTACTCTGAGAGTGTGTGGAAGTATTATAACAGCACAGTATACCACTAGGTGGAGCTTACTCTCTCTCTCTCTCTCTCTCTCTCTCTCTCACTCACACACACACACACCGTTTTGGAAGGCAATTCACAAAACTGTAATATTTTGAAAATCAGTGCGATAACACAGGTTTTATTTGTTTCCTGAAACCATCTAGTATCTCCGAAACCTCATACATCTAGGCCTACTACTAAAATGATCATATTAAAATCAACAGCAAACTACAAGCAGCCACCACCTGTGCGTAAAGTCGATTTACTCCACCACCCAGGATAAACATTTATATCGTCTACATATTACATGTAAGACCCGCAGACCCGCAAAAATGTAATACGTTCTCATCTTTACAATGTGTGAGCCGCGTTATAACCCAGATATAAATATAATCTGTAGGTGGATGTTTTACTGAAAAAAACGAGAAGAAATACTCCTGTACCCAATAATTTTGAAGTGCGCAAAGGCGCAGATGCAATGGTATTTTTTTTTATTTCTGTTATTTAATGTGATGTAACTATCTAAATATAATCATGCTAGAATTAGATTGATTATATTTAGATTAGTATTCTTAGATTTTGCCATTTAATAAAAATGCATTTTATTTTTATATAAATAAAAAAATATTATAAGACAGTTCGTTGATGCATTACTTTAATTATTATAGTAACGTGTCTGATTTATTTTTATTTGTTTATTTAAATATCATTTTTATCTATAAAATACATGATTAAAATATATAATATTAAGTTGTATAACTAGAGTATCACAGATTTCCCAATTAAATTTGTGCGTAAATTTTTTATCACTTTATGCGTAAATTGCAAAGTAACCTGGCTTGGTAATCTCTTATATCCACTGTCTGATCGGAAAACTCAGATGTCATCGGAAAACATAAATTAATTTGAAACCATTTAAGGCATTTAATGTTCATAATAAATATTAAACGAAGACAAAAAACCGCTGGCAAGAGGAAAGTGGTTTGTGTGTGTGTGTGTGTGTGTGTGTGTGTGTATGGTCACTCACTGCTCACCGATCCAAGGAACATGTAAGCTGTCTATTTAAGCAATATAGTCATACATCTTATATGAAACACAGTCTACGTTTAAGACTATATGTTGGAAAGTGTGGTCTCTTGAAGGTGTAAGTTAAAGTGTGTGGTCACTTTCCTCACCCTTAACTTCCTGCTGAGCCGCAAGGCAAGTGCTGTTCTGGTCAATCAGTGGTCACTCTCAGAGGAGCATGACCTTTACTGCCTCACCTGCTCTAGTGCGTGGGCATTCCCACAACCTCAGGCTCAGCAATGCTCAGACCTCCCATTATGCCCAGTTTGTAAAAAGAGATCCTGAACACATTTTAGAAGATAATGTAAATCCTTTTTTTTTTTCTATAAGTCTTTCCAAACTGTTATAGCAGCTTCTAGGTAGACAGCCATGCCAAGGACATTAAATAAGATAATTAATGTACATTATTATGGCATTATTATTATTATTATTATTATTATTATTATTATAGACAGACATATTAATTGATGCATTTTGGTTTATTTTTTATTACTACTATCTAATAGTTATTTGCAGTATTTTAGGGGTGGTAGTCTTCAAGGATCAATTCAGGAAAAAAACTACTTTGCTTCTATGGGAACAAAACAGTATGAAGCTATGGACAATGATACCAGTTCTCATTATAGGGATAGTAGTAACTCAGGACAACAGCAATCTCCTGGAGCAGATCATCAACAGTAAATGTGGCTACAGCTGTTCCTGAATACTTAACAGGCACAGAGGTGAAGCAGTAAATGACAAAGTAAAGCTGGCACACAGGCGCATTAATAACTAATGCAGGAGACGGTAACTAATAGGCTGCTCATTGTAATGAAAATGTCACTGCAAATCAGCAGTCGTCCAAGGTTATTATTTATAAATGTTTCATGCGCTCACCACAAAGAAGCCATGTCGTATCCTGTGTTTGCCCAGAAAAAAAACAAGGCACTGCAACTGAAGCCTCCACCCTGAGAGAGCTAAAGAGATATCTCAGCAAAGGGGCTAAAAGCAATTAACTGAAAATTTTCTTTAATAACACACCTTATCACTGTGACATATTGCAAAGGAGAGATACAGGACAAAATGTCAGGCTGCAATAATGCAATTCTGTTACTTTTATACCACAGCAGTGTAAATTTCTTAATTATGATGGGAAAGAAGGTGTTTAATTTTCTACAACATCAGCTCTGACTACAGTGGCATCTGCAAAGCAAATCACAGATTTCTATGAATATGCAGATTCGAAAAAATATCATTTCTATGGCAACAACATATACATAGACTTTTAAAAATCTTGTAATTGTTAACAAAAAAAGAAAAATCAGAATAGTACAGTAACTTAACTCCATGTCAGGTCTCATCGCATCACCATGACAATGATAATTTTCACTTTTTTATTCTTTATGTTTTCCCATATCCTTAAAAAACTTCAGTCAGAATAAATCCTGGAGTCGTAACTTAGATACTGACTGAAATGTCCAAATGTCGAATGTCTGTCTCGCGATGGAAAGGTTTTCAATGAAAAAACAATAATTACTACAAAACAGCCTCTTGTCCAAACAGCAAAATTACATTGAGACGCCAAAATAATAAAACCAAGTGTATAGTCTCATGTGGCATTAGGAACAACTTAAACTACTGTATATTTAAATGCACTCATACTGTATGTTCTGTATGTATCTAGAACTTAAAAGTTCTTCTGTTGTATGTAGAGACTGACAACAAAGCATTTCACTCATCAAACAAGAAAGAAAAATTGAAGTTTAAGAAGCATTAACTATACAAAAAAAGTTTGGAGCTTGGATTGTTCTTTAAGTAGATCTTGTATACTCTGTGCACTCTGTATCTTCCTATAAAGGGGCAGTGGTGCAGTTCTGAATGGAAAAGCATCAGACAGCAGTTTATGTTCGTCATAGAATTCTTTCACTGGTTTCATGGCACACATGGACAATTATCCTCCGTATTGATAGTAAATCTCTAGCACCTTTTAATGCAATATATCATATAGTAGTTACATATTATATGCACTGTATGGGCAAAAAAAGTCACCATTTCAAAAGGGTCAAAATAAGAAGATTTTAAATTACTAGAACTGGGTTACAAACCCTTCACCACCTTATTAAAACCTGGAAGGATACTGCTGACCCGTTAACTTTGTGTGAAAAAATGCAGTCAGGAAAAAATGAATTGAGATTACCTAAATGCTTGGCGAAGTTGCATGGTAAAAAGAATTAACAGTAAAACCATAGCTATGTGTAATAGTTAAAGTAAGAACACACACACACACACACACAGTAAGATAAGAACTCACAGGATTGCGACTAAACAGCTGTGTGGACATAAGAAAAGCACTTACTTAGTAAATCTAATCAGAAAAAAAGCTTAAATTTGCTAGGGAGCATGAAGAAATGCATTCCTCAGGCATAGTGTCCACTGTACAAGCCTCTGGAGGCAGTGTTATGATCTGGGATTGCTTTAGTTGGTCAGATCTAGACATAGCAATATAATATGGCAATAAAATGAAGTCGACTGACAACCTGTATGTACTGAATGACCAGGCTATCACATCTATGGAGTTTTACTTCCTTGATTGTACAGGCATATTCCAGGACTCAAATTGTAAAAGAGTGGCTCTGGGAGCATGAGGAATCATTTTCGTACATGAACTGGCCAACACATTGCACACCATAATCAAAGCTAAAGGTGACTGAAAAAAACTTTTAAGTGTCAAACTTTTTGTTGTTGTTGGCCAGGCAATGTAAATCTTGTGGGTTTTTCTTAACATTGTGATTTTCTACTTTATATAATTTATGCAGTATCCTGAAGAGTGTATAAAGTATTTAATTGTGAGGGCTCACTGCAATAGTTCTTGATTCCCAAATGACACTAATAAGATGACTGCCCACACCATTATGGATCAACCACCATATTAAACAGATTTTTTTTATTAAACAGATTAAACATGTTAAGGGATGAAAATCATTACATCATATTAATTCATTAGTTTATATTCTAAACCGCTGTATCCTTTATACAGGGTCGCGGGGACTTGGAGCCTATCCCATGAGACTTAGGTGCCAATCAACCTAACTAGCATGTCTTTGGGCTGTGGGAGGAAACCGGAGTACATGGAAGAAACCCACCAAGCACGAGGAGCAATGCAAACTCATGCAAACTCAGGACACAGACGTCACAGTTCAGACATGCAGATTAGGTTAATTGGCGTTGCCAAATTTCCTGTAGTGTGTAAACAAACGTGTTTGTGTGTATGTGTGTGTGCCTTGCGATGGATTGCGTCCAGGGTGTACCCTTCCTCGTGCCCTAAGTCTCCTGGGATAGGCTCCAGGCCCCCTGCTACCCTGTATACAGGATAAAGCAGTATAAAAAAGACAAAACACATGAGAGATGAGACATCTGAATTCTTTATAGCTGATACATATGACTAACTGGCATTCTGCCTGATATCAGCTGCATTCTGGCTGAGGTACTTTTAAATCATTTTATAGTAGCAACTTAAGGTTTCTTTTATTTTGTTTGGATTTGAAGGTTTGTGATTTAAAGCAGATGAAGGAATTATTGTCCAGCAGGTTGTGCTAGTGGGAAACTGTAGCATGGACAAAGTGACTATGCTCAAACTCTGCAAAATGTGACTTTTGTTTTGGTTGGTAAGTGAATGCCAGTGATGATGTTATTATTATAATTATTAATGGCCTAAATTTGACGTCAGTGTGACATCTTCTTGAATTTCAATTTAAAAACATGTTTTAATGTTTTTTTTTTTTTTAAAGTTTTAGTAAGAAAAACAACGATATAAAAACGAATAAGTGAATACTTCACATTGTATGTATATACTTGGCTCATGCCTGCAGAGTACACTCACTGATTTCAAACTTACAGCCAGTCCCTTTTTGAACCGCTAGAGTGTTGCGTCATCAGTAAGCGCCGCTCGAGCGAGTGATCTTCACATCATCTCGATAGTGTATTCGGCGTGGTTATTAGATGTAGATTTGTTGCACCTGTGCCGCTCGCTGTGCTGACGTAGTGTTTCAGGAAGCGGTGGCTGGAGACTGGGAAAACTTCGGGTTAAGCGCTTCATGGTGTTGAACCATCGCGCTGTAAAGGCAACCAGACATGGAGACCTGGAGTCTTGCTTCACTGTGTGTTCTGATCGCACTCACGGCGAGATGGGCGGTGTCGTTTAACTCTTACTCAGGTTAGGAGCTCGTCTCGTAGATTAAACGTCACCACGGTGAAGCACAGAATCATGTTAAAGCTTTCCTTTTTGGGGGTCAAGAAAAAAATTAATAAAGTGTTGTTGTTTTGTTGTTGTTGAAACCTAAACAGGAGCTGGCAAACCACCTATGTTTGGGGATTATGAAGCGCAAAGGCACTGGCAGGAAGTGACGTATAACCTCCCCGTTCAGGAATGGTTGGTTCTTTCTTTCTTTCTTTCTATCTATCTATCGATGATTTTCCAATAACCACATTATTTCTCATTCATTCATTCATTCATTTTCTATCACT
>JAOVVB010000016.1:21195885-21206873 GCA_028570985.1 Heterobranchus longifilis | reverse complement strand
TTATGTTTTTTGTTTTTATACTGGAAAGCGCCCTGGGCACCTTTTGGTTGTTGTAGGGCGCTATATAAATAAATTTTTATTGATTGATTGATTGAAGGGAGCTCTTACTTTCATAACTGTTTTCTGTTATTCTTCACAATCAGAAGTCTTAGTTCTTTAATAATAATTAAATTGTATATAGTAATTGAATACGGATAAAACAGAAATCCTTTTTCAATTCAATTCTCTTTGAATTCATTGTTTTCTGTACATGCTTGTTTTTATTCCACATTTGTATTAGTGATTGTTTTTTTGTACAGTGTCCTTAAGTGTTTTGAAAGGCGCTTATAAATAAAATGTATTATTATTATTATTATTAGTTTGACTGAAGAAATGTGAAGAAATATCACACAAGCAATAGTGCGATAATACTGGATGGTGGCACGGCTGTTATTCGACCATAGGCACAAGGCCATAGGTAATTATAAGTATTAGAATTATGCTGCATTTACACAACAGTTATATAAATGATAAATTAATACTGAGTAACTGACTAGCTCACATTTATTTCTTTATTTTAGTTAAAGGCGTTTCTAACAAAATTCGCATTCCTTTTTTTTTTGCCTTATTTAATTTAGTCAAAAGCTATTTTCCTGAAAGTTAGTGTTTGGCATGTCAACTTATGATGAACTTTACTATAGTAATTGTTTGAAACTAGGAAGTCGAATCGTGTGAGGTGAAATTAGTCCAGGACTGTATCTTTAATACAGTGTTGGGCTTGGCTGACTTGGCATTCCCCTGACTCACACGCATGCTACTTTTACATTTGTTGTTATAGTAACAGTGCACCAAAGGCATTTGGTAGCCATTGCATTGTTGGGTTAGATTACTTGGGGAAAAATATGTCCAGATGACCCTCTGGCGATGTTCTCTGCTCCCTGCTATGCCTGTCTGTGCAGCGTCAAGCACTACAGCTGACCAAGAGTCAGCAGCTCAGACAGACACACCTACAGCAAACTTCAACTTTTTATGTATATAAGACATCGCTGACATTCTAAAGGAGAGGATGTTCTCAGTTATCATGTTCCATGTTCCATGTGCTGGGGTGTGCAGCTTTAGGAAAGTAAGCAACAGCTACATTTACAAGGACAATATTTCTTTATTCTTAATATTTCAATATGTATTACATGGACAATTTGATTGAAAATAATTCTGATTAGAATTTACTTAACTGGATATTGATCTGATCAGATGAGATAAAATGTGTGTTTACATGTTGAAAGCTTTTATTTAGAATATAACATTTAAAACTGTGAAGTATTTAGTCTGTCAGAAATATAACAGAAGGAGGAGTATTATCTCCATCTTTAAGGTTATTTTAGGCTTCCCATTTTTTCCAATTAGTCCCGCCTACTGCGTTTTTTTGATTGGTTACCAAAATCTAGTCTCATCTATAATTGTTAGATGCTTTACTACGTGTGAGACCCAGTGAATGAGAGTAAACATGAAGTTTACAGTCAGTAAAAGAAGTAAAATTTCCTTCCAGTAAACTCGTCAGGTCACCTAATGTTACGTTAATGTGGGGCAAATATGCATGTATGTTTATTCCGACAAGAGAGAGATGATTCGATCAAGTGTTTGTGTTATTGATCTGATATTTACCATTGAATGGATTATCAAACCACCTCCTCCTTCCAAAGAAAAAGAAATATTCTGATCAATTCTGGTCCGACTGTTCCTATTGAGGTGTTTACAAGATGTGTTTACAAGGTGTTTTAATAAACATTTTAATTCTGTTTTTGTAATTATTGCAGTTATTAGTGGACTATTAGTGTCCGTGTAAATGCACCTAATGACAGGATGTTGGAAGTGGAGTTACTGTTAACACTTCAATGCTGATTATCTTCTCATAACATGTTTTAACAATAACAATCATAACGAGTCTTTTATTCATGTACATGATTTTTTTTTCCCTCTGTTATTTCTTTCTAAGTTAATATTACAAAAACAGCTTGTAGTGTTACCAGGAAACCACTAAAGCGTCCATCCTGACGACTTTCCTGCAGTAGAGAACCTGTGTTAGTTGTGATTGGTACAAATCTCTAGCACTGGAGACTCTTTCAATCAATGTTAAATAAACAACATTTATTTAGAGAAGAGAAGAAAAACTGCACCATAAAAATCAAAAATACATTTGAATCTTTTTAAGATTCAAATCAGTTCAAGTCCCGCAGACATGTGCGTTGTTCAACACCTACATCAGAGACTTTTGTGTTTCTTTCTCTTTCCCAGTGTTTTTATATACTTATTTTTGTATACTTTCGTATGGCTGAGTGAGCGTTAGTAGGTTTTAATTGTATAATAAGCTACAACAAGATGCCTGATTGAGCTGTTTGTTACTCATTCATTTCTTATTCTTCCAGGCTGCTTCAGTTGGTGAAGATCTCATTGACTGTGCTGGTGACTTTTGCCCTCTGCTGGTTGCCCTTCTTGTCAGATCCACAGCAGATCCAGCAGGTTCTGCATCGCTTGTTTCCAGTTGACCGTGGTTTATTCGAGGTATGTCCTCGAACTCACAAGGTTCACACTTTCGCTGTAGCCGTAGCCAGTCGAGTTTGAACAGATAAAATAATTTCCTTTTTTTTTCTTCCCATCAGTTCAGTATTCACTGCATGTGTTATTAATTTCATTCTTTTACAAACATGGCATCATTTCTACAGGGATCAGTTTAATATCAATTACTGTTACACAGACCTCTTATCATATAGCGATAATCATAAAGAGACTGTACAGTTATCTTATGAGGACACACTGAACATAATTCACGCTCTCATTTATACATCATTTCCAAGTTGCATGTTTCATTGTGTAATAACATGCAGGAAGTCGTGTGTATAACTCATGCTGCGGTTTTCACCATACTGGCGTGATTTGGCGCGTTGCTGTTATGTTGCGTTGCGCTGTTAGCCTACTTTCAAATGCGAGGTCACACTAAAAATGCCCTTGAGATGCGAATTCAAATGCCGAATATGTGTGTGTGTGTACATACATACATATATATAGAAATTTACATAAAATGTTTTTTCTCACTCAAAATCCAGGACAGTGTTTTGTAACCATGTACTGTAATGTTGGTTTACATGCTACAAAATAGTATAACAAATCTAACAGGGTATTGTGGATTAGGTGGAATATATATAATATATATATATATAGTACTGTGCAAAAGTCTTTATCCCCCTCCCCTTTCATTCTTCATATAGAATTAAATAATATTTAATGATGTAGATTAAATTAAAGAAATTGGAAGAAATGAAATTAAATACAAACGATTGTTTATGTAACAACCTCAGCAGCAACCTCATTTCCCCTCTCATCTGTTCCAACCAGCAATCAGCATCACCAGTATACTAATAATTACCAGCCTGATCATCTGTCATCATCTGCACCTGTTTCTCACTGGTTCATTAATTAAATTAGATGTTTTTTTTTATGCTTGAATGATTTATAGGTCACTTTGTGGCTTAACAAACAAAAACATTCCAAATATGAGAGACAAAAAAGTCCTTCAGGAAGCCTGGAGAACTATTCCTCAGGATCACATTAAAAATACAGGAAAGGCTTCTTTGGAAGCGAAATATGAAGAACTATGGAGTGGTTTAAGACTTTTGTGCATAGTATTATATATTTAAACGTCTTATTATTACTGGATTGGACACAGAATCTCAAAAAATGGGAAACATTCCTCTATTTCCTGTGAGAGCTTCGGGTTATAGAAGCCTTTGTAATATTTCTCAACAGCACTTTAACCAATCAGCATTAGTCTGAATCACCATGAAGATGGTGGATACTGGATACTTTCCTAGTCTGGGTGGTGGTGTATCCGGCTTGTCCCAGAAGCACTAAGTTTGAGATGGAAATACAACTTGCATGAGACATCAACACAATAATCTGACCAATATATAGTCATAAGTTCTCCTACCAGCCTGGACTTGGGAGCTGGAAGTAAACCGGAGAACCCACAGGACTTTGGGAGAACCAGTGAGCAGTAATAACCCAAGCTCACAGTGGAGCCAGGTACTCTGGAGCTGTGAGGCGGCTTACAATATACTGTCCATCAAACATTAGCTTGTGACATTACCCTAACATACTACACAAAGTGTGAGCAACTCTAACCTGGACACACGGATGGCTGTGAAAGACTGAGTTTGCCTAGCAGATGAGCCGAGCGCGTGTCCCTTAATGTGTGTCGTTTGGGGGACGGCATTCTAAATGCCAGGGTTAACAGTGTGTGTAAGTGTGTAAGGGTGACACTCACTTGAACTAATAGTATTGATGTCTGTGTAAGCAAGATGGCCAGGACAAGTTGCTCATGTAAGTGAGAGTGAGAGGCACGCTGTCCAGACATGCTGTCTCTCTAACAGGGGACAAGT
The DNA here is from genome assembly GCA_028570985.1 of Heterobranchus longifilis. Taxonomy (NCBI): domain Eukaryota; kingdom Metazoa; phylum Chordata; class Actinopteri; order Siluriformes; family Clariidae; genus Heterobranchus; species Heterobranchus longifilis. The sequence goes on along the minus strand of JAOVVB010000016.1, from coordinate 21,202,461 downwards.
CACGCACTTTGACACCGAAACAGATCCAATACTACTCCGGGGTCAGAGGTGACAGTGTTTTGGAGGTTATTTCAAACACACAGACTTGAGTTTCATTTCACATTTGCAATCAAAAGAGTATTTTAGTGAGTCTGATTTATTTGCACACACACACACACACACACACACACACGCATACACGCTATACACAGCTGTGAGTTGCAGCAGCTGTGTTTGTGTAAAGTCGACATTACTACAAGTAAGCTATAATCAAGGCTCCGGATTTGTGTCTTTTACTAATCCCAGTGAGGCACAACAGCTAAAACCTCAGAGAAAACCGTCCTAGTAGAAACAGAAACATAGATCCGTACATAGAGATAATTATGTTCAGCAGCCATGACGTGATTGTCACTTTTTGGGGTGGTACAGAGTACAGGAATGTGCTCTGCATGCAGAAAGAGGAGTCGCGAGCTGACTCGCACACATTTGACCCCATGAGCCCGAGTTTACAAATAAGTGCATAGCTTTTTTTTTTTTTTTGCCATGGCACATGCTTGACACCGGGAAAGTCAGGAGTGACAGGAGTGAGTAGCTTGTCACCTCCAGCTCCAATGTGCAAATGTCACAGGGGAATTTTTATTGCACATGCAGTTGGGAAATGATTACGTAGAGTAATTCCACTTATTTGCTTTCTCTTCAGAAGCTGCAGTGTATTTAAAGAGGCCCACCCATAGTTGTGAGGTCAAATTTGGTAACCTGTTACCAGGACGTACAGCTGTTGGGTTTTAAAGGGGTCTTTGGTCCTGATGCAGATTAAAATATATTAAAATATAGATCTGTTTTTAAAAAAAAGTAAGATGGCAGCCAAAGTACAATACCAAAAGGGATAGTTCAGTTCTGTCTTACATTAAAATAAGTTATAAGTTTTCCTGCTTTGCACACTGACCGTAAAATTTGTTACTCGGAAAGTGAGTATGATGTAAGCAACCGGGGCTAAATTTAACAACCCTCGTTCTGTGCAAAAATGCATTCCAAAGTTCAGCTGAACCGCATATGATGTTTCGGCAGTCCCACCGAACTACATCAAGTTCATATATTTCATAGTTATTGTGTATTAAGAACAAATTTACCTCTTTTTTTTCCCTGAAAATACCTTACCGGTCGTTTTCACCTTGTTGTGAAGTGTCTGTATTTACTTCATAAAACTGTCTCTTCACTGTAGACCTCTTGACTTGTTGTATTGTCCACTCCCAAAGTTTGATGGCTTTATTTTGAGTTTTAGGCCTATAATGATGACCCCCTTCAACACTACATCACTTCCTTGGACCTTATTTTGAGAATTCGAGTGAACAGCTACCAAATCCAAATTTAACACTCCGAACCACCTCCCCACCTTGATCAATGTTTGCTTGATTAGTCATGGAGTAACAAGGAAACAGGCCACACCTGGTGATGCAAATTCTTGTCAACCGGTTGTTCCAGTATATATGATAACCCATTATGACATTGTCAAAAAGCAGTTATGATATCAGATATGATATATATGGGAGAAAATGTCTATGAATCAAATGATGATCTGTATTACTTGCTATCTGACTTATTTTGTGCAATCTTAATTTGAAACCTTAAGCCTATAGCTCTACCCAGGTCTTAGTTTGGTCTCACGCTATGCCATAATATCCATTCGTACTCCAAAATGTAGTTTTGTCCATTTGTTTTTTGTAAGCAATTGCTTTCATGGTTTACTTGAGATAATTAAACATTTGATGTGGTTTAATACATGTGGGGAATGATTTATCATTTGGTTTAGTAAATGATAAGAAGCTATAAACTTTATTTCTAAAGAAGACAAAGACATTTGTCTCAGCTGGTCGCTATACTTGAGGGACATTTTTCCTGAACTCACTTTATCAGTGAAGGTCATTAGGGCAAATCGCTGGTTGTCAAAGAGGGGTGTGAGAACCTCCATTGGTCTTCATACTCATTTTGTCGTATTTAGTTGAGATTGTGGAAATCACACACCATCATCATTGCTTTTTATCATTATTAGTCAGACTTGGCACATTTCTTGAATGGGTTTAATTCAATCTCAAACTAGTAGTTCTGTAAATATCATCAACTTGGACCTGATGTGTTGTGTCATTGGAAAGTTCTGGGATAAAAAGCTGCACAACTTCAACAAATAGCCCACATATGTACAGTAAGTCTTGAGCTGCCACAGATTTCTTCATATTTCGCTTCCTGAAGGACTTTTTTGGATTCCTTTTCAGTCCAGTCCCTGTACCTGACCATTTTCATGTTACAAATCATTTATTGAGTTTAAAAAACATCTAACTTAAGGAATGACCCAGTGCGAAACAGGTGCAGATGATGATAGATGATCAGGACATTGATTAGTACACTGGTGATGCTGAATGATGCGTGGTTAGAATGGACGAGAGGGGGAAATGAGGTTGCTGCTGAGATTGTTACCTAAACAACTAATTTTTTCCATTTTATCTTTGGGCACTTTGCAGCCATTGATTGATAACGTTTATCAATTTCTTGAATTTAATTAACATAATAACATTTTATTTGGTATAATGGAATGAGGGCTGGCTCAAGACTTTTGCATAGTACGCAATATATTTTAAAAAGTTTTTACAAAATTCTCACTTCTAGGTTTTGTATCTGCAAAGGTTTAAGAACTCCAGGAAATCATAGAAATATCATTATGGTTTTGATAAAAAAATATTTATTAACATAGAGATAATGATCAGAGGAACAAATGCTCCTCATTCCATTGTTGGAAAAATATTTATTTTAACTGTCCTGTTGATTGCGTGTGTGTGTGTGTGTGTTTAGGATAAAGTGGCTAACACATGGTGCAGCTTGAACGCCCTGATGAAGATCAAGAGCCTGCTGTCCAGAGATACTCAGCTGCTCCTCAGGTAATCCTTCTTCCATCCGTTTACCAACCATCCACCCTTTCTCTGCCTTCGGTCCACCTTCTGGAGTCCTCATTACGATTGAGTGCGCTGAAGATTATCAAACCCTAATGATATCCGTGAGCTTTCGGACACAATGATATCTGCTCAGTAATCTGCAGCTGGCCTTGGTAGAGATTTCTGACTAAACAAAGGGACGTGTTTAGCTGTCCGAGGTTAAAACTAGTCTATCTGAGAGATTTTCTAGGCAGATTCTCTGGTGCCGTTTGAGTGAATAGAGTCCAAGTCTTTGGCGTGATTAAATCTGTAAATCTATTTTAGGCACAAAGGCAGCATTTTCTTTACAACTGGTAATCCCTGGGATTACTTGGCCTTGGATTATTTGTGCTTTTGTTGCTGGGTTATATGTCCAGATTACAAGTGGCCATATTTTGATAAAGTTCTGCGTGAGCTCATCCTGCACACGTTTAAGAGAATCCTGAAGGTCGTTTAAATAAGTATGTTTTCATGTTTGATTGGTCAAGGAGTCCTCTTCAGAACGATACAATATTTATTGCATCTGTTGCGTAGCTCTGGTCATGCATATTTATTAAGTACTCTTTCATGGTTTCGGTAATTGCTCTATTCTGGTCAAGGTCCAGAGCCTATAACAATGGGTGTGGGATTGGAAACATACTGAATGGGGTGCATGCCACCATAAACACACACCTTCACAATTTCAGTCACACATACAGTACTGTAGGGACAGTTAGGCATCACCAGTTGACCTGCTGGCAGGTAACCAAAGAACTTACAGTAGGAGCATGTATAAAACTCTTGAGCTGTGAGGCAGCAATTCGATGCCACGGTTCCGCCCAAACTCGGCAGTAGTCAGAACATCCAGTCAAATTTGTCTTTCTTTTTTTCAGTTTTGCTATGACTCTCCTATTCACCTTGCCTTCGTCAATTAAATTGTTGACCAAACCAACCCTATGGCAGTTTAAATTGGCTTTGGTATGTATTATTACTGTCTCCTTTTAATTCCTTGTTATTATCTGTTGACATTTTTTACGACAAGCGTGTGATCTAAACATGTATGGTATTGTACTTCAGGTGAACTCCTCACTGGCCTTTTTCCTCTTCTCCTTTCAAGTCCACGAGAAGTCCATCCTGCTGCCAGCCTTGTAAGTTTGTCCATTCTGCATATTTTATTGTTTGCTTTATAGAATTTGTGGTCAAGTGGAGGTGTGGATACAGACCCAGCAAAGTGTTTTATTAGACAAGAAAAATAAATAAATAAATACTACAGCAGTGTCCTTCAATACATGAAAAAGTGTCAAAAGATCAGATACTCTGGATTTCTAACCATGAACCAGCTTGGCTTCTGTAGCAAATCTTCTGTTGCGGTTTATACGAACCCACGCATTTACCTAAATGCTTTTTATCTGGAGGCAGATTATGAGACCAGAGACTAGTGTTTTGTAAAACTGTAGACTGAACTGTAGTCACTATTCAGATCATTCATTGCTTATGTTGGTTACATATCCAGACCTTTATAATGCATGAAATGTTCAGTGAGGCCTGAATAGTCTGAGATGCTACGGTGTCCACTCCTGGGCAGATTGACACACAGCAACAATTCCTTCTCTTGGCATTAACACACCTGAATGCTCCAGACCAGCAAACTGCCAAAACCTCTGCTTTCATAGACATCTGCACACATGCTGATGATCAATTAATAAAGGGCTGATGATGCCTAATACTAAGAACGGCTACGATCAGATGAATTTTATTATGATTTACACAAAGAAATCATGTCTAAAACAAAAAAAAAAACTGACAAAAACATGACTGTAGCACACATGATTTGTCTCCCCTCCTTTTGTAATATTGTAAAATGTTTGTAATATTGAAATGATATTTAATAACCTGAAATCTTCCTTTATACCAAGTAGCTTAAAGACTTTAAAAGTACTTTAATAGGTGCACTTATTAAATACGTAATCCATATGACTGTCACCATTTGTATACCTTCCTATTAATTAATAATCATAAATTTACCACATAAGAAACAGAAGATTTGCATTCGTCTATAAACAATGTCTCACCGTGTGACTGTACATTTATAGAAAGTATGATGTATTTGGTTACAGATGTACATTGATCTATTATGATAGATTAGCCAGATTGTTGCCAGATTATTAACTGTTGAGTTATATCGCACACCTGTTCAGATCAATCATTAATGCATGTCACTGGATTAGAAGGCACACATTCTAGGCCACAGTGATCTGTGTGTGTGTGTGTGTGTGTGTAAGTGTATGGGATCAGATCTTAGGGCAAATGCATTGGTGTAATAGTGCACAGATTGGGTGCTGTAATTACTGGATCAGCGAGAAAGGCTCAGGGAGGTCGTACCTACTAGCCTCTTTCTAGTTAATAATAGCTTTGGCGTCAGATCAATGTATTTTTTTATGTAATGCACTTCAGCATATACTAGGGCAATTTGTGTACTTCATGCTTTTTAGTTTGCATGGAGTGTTCAAGTCAAACCAGGACCTTTAATTGTGCAAAATAACAGAACACGGCTATGAGATTAAAAATGACCTTTTATTTCTCTATATAATCCCCTGCTACACTAATGCACTTATCCCAGCGTTTCACTAGTGCTTGGATACCATCAAAGTAGAATGTTTTCTTAGTACACCCGGAGCCATGATCGGACTGCCCGCTCCATATCTGAAACGCTAGCCTCCCAGGAACTCCTTTAACATCCCAAACATGTGGAAATGGCTTGGAGTGAGCTCAAATGATGAGCTCCTGTATATACGGCATGGAGCATTATAGAGAGTCATGGATCAAACACAGGCCATCAGTAATCAGCTCAGGCTTTTAACTCCTCTACCTGATTAAAATATGGAGTTGACAAAATAATTACTAAGTGGCTAAGGTTAGCCAAAAAAAGTTTGCTGTGCTTCATAAATGTTAATTTCTTCATTTCTTTATTTTTTTAGGCCAGTGTGCCTTTTGATGAATGAACTTCCACTAATGGCCATTTGGTTCCTGATGGTGTCCACCTTCAGGTAAGCAGATTAAAACAAAGGCACATTTTACTCATTTTAAGTTTTAAGTGTACAATTCTAAGAATTTATTTCAGAAAACATGCTTAAAACTAGCAAAATAACCATCTAATAGAACAAGATATTTACACTTAAAAATTTCTAATGCACATTTAGACATTGCAGATTATTTTGTCCACCTTTTGCAGTGGACTTCTATGCATCTTGGTGGAAAGTTAGAGCTTAACTTCTGACTGTTACAAACCTCTTACACTGCAGACCCCTTACAAAAAATGCTACACATTTCCTCACAAAAACTTAAGATTATTGTAAGGCTTATATTACATGTAGTGAACATGAACGTGCATATGTTGTTGCTATAGAAACAATAACATATTTGAATGAGAGCAGTGTTGAGCTGCTGTGACACCTTTTGACCAATTAGTTTTAAGAATTCAACAGCGCTGTAATACTTAAGTAGTATCACACGAGAGGGAGTACATACATTTATTAAAAGTTCTGCAAACGCCTCCGAGTGGCGCAGTGGTAAAGTGTTCGCCCTATCATCCGGAGATCGCTGGTTCGATTCCCGGGTGATGCTGTAACCTCTCGCAGCCGGAGGTCTAGAGAGA
>JAOVVB010000016.1:21180137-21195785 GCA_028570985.1 Heterobranchus longifilis | reverse complement strand
ATTAACTAGGCCTCTTCTGAGACTATGAGCTATACTACAGGAAATGAGAGCAGCACCTTCCCGAGTGGGATGGACACCGTCCCGCCCTAACAGGACAGCTTTGTCATCTGAAAGCTCCTACAATGGGCAAATGAGCATCAGAACTGGACCACAGAGCAATAGACGATGATTGATTGGTCTGATGGAGCACATTTTCTTTTACATCATGTGGATGGCTAAGTGTGTGTGTGTGTGCGTTACTTATCTGGGAAAGAGATAGCACCAAAATGGCTGAAGCAGTGTGATGCTCTCGGCGATGTTCTGCTGGAAAATCTGGGGTCCTGTCCCTCATGTGGATGTTACTCTGACACATACCCTCTCCCTAAACCCTTTTACAGACCGAGTTACACCCCTCCATGGACACGGTGCTCCCTGATGGCAGTGTCCTCTTTCAGCAGGATAATGCACCCTGACACACTGCACACGCACTGTTCAACAGTTTGAGGAACATGACAAAGAGTTTGTGGTGTTGACTCCACCTACAAATTTCCAGAACTAAATCTGTTTAGTGTCTGTGGGACATGCTGGAGAAACACATCTGATCCATGGAGGCCAAACTTACAGAACTAGGATCTAGTCGAACTAGCAGATTAGGATCTGGTACTGATGTCTTGGTGCCGATATGAAACACTAAACACCTTCAGAGGTCTAGTGGATGAATATATATATAATGTTACTGTAGATGCATAGCACATGTTCATATTTTGTCTTGCCTAGCCTGGCGATCAGACAAATGCATGCTGTTTACATTAGCAGGATGGTGGCTGTGTAGTTCCTGTACTTATATTGTTTTTTGTTTGTTTGTTTTGTTTCCATTTCTCTTATATATTTTTCAGCCCACTGCTGCTAACACAGTGCTTCCCAATGGTATTGTGGAGGGACACGCCTACACTGTCACTGGAGTGACCAAGGTAAGTACTAGTGTGTGTTTACAAGGATTATTTACACCTCTGGGCATTTTAATATAATTTTATATAACATCTGACAATTTGCATGAAAATAATAAGCTAATAATTAAGGGATGACAAGGAAGCAAAAATGGCATAAAAAGAAAATTAAAATGGCTTAAGTATATGGTTTGTTTTATATAAAATGTTGCTTATAAACTCCATATCTATGCATTTATACATTACAGTTTATCAGAATAGATAAAAACTATCACCACCAGTTCTGTGTCTATACAATACAAAAGTAAAGAAACAAATAAAACTGTATATCTCGTTGATATCTAAGGAATCTTAAAAAGTCTGATCTAATCAATCTTTCCTTATCTTTGGCATGAAGTTTTCCAATATTTGTTACATTTAATGGCAAAGATTTGTTCTGAGAATGAATAAGAATGGAGTTTTATGTACAGTTAGCTATAATCGTCTTTGTGGGACGATGTCTCAGGGGTGAGCGTTATCACCTTCAACCGAATCTCAACCGATGTGTGTGTGTGTGTGTGTGGAGTTTGCATGTTCCCCCTGTGCTGGGTGGGTTTCCTCCTGGTTCTCCTGTTTCCTCCCACAGTCCAGAGACATGCGCTGTAGGCTGACTGGTGTTTCCAAACTGCCCATAGTGTTGGTATAGGTGTGAGGATATATAATTGTGTTAGATCTTCATGCTGCTTAAATCTGTTTAAAACCCTTTTCTCTCTCTCAGGTGAAGAATCAGCGTAAGGTGGTGAAACTGGTGAGAGTGCTGAACCCCTGGGGAAAAGGAGAGTGGAACGGAGACTGGAGTGACCAGTAAAGCTCTGCTGATTACACAGCATTAATCACACACTAATGATCACAGTTTATACACACACTGTTTAGTTCTGGATTCTGATTGGTCAGATGGTGGTGATTCATTTCAGACAATTTCCTGCACATGAGCTGCAGCGTTCTAAATGAATAACGCTCATTTAAGAGGGCCTCCGAGTCTGCACTGGTAAATTGCTCGCCCTATCATCTGGACATTGCGAGTTCAATTCCCCGGTGATGCTGTAACCTCTCGCAGCCGGAGGTCTAGAGAGAGTTGATTGGGCGAGTTCTCTCAGTGGGGAGGGATGAGAGGTATTTAGTGCTCCAACATTAATCACGGCTCTATAGGCAATCGGGGGCGTCTGTGAGCTCACGCAAGGGAAAGGAGCGGATAGCGCTGTCCTCCGAGTGTGTTACAGTGCGTGAGCGAGCAGTTGATAGCAAAGATGCAGTCGGCAGGTGTCACATGGTTCGGAGGAACATGTGATAGTTCTCTCAGGCCCTCCCGACTGAGTGGTAGTAGTAGCCTTAATGTGGGAGCCCCCTAGTGACGGGGAGGAATTGGACACGACTAAATTAGGGAGAAAATCGGGGGGAAAAAAAACCCAAAAAAGTTCTACAAACACCATTTATCAGCAGATTATGATTTGTTTATTTAACCAGTTATTTTGCTCCTCCAACACATATCCTTCAGTTACTAGAACTCACGACTGACAGTTAGTTTAATTAACAGGGGTGAAAAGTTACCTGGTTACCTTGTAGCCAAAAGGTGATGAGAATAATCCACAGCCCTGTAAATCACATAGCTTTCTCTTTATATTTCCAATTATTCCACTTTAGAAAATCAGCTACATTAACTTCAAGGTTTTGGGCATTAAGTTACAAATAGCGTTAAATGGTTAGCTAGTGTACTATGTAGGGTGTACGTGTTCCACACACACACCAAGTAGTGTCCTTGATCAGGGGTCAGAGAGGGATTTGGGATTCAGCCTTGTGGTAGAATCTAGTTAGCTTTGTAGCTCACGTTAATGAACCGGACAATTTGGAACAACTTCAAAGTAACTACTATGGACAGAGCGTGTTGATTAAGATGACATAATGTTATCAGAAGTTTTCTTGCTGAAAGTGTTTCTGTGAATGATTTTGAATGTAGGTTTTGGCAAGCGGCTGCTCTCCCCTCTTTCCGGTACAGAACATACTGATCTAATTAACGATTGTTAGAACAACTGAGATGCAATAATTGATACATAGTTAGCCGCCCACTGATGTTATGCTCTTTATAAGTGATTAAAGTTAAAGTGCTTAAAGTTTATTAAGTGTTGTATAATTATAAGTAGGAGTTGTAAGAGGCAGTTTAAATGAAACAAGGCCCATAATAAACTGTTGTAATATTGTGCATTCTTTAAAAATAATTATTCTTATATTACTTTTGTTGAACATCCTATTTTTAATTTTAGTAATCTTTAGTGCAATTTATTTCATTACATAGAAATGTTCCTTTTTAGGTCACAGACATTGTATAAGCATTTCACTGGATATTATACTGTGCATGTGACAAATAAAATTTGGATTTGAATACCATGTAACTAAGAGCCTTTTGTATGAATGCTGCTCAGCATTCTGTTTAGTCAAACTGCCAGTTTCCTTAAATGCTAATGTTTTTTTGTTGAATGCATACTTCTTTTTGGTATCTAGGATAATCTAGTTTTCTTTCATGAATGAGTTTTTGTCAAACAATTAGAGTGAAACAACAGTCGTTTGCGATATTTTAATGTCTCGAACACACACGTATTACATTTAATGCTTAAATTTACAATTTGCTGCAGAATGTTGTGAAAACTTGGATTGTTTAAGTGGCATGACCCCATCGCTGAGGCACGTCGCCTGTTAAAATGATGGTTTTGTTAGTTTTGCTTCATTTATTGTACAAGTGACAGGCCTAATCCCAAGGTTAAATTAGTTACCTGACACAAGCAGGGTTTTCTCTTAATGCAATTTGTGTCTTTAGACCAGATGCTGTATCTTATATATCTTTTTATTTCTTCCTGTAGCATGCTGCCTCTTTTGCTGAAGGACGGTTTGCTCCTGCCTTACATTGTGACCTCAATGGCCTTCCTCTTCTTCAGTGTATATCTTTTCTCAGCTCTAGAAAGAACCTCAGAGGAGGAGCTCAGACTGGGCCCGTTTCACAAAATCACCCAGTACTTCCTGTCCAAACGCTCATTCAGCCGACTAATTAAGTTCACAGTAAGTATTAAAAAAAAAAAACACCAATACTCTAACATGTATTTAAGGTGATTTATAATTTCCCTGGGTGGTTTGGGGAAACGTGTGCAACTGCAAGGTAAAGAGATGCTGTAAGGTAGCATGTGGACACAAAATGTGCAAGCGGATACATGGTGTAAGACCAAGAAGAATTTATCTAATGTTAGATGGCACAATAACGGGTCCTTTTTCAATTTTTATACCCCATTGTTCATTTGGTCAATTTCCAATTCCCACCCAGCTGGCTGTCCACTATCACATGCCAGCTACTGTTCAAGGAGAGTGAAAGCTAGCACATGCTTCCTCGACGACAAATAAAAGTACAATTTTGAACACGGTATCCGATCCCACCAAGAAAGCCACAAATACCACATGCATAAATCTGCAGACACACAAGAACAGTTTGTGTTGGTCACTGTGAGTGACAGGGGAGAGAGTGTGCCATACGTCCATCACAATTATTTGTCCCCTTTCTGATATTTTTTTAGACAGTTTAGTGTGATTCATTTTGTCAGACAGTTTCTATTTAAGTAATTTCTTGATTCAACAGGTCTGGCAATAATCAGGCCTGAGTGTGGCAAGTGAAGTTTATTTATTTTATTTATTTATTTTATTTTTAAAATGTGGTTAATTACAGTTCATTCATGATCTAGGTGGGGATTGCTTTTTCACAAAGGGCCAGGCAGGTTTGGGCAGCTTTTTTCCTTTAATAAAATAAATCATGATTTAAAAACGGCATTTTATATTTTCTCAGGTTATCTCTAAGTAATATAAAAACTTGTTTGATGATCTGATTCGGAACTGTGACACATACAAAAAAAAAATCAGGAAGAGGCAAATCCTGTACTTTTTTACAGCACTGTACATTTAAAATAAAATAACCTCCAATAGACGTCGATCTGTGAAGTCTATAGAAGCTTAATTTGACTTCATATACATGAGTTCATAAGTTCATATTAGGAGTGCAATGGAACGTAAAACTCAGATAATTTTTTCGTATTTAAAAAAAAAAAAGTTAGACAAATAATGTTAATTAGCTTTTATTATTCTTATAATTTATAGAGCACATAAAGGAACTTTTGCCCATGTTTTACGCTTGTTTTAAATTAAACTTGTTTAACTAAATATGAAAAAAGTGTTTTAATACATCTTTAATATATATATTTTTTTTAATCAATAAGTAATTGTTTAAATGCAACATAAAGGATGAATATTTAACCTTTTTTTTTAACTTATCTTTTCGTGCACCATAGTGAATTAAAATAAAATTGGCCCAATTATCATAATCATCATCTTGGGCTGGAAAAAAGTGTCTTGGTGGGTAATAAAAAAATCTGGACAGTTTTAGTGAAACTAAATATTTCCTTAAAATATGTTCTTGGCAACCCTGGTGAGCAAAGGAGTTGTGTAAAAATGTATTTGCCCATTTCCTGTTTTTTTTTTTTATTATTGGTATTTTTTAAAAATACTTCATATATTTGTTTCACTAAATTCAAGCAAATATTATAACACCAAATTTCAGGTGCATCATCAATGTTTGATTTGAGATGCGTTTGTGCTTATGGTGTTTTACCAACTGAACCCACAGTGTTCTTTTAAGTGAATGTGTTTTAATAAATCTTTAATATTTAAAAAAAATCAATAAGTAATAGTTAAAATGCAACATGAAGGATGAATATTTAACTTTTTTTTTTTCATTCACCACAGTGGTATAAGTACATGTTCTATTAACTCAGGTCCAGCCATCCTTTATAGACGTTACTGTTTAATAGACATGTTAATGAGGGTTTCTATAAAATAAGTCGGTTTGTTGTGTTACTTCACTTCAAAGGAACATTTTCTCAAATATATTTATTTATTTTAACAGTTTGGAGCCTCATTGGTGATCATGGCTGGTCTGAGCTTTTTGAGTGTGGCAGTGGATCCTCCAGCTGATCTGCCAGATTTGTTTCCAGTTCTAGTTTCCCTTTTCTCCTTCTATCTGTTCCAAGTTATGCTGCTGTATTTCAATCTAGTCCAACTGACCGACCTGACCAACAAAAAGAGCCAAAAGAAGACAAACTGAAACAGAGGGTCTATTTCAAAAGAGGATATTATGGAGAATGATGATAAAGGAAAAGGGAGAATTCCATGCATTAGAATAAATTGGATCTAATTTAGGAAATTGAATTTCCTCTTGTTAAATAGCTGGAGAAAATCTCCTCTGTTTAAATTAGTGACTCAGTTGGAATGGAGGGAAAGTTTTGCCAATTTACAAAAGAATGATTATAACACATACAAAACATACAAAGCCCCATTGCATAAACAATTAATATTTTGTAAGTTAAAAAAAAGTATCACATTCTTGTAAGGACCAACTGGTAAGGACCATTTGTTACCTTCATTTATTAATGAATATTTTTCTATACATTAATAAATGCTTTTCTACAAAATACGTTGTCGGGTCTCGTATTATAAATCAACAAAGCAAGCCTTAAAATCATAAAGAAAATTACAACAAAATCAAGCAAGTGAACATAAAAAACTTCTGTACGTACACACACAAATAGAAAAGATATACAATGAATAAAATGCATTGCCTGTATGCCCCATAAAACAAAAATGATGGGATGGGACATATAGGAACACAATGTCATAAAGCTGAAATACCAGAGGAACAAACGTGCACACAATCTTTCGCCACCTCCTTCTTTCATACAAGTTAATGACTGGCATTAAAAAAAATCCATTACGACTGTAAATGTTATTGGGTCACAGAGGGGCTATAGTATTACAGCTTGTACAAGCCCCGTAGCCACATAGACACACACAGGACTGTGTTCTGCGTCAACACATGCTGCAGAGACACCGTTGGATATCAAATATAGATTGAGAGGCAAACTGAGTTAAATGAGAAATGGACAGATTGGCGAAGTCAGTGATGAATCAGGAAACAAGCAGCAAAAATATTTAGAAGCTTCACTATAGTTGTAGGACCTCGAAAATATTGATCGAGCTGCTGGAAAATGAATCAACACCTTCTGACCAATCAGAAAAAAGCCTTTCAACAATGTAATGAAGTAAGTGCACAGACGAGTGTGGAAATCCTGTAGTCAGCATTTGTCCGCTATTTTCTGTGAATGGACGGTCAGGTTGATGAGGTTTTGGAGATCTGTGCTATCACCTGATACGCCTCATGTAAAATCACTGCCAAAAAAAAAAAAAACACCCCAAGACTTTTTCTCCTTGCAACAAAACCATGTATATAGGAAAACACAAGTACTATTAACAGGCCACCTTGTGCTTTTGTCCTTCATGCTGCCTCAGGGGGTGATAAAGTGAGAGTTATATGATCCACCTTGAGCAGAAAGAGGATGGTTTGTGTGGCCAGCAGCTGTTGTTCAGGTTGGCCTTCTCAGCAACTGCCAAATAAAGAGACAAGATTAACATAGGAAAACCGCACCTCACTACACTGTACTGTGCCTGTACATGAAGTGATCAAGTCAAATCATTAGATTCTCTTTACCAATTTCACACTGCTATACCTGTTGTTAATTTTAGATGTTAGTTGTCAATATTAGCTTCTTGAAAATTCTTACACAGATCAGTAAAATCTAAATGTATATAAAAAAAACACTTCTTAGTGAGACTCATAAGAAAACCAATTTAAACATGCTTGGAAGCATAAAGATTGCACTTTATCCATTGCTCAAAAAGGGTCATGTGGTCTGAGGAGTCCAGATTGACCCAACTGCAGCGGAATAGGTAAAAATCAGGCTAAGAAGGGAAGCGCATGAAGCGGTGCACCCATCATGCATAGTGCCCACTGTACAAGCCCCTGGAGGTGGTGTTATGATCTGGGGTTGCTTCAATTGGTCAGGTCTAGGCTCAGCAATGTTATGTGGCAATAAAATTAATTCGGCCGACGACATGGATGTACTAAATGACCATCACATCAAGGCTTTTTTACTTCCCAGATGGCATGGCCATATTCCAGGATTTTAACAGATTGTCAAAGCATGGTTCTGGGAGCATGAGGAATCATTTTCACAAATGAATTGGCCACAACATTGCATGCATTGTGAACGAAATATTTGTGTATCATAGGAAATATGCATGTTTTTTTTTTCCAGGCAAACTAATTCATGTTATCTATTTACACTGAAGGTAATTGCTTTAAAAATGATCTGTGAAACCGAACATAGATTTTGTCGTCGTTGTCGTCCCCCGCCCCGCAAGGTAAGGGTCAGAATAGTGTTGCTGAATGAGTGTATATTCTGTTCCAGCTCTAATGGGACAACACAGGCCAGAGGTAAAAACATATTTTTGCAGCTGCATAACCCAGTGTACACTGTAGGATCAACATTTTGTCAGCAAACAGGTAAAAAATAAGAAAGAGAGCCCTTGTGGAGAACAGGTTGTGTGTAACAGAGAAAGTATATTCTGCACAGTCTGTTTTTGACATAAACACATTAGGATTGATTGACAGCCACCCAGACGTTTCTGCCTCCGGGCTGACAGGCTGTTTGGTGCACATCAAACTCACTGACAATAAGATCTCAAAAGACACGCAGTGCTATTCTGTTTACAAGTTTATATTAATGGGAAAAAGACTTGCCTGAAGATGTTCTTCAGAAACTCATAGGAACTGCCAGTCTGTGTTGAACCTGTGAAATGGATTATAAAACTTCACATTTATCATCTTTGATTAAAAAATAACATATGGACAGGATTAAAATCCCAGCATGCAAAAAAAAAAAAAAGAAATGGAGAAATAAAAATAAATAGCTCTAACACTGGGTGCAAAATGTCTGCAATCTATATTTAAGTAACATACCTAAAGTGTCTCATATAAAGCTACTCAAATGATACTAATGTATTAAATCAAGCAGATGAACCTGTCCATAAATGCTTATTAAGCATCAAAGTTTTAGAGTACTGAAAAACAGCTCGTCTTCTGTCCCCCCAAAGGCCTTCTAATATACAGCGCAGCTTTAATTGGGTCTGTGTTTTCCAAAGAAAAAGCATAAAAAAGCATAAAATTCACCACTATCAGGCTCCATTTATCCATCAACAGCCCCTGATTGATGTGATGAGTGTAGAGTCTGTGACCCTTTCCCAGCCAACTGCTGAAAACCTATTTGGTTTATTACATTTTTAAGGAATCTTTCTTTAATACAGTCTATTAAGGCTGTCTTACAAATCTCCCCTGACTCGACCCCATCTACAGCCTGATCAATTTTTATACTGCTGATCCGTCCCCTTCCTCCTCATTTTTCCTCCACAAAATTCACATTATATAGGATTTTCTTATGGAACATTTGCCATAAAAATATGTTACTACCCCTCGTGAGGTGAGCAGGCGGCCGCTTCCCAATGACGGAAGGCTTTGGGGAAGATAAAACTTGTTTCGGCGGTAAGCAGAACTGTTTAAATGTTATTTATTTTCATGCTCCAAAGAAAATATATTGTGAAGCGCAACATTGATTTAGCACATAACAACGTGTCTGGAAGGGCGTGCTTAGGGTGGAGGCAAAGGCCGATTTATGAATCCTTTGCTCAACTCATTTAATTGAATTTTCCAAATCTCTCGCAACACACAAATAATCAATACCTGCACTGAGAGCAGCAAACTTGATTCAGAATTATTGTGCTCTCTTTTTTCCATTTTGTGCTCATCAGCACATGCTTTGTGAGACTGGTGGTAACTTTGTAATGCTTGAAAAATGTCAAGAAATGTACAGTTCAGCTGTTCAATGAAAGTGACTTTGGATCTAAAGATTTAAAACTGAATCATCGTAGATAGTTTACAGAAGCCAGTAAGAAAATTTAGGGTGTGATGGACACGCTGTTAAGGCCATGGACTCTTAAAAGTTTTTCTATGAAAGTTCAAATATCTATGTGAATTTTCTCAGCTGTCTTGGCACTATTACACTGCCTGGCACGCAGTGTGGCCACTGCTCAGACTGGTGTCATCTCCATCATGTCATTTTTGGTGTCACTGTCTTTATGTGTGAGGTTTATAACAAGCTCTATCATCTCTATTGTATGCGTGAATTGTAATGCCAATTACATCAAAGAGTGTGTGATTTCAAGCCACTTCAATACCATACGCCATTAATACTCCATTAACTGGAAGAAATCCCCATCACATTCTCCCTCTGTCTTCATGTGTTTCCTCTGTGATAATTTCTTAAAAACATGCCATAGATGGCTGGGCTGCTTTAAAGTTCTGCTAGGTGTGAATGAAGGTGTGAATGAGAGTGTGAAGTCGTTGAATGAGGGTGTGAATGTGCATGGTGCCCAGTAGTGAACTAGCATGGGGTATTCCCACCTCATGTGTTCCTGGGATTCACTCTGAATCTGCCATGACCCTGACTGGGATTACTGAAGACAAATTAATGATTAATAATTACACTATTACTAAAGTCCAACTTTAGAGTAAGAAAAGAAACACTCCCCGCTAAATAATGAAACTTTTAAAGTCCCTCTAAGTCATTGATGTCCAACCTTTGTTTTATGTCAAAAACTTATCTTATCTGTTAAATAATGAGACTAATATTTGAATATTTGTATTATGCTCATAAAATTAGTCTGTCCTGAGAGCACTAGTGGAAATTATTTCAATCTATGCAATTTGGGTTTTCTTATTTGCTTTTTTTCCCCATTAACTTTTCACAGAGGACATTTGTCTTTGAAATATTCCAGATTGGATTAAACCTATAAAATTAATGACTGACTGAACAAGGCAAACATAATAACTACAAGAACTCAATAATATTTGTATATAATTTTGACTGATGAAACAAAATAAAACAAAAATTACACACACGCCGACTATGTTTCATTCATCTTTCTTTAATAATCACTGCTCTAAGTGATCTGAATGACCAACTTTACAAACAAAGGTTGCCTTTAGCTGCAT
Source organism: Heterobranchus longifilis (assembly GCA_028570985.1). NCBI lineage: Eukaryota > Metazoa > Chordata > Actinopteri > Siluriformes > Clariidae > Heterobranchus > Heterobranchus longifilis. Next base: position 21,184,850 of record JAOVVB010000016.1, on the reverse strand, counting down.
TTCTGGGTGCTTAAAAAGGGCACTGTGACTGACCATGACTAATAGGTTAAATGTCTACTGGACATTTCACTTTCTGCTTTTTACTCATTCACCTCAATAACTTTTACCAGTTTATGATCTGTCCTTTATGTATTCATGCTGCAATTTAAAAGAATAATGATTACAGAATATGAGCTAAATAGAGAGTGAGAGATATTTATTCTTGCTTGTTTATAAATATTAGTTTAAGAATATAAAATTTCTTCTCAGACATAAGAAAATCAAAAGTGTGTAAAAAAAAAATAATCTAGACTAAGCATTCACACCCTACAAGACACTAAAAATGTATTATATTTAATCAGGCTTGTCACAAAGCAAGCAGATATGTATAAAAGTGAGTGCAGGCTGTATAACTACAATTAGTGAGTTTCGTTTCAAACACATGCCAATGCAAACTATCTAACTCCAATGTTTTCCATATACTGAAGTGACAGGATTATCTGCCCTGATTTCATCCACTAACACATCCATAGTTAAGCCTCGAACAATAACATTTACTAAAGGTGTGTCCTACAGCAACATAGGCTTGTTTCTTTGTGCTGAGCGATGTGCTGTAAGAGCGGCCATGTTCACTGATAGATTTCATGCTCCATCATGTGATAAAAAAATGTGACATTCCTGCGGCGTCGAGCCCATCCTCCAAGATTCTCCAGTGTGACTAATTTAAGCAAGTTTAGCCAACCTTATCTTAAAACTTTTTGAACTTCATTACAAGTCTCCCATTCACTTGATACAAGTCACCATTATGTGATTGAATCACAAGTGCAGCTTTGCTGAAGGCTGTATATGTGCTTGAAATAATCCAATTAATTCTGTCTCATGAAGAGGACTGCATGGTTGTTTGCATTATGAAAACTAAATGTTTTTTTCTCAAGATGAGGGAGTCTTTTATTCTGGCTGTGACTGGAGTGCTTATTTACAGTACCAGTCAAAAGTTTGGACACACCTTCTAATTCAATGTTTGTTGCTTGGTGATTTATTTTATACATTCTAGAAGAATATTGGAGATAACTATGAAATAACACATATGAAATTTGTAATTAAACAACAACAATAATCAGTTGTTATTTTAAGACATGAAGGTCAGCTGTTGTAGAATAGTTCTTAAAACAACAGTATTGTATTTGCAAAACCTGTGAGGAATTTCTGAGGATTATCCCAAGAAAGCAAGACCAAAACTTACCTCTGCTGCAAAGGAGAAGTTCATTTAGAGTTACCAGCCTCAGAAATCACCAATTAACAAATCATCAGATTAAAGCCATTATGCAGGCTTTACAGAGCGTAGGTAGCAGATACATCTCAATGTCAACTGTTTATTTGAGATTAATCCATATTTTGGATGCTGTCAGCATTGTTTTAGACTGTAGAATGAAATAAAAATCAGGGAAGACGATGGAAGGTTTAGAAGGTATGTCTAGTAGTGTGGTAGTGCATGCCTCTGCAGCATCATGGAAAATGACAAACCATTCTCAAACCTCAAAATGTGAATGAGTGAGGTTAGGGGTTTTAGAGCTTGAAATCAACCATGGGCTGTAAATAAGTGCAATTGTAATGTTTTTTTTTTTAATTACTGATGCACTTTTGTATATTGGCATGCACACAAGGAATACAAGTCCAGCTGTTTGTGGCTCTCAAAGTACAGACCATCATAAAACACTGTACACTTGTTATAGATAAAGCACTACACACTGTACAGATTACATAAAAACGAGAAGGGGGTCCTGAGTATGTAACGCATGTTCTTAAAGTGAGTGTGAGTTGTGCATCACATATACTATAATAAGTAATGCAAATAGCAGGTAGCAGTAATGTGCAGTAGGATGCAAGGAGTTTGTGGGCAGCATGGTGGTGCTTTTACACAGTATACAATACCAGAGGTTTGTATGGCAAAAGGTCACAACCATAACAACTGTGGTCATTTGAAGCATCACTTAATATCACTTTTTATATTAGTGTTGCATCTTTAAGATTCTGTTGTCCATGCAGGAAAATATTTTTTTTTATATATATAAATATATATAAATATATATACACACACACACACACAAACACACAAAACCGCTCTTTCTAACTTCATGGTTGTTCCTGATTTCTTTTCAAACAATGCTGACGGCGTCCAAAATATGCATTAATGTTGAGATGCGTCTGCTACTTATGCTCTGTAAAGTCTTCATTACGGATCTAATCTGAGGTGCTGTTAATTGATGATTTTTGAGGCTGGTAACTCTAAATGAGTTTTGGTCTTGCCTTCCTGGGAAGGTTTTCATGAGAGACAGTTTCATCATGGTGCTTGATGGGTTTTGCAAATGCACTTGACAATACTGTTCTTGCAAGAACCATTCCAGAACAGCTAACCTTCATGTCTTAATATAACAGTTGACCATTGTAGTTGTTGTTACATAATCGCCTAATTCAATGTGTTATTTCATAGTTTTGTTGTAGAATGTGGAAAATAAACCACTAAAAAAACAAAGAAATTTGCAAGTGATTCCAAACTTTTGAGCTGTAGTGGTATGTATATAATTCAGTTTTAAAGTCATTTAGATGAAATGGTGTTTCAGACCACTTACCTTGGAGCCACTTCTCATGCATTTGTGTTGCATTAGCATGACCATTTACTTTAGAACCTAAAAAAAAAAAGCATGATGTACTCAGAACAAAGATCTAAGTAAGCATGCTTAAGCCATTTTCTTGTGAGCCTTCACATGAAATAGTACAGATGAACATTTAAATTAATATTTATAATAAATGTATAATAAATTCAGACACACAGCATGATGAGAACTCACTCAGCTCTTTGTGTCTCTTCAGTTCAGTATGCAAGTCAGCAGAACCCATCAGCAAGAGACTCCTCAGCTCACTGTTGCCCTCTACAGGCTGCAATACGCAACGACATAAACGTTACATATTAGATAGGTTTGAACATTTTTTTCCTCCAAAGGTGTAGAAGGGTGTCTAAAAGTACCATACATACCAGTAATGACACAAGCTCTTGTCTGGTCTTCATCAAGGCCTCTAAAGAGCCTTCCAATTTAGACCTGAGAAAATTCATTCTAACAAAGGAATGAACATATGTACATTTTTAATCACAATGTTTGCAAATAAATAATTCCTCATCATCCCATGTCTTTTGAAAACATCTGCTAATAAAGAGTCTTGGTGTAGTAACACTATGATACCCTTTTCCTGTGGTCTAAATCCAGTCATGGTCACAAATTGGCACTGGAATAGCTCTATCCAAATGAACACATTCCTAAATTAATGATAAGCTCGTTCTCCTTATTGATGTTTTTATATATATTTAACTAGCTTCCTCTTAAATGACTTCACTATAAAATTCAAAACTAATGCTTGTCTTGATGGATTGAGAGGGGGCTCTGTGTTAGTATGCGTTCAGGGGGAAATAGGTCTTTCTTAAACACTCCTTAACCAACTATTTTTAGTGCTGTGTAAATCACAGAGGGATTTTTGGCTGGTGATGAAGCTCCCTCCATGTCCTGTCATTAAATCCTGATCAGTCATAAAGACCATGAAGCTGAGTAGGACAAAGGAAATATCCTTTAATGATGAGAGATATCCTTTCATTTTAATGGTCTGGCAATGCCACGAGCAGAAACTACATAAAATTCACTTATAAGGCTGGTGCACACAGAGAAACTCAAATTCCACAAAACAACTAAATCACCAAACCATTTACATATTTACAGGCAGGTAGCAAATTAAGAGAAAACCTCTGCTTTAGGGCCATTTTGCTGGCATGGTTGGGCCTTGTCCGCTCTAATGGAAAAGTGTCTCTACAAATCAAAAAGATTTTCTTATTTATTACCTTTATTATATGAGGGACCCAAAATATGTATACACACTTCAACATGAAAAACATATGCCTCTGATATGACATTCTGATGGTCACATGTTTGCATCAATGATGGTGCGAATACCAACACCTTTAGAGGAAACATAATACTACACTTCAATTAGAGTTTTTAAAAAGGGTATAGATAACAACTGTTGAAGTCCATATAAATTTTTGGGCCTCTCTGTGTGATTTAAATCTTTTTATCCTGATAGGTGTGGTCTTTTCCTGGAATACCCCACCCCTTCATCTACAGGACATGACGGTACAGTGAATACCAAATCATACACAAGTGATATTCCTTCCCAGTTACCATATTTCAATCCAAACAAACACCTATGGGACATATCTAAGATTTTATTAGAAACTTCTACCTCTACCACCATTATCTTCACCATGAGGTAAGATTTTGAGGGACTATCTTTCAGAAGAATGGCACTCAGTTCCAGAGACTTGCAGAATCTTTGCCAAGGTGGTCCGGAAGCCTGTGGGGACCTAGCACCTTAACAAGAACTAAAGATGCTTCTTTTTTTTTCTTTGATTTGTCACATGTATGTAACTAATTGGATGATTAAAGAGCATCGGCACAAAAAACATTACACATACTATATTTCTGAGAATATAGAACTGAATAACCTACTACATAAAGATCTATTCATAACACTTAATATACTTACAGTTTAATTTACAGTACTGTGCAAAAGTAATTTCTTCATATTTTGCTTCTAAACAGTGATTAGTACACTGGTAATGCTGAATGTTGAGTGGTTGGAACAGACGAGAGGAGAAATGAGGCTGCTGCTGAGGTTGTTACATAAACA
>JAOVVB010000016.1:21148414-21180037 GCA_028570985.1 Heterobranchus longifilis | reverse complement strand
TAATATCGTTGTAACCAATCAGACCTCAGTGTCCATCTCTAATATCGCTGTAACCAATCAGACCTCAGTGTCCATCTCTAATACTGCTGTAACCAATCAGTCCTCAGTGTCCATCTCTAATATCGTTGTAACCAATCAGACCTCAGTGTCCATCTCTAATATCGCTGTAACCAATCAGACCTCAGTGTCCATCTAATATCGTTGTAATCAATCAGACCTCAGTGTCCATCTCTAATATCGTTGTAATCAATCAGACCTCAGTGTCCATCTCTAATACTGCTGTAACCAATCAGACCTCATTGTCCATCTCTAATACCGCTGTGTCCATTGTTCCCAATGACATCCTTGTCAATCAAACTGACAAAATAGTTAAACAATCCTCAGAATATCCAAGGGGAAAGCAAATAAGTAAAGAGGCTTCCGTGTAGACTTTGAAATGCATCACTTCATTCTTATTTCATTTAAAACCATAACATTCGATTGTGATCAGATTTGATATCAGATTATTTTCACCTCAGATTGCCCCAGCTGTACTCAGTATTCTACAGCAGACAGGCACTTTAAAAGCAGGACTGGAACAAAGCCTGAGTCCATGTTGTGGAAAGCTATTTTGGTTCATGAGGGAAATACTTACCTCCAGCCATGCAACAACAGTAGGACCATCCCACTGTGCGAAAGGCAATCCTTTCCTCCTCGCCTCCTCAAGCAACTCATGCCTAGAGAAAACAGATAGACAAATGGAGGAGAGAGGGAGGGATGAAAAGAGGGAGGAAGTGGGCCAAAGAATGAGGAGACTTCATCTGCACTCAAACAGACAAACTGAGAGATTATTTATCTCTCTTATCATTAGCACCCAGACCTTCCCTGCTTTCCCGTCCTCTGATAAGAACGAACACACATTTCTTCTGAGCCTTGAAACATCTCTTTATTTCTAAATGCTTAAATGTTTCTCGCTCTTCTACAAGGGATGATAAACTCCACTGCTCGTCTGCTGCTCTTTTCACTCTGAATACATATTAATCGTGAGAGAACAAGCAAGACATTGCTATCACAACAATCTGGAACTTTTATGACAACTCATTCTGTATGTTTCTAATGAGATTTAGACTTTCCTTCACCTCTATCCATGTAAATTGTCTTTACAAATTGCAAATCTGATGTAACTCTTCATTATTTTAATTCTGATATCAGACTCCATTTCAGGGGGCGCTGAATTACATTTTCACCTTCCTTGTTATTTTTTGATATCAGCAAGCACTGATTAACATTAAAACAGATTATACATCTTTTTAAATAAAAGCCATAGTGAGAAACTGTCTCGCTCTCCAGGGTGTACCCCGCCTTGTGCCCCTAGTCTCCTGGGATAGGCTCCAGGGCCCCCACGACCCTGAATACAGGACAAAGCGGTATAGACGATGAGAGAGAGAGAGTGAATTATTCGGGGTTTAGGCAGAGTTAGCTCCTGCCAAGATAGCGACTACCAGAGCTTCCCTTGTTGAGCTTCAAAACTGCATTTCAGAAAACCTGTGACATCATGGAGGGTTTTTCCAATTATTTTTAGACAGACATCTCATGAAAACTGACTCAACATTGCAGTGGTTATCATTAGGACTAACAGGGATTTTACATCATGCTAAGAAACATAGCAACAGTTTAATTTTATACCCCGTTACTAACGTTGCGTGTTAGCTAGCTATCGTTCATGTCTTAAAACATTATATGAACATTAATCAAACTAATAAAATAAAAGTAAGCATGCTGTTTTATGTCCTTGCTAACCAGTCACCTGGGATCCTATTATTATTAAACTGTTTGTAGGCTAAAATCCAACCTAAGAATTAGGAAAATAAAAATAAATTTCCAAGGGAAACAGTCAAAGCAACCTGCAGGCACTTGGCTAATGAACAACAGGCATTAAAAAACAGTCATTTACAGAGTTTGGACAAAGATGCTTAAAGAAACGGAAGCTAGCAAGACATGATAATTGTTAATCAGGACTACAATGCTAACTGCTAGAATTTTATTATTATTATTATTGTTATTATTATTATCATATTTACTGTAACAACTACAAAGACAAAAGTCAGTAGTCTTGCTAGTGTCCCTTGAGCTAAACTGTTAGCTCGCTTAACATTTTTGTCCAACTGTCCCACATTAGATACTGTAGCACTGACAGAAAGTTAACACTGAGTGGACAGTTGGTAAGTCAATGTGCTGGATGTTTCTTCCTCAGGAGATGAATTAGTAATGCAAACATTGCTTGCAGTGCAAAGTAAGGACACTTGAATACATCATGGGGTAAACAGGGTGGGTTGGGGGCTGCTGGGTAGATCCAGACTTCCTGTCTATGTTTGTAGACCAGTTCCCACAGCTGAGCCCCCATCTGGACCTGTTCCATGCCAGAAGTCCAAACCCTTGGTATCTTTATGTGGACCAGCTGATCCAGAACATGTTTTCGATGTGACTTATGAAACCACACCTCTTCTAACACCTTTTCTAAGTACGAGGGTGAGTCAAAAACTATCCGCACTCCAGTTATATTAAAGCTACTGTTGGCTGCCCCAGAGCTTTCCATTCAAGGCTACTGTCTACCCAGTCACTGCTGTGCAGGTGTGAATGTGTTACATCAGTTCATTTGTAACAGTGCAAAATTGGACGCCCCACTTGTGATTTGCACGAAAGAAGAGCAGCATGCAATGCTGAGGGTGTATATGGTGCTGAAACAACTCACGGAAGAGCATAAACAGATGCACCTGGATATCTGCAGAGCGATCCTCTAAGAAGGTGAAAGTTTCCTGAAGAGAATCGTTACTGGTGATGAGACATGGATTCATCATTACAAGACAAACAGGAAATGGCAGAGTATGGAACGGAAACATCCTCAATCGCAGACCGAGAAAAAGTTCAAAAGTCAACCATCAGCTGGAAAATTCATCAGCGTTTACAGTTTTCTGGGATTCTCAAGGGCCAGAAGTATTGGCACACTATCAGGAAAAATATTCAACAATCAACAGTGCTCGTTACAATGAGATGCTTATTGAAGAGCTGAAGCCTAAACGCAGAGGACTGCTATCCAAGGACGTCGTGACCTTGAATGACAATACACGTCAGCACACTTCTGCCCTTTCACTTGTTTGGTCCCCTGAAAGCAGCTCTACAAGGACAAAGATTCACTTCTGATGAAGAAGTGAAGACAGCGGTGCATTCATGTCTTGCAGCTCAGACTAAACATTTTATAATGAGGGAATACAGAAGCTTGTTGACAGACGGACAAAGTGTATTGAACAGCAAGGGGATTATGTTGAAAAATTATGCATTTGTCTTTTTTTAAAAGATCATTAAAACAAATTCAGGGTGCAGGGAATTCTTGACTCACCCTCTGCTTAGTATCCAGGCATATATTATTAGTATTTTTAGAAGAAATTGGGGAAAATAATGGAATTCATTAGAGATGGATCCCATGTGAGATGTACCTAAGCTTAATGGGACAGCATGATCATGCACAATTTTACAAAATACCAATAAAATTCCTTTCAGCTTTACCAGTATATTGGTCAGACATATTTTCTGTAAGGTGCTAAGTTATTGTGATGATGTCTGACGATCAAGTTTGTGAACCGGCTAAACAAAACCTTAATTCATTTGACCTTTGTCATAATTCATTTAGCTAAAACCCCCTTCAAAGCTGTATTCAAGAGCGATGGTGCCGTGACCCGGTCCTTATCTTTACATGTCTGATATGGAATGTTCAGTTTGAGTGTGTCATGTAATGAGTGTTTTGTTTCCTCCAAACAAGCTGATGCTGGAGGGAGAGAGAGAGCGAGTTATGACAAAAATCATACACACAAAAAACAAGAAACGTCACGCAACCCAAAGAGCTGACGATCCATAACCAGAGATGGCACCTGGTTATTGCAATCCAGCACACAATGCACACTGATACACACATCGGGAGGAAGGCCTCAGCATGGCAGGCTGTTTAGTCTTACGCGCACACACACACACATTCACACAAACTCAGAGTTTCCAGGCAGAGATGCATCTTCTACAGTACTGCAGAAGGGAAGAGTCACATGTACATTCGCGTGAGAGAAAAGGCGGTAGGGCGTAGGGGGGAAGTGTAGACGGCAGATGGACAGAGATCAGGTCCGAGCCCTCACAGATAGACACACACGCATACACACGCACACACATATCACACAAGCACGAGACAGACTGAAAAAATGCAGCAAAGTCTCAGCAACGCAAACCAAACTTACCCGCTGATGAGAAGACGAGAAATAAAGAGAATGAGAGATAGAGAGAGAGAAAGAGAGAGTGATGGAGAACAAAATTAAAAGTCTGTTACTGAGCATACTGTATGTACAGCATATTAGCTTTGAATCCTGATTATTTTAGGTATCAGTGTTTGTTTATTTTTATCGTTGATAGCAGAGGGCATCATGCCCAGTCTAACACACGAGCCCTCTATTGTTTTTAAAAACTCTGTGGTATAAAAAGTGGTTTAAAGTAAATTATTTTAAATAAATCATACTTATTTTATGTACAAAAAAGAGTAGAAAATAGCATTTAAATAATTAGAAAGTATGAGTAGAGATAGGGGAGAAAAAATCGATTCAGTTATGTATCACGATTCTTTCGTGTGGTAATTCGTGCATTCAGACTAAAATCAGTTTTTTTAAAATTCATTTTAAATATACACATGTTTGCTTTTCATATGGTAAATTGCTGCAGTTCCTCTATAATCCTACAGGTGGTGCACTCAAAACTATTCACACATTGTCAAGCAGCACAACATCCTACAAGCAAATTATTTGCCAAGTTTGTTTTGAACTGTAACAAAAAAAATGTTAATATTGAAATGGGATATTTGTAAAATCGTGATACTTACAGAATCGCAATACAGATCGAATCGGCACCTAGGTATCGTGATAATATTGTATCGGGAGATCCCTGGTTATTCCCATGCCTAATTATAAGTAGAAAAAATGTAAGGGATAAACATTAAAATATTGTAAATAGCTACAATTACAGAAAGCAAAAGATACAAATACCAATAAATTAGCATTAATAGAGACTGATTAAAACCCATGCTAAGACTATAGTAAACTGCCTATAACACAAATTAGCAATCGACTAAAACCAAAACCACGTCTATATTATGTAGACTACCACTGGATTAACTGACCAATTACATAAATTTAGCATTTAAGTAAACACAAGCTAGCAGCAAAGCAAACTAAAGACTAAAATCCAAGTAGTAAACTGGCTAACTCGTTATCACTCATTACAGTATGCACATTAACCCATTACTTCTCATAACATACTAAACACTAACAAACTATATAGTGAGACAAGCTAAAACACAAACTAGCATTAGAGTAAAACTATAAACACTAAACTAAAGTAACAGTTGAGCAAACAGGCTAATCCTAGAGTCGCAGTTGTCTTTTACTGACTAAACTAGCAAGTTAAAACTAGATAAAATCATCTTGGCTATTGTATCATTCATTGTTGTTGAAGAATTAGCACAGAACAAGTGTGGGTGTGTGTTATTAATGGGTGCATGATGCCCTGTTCTTAACATCTCTTCTGTGTTCATACAGCATGCAAAATGAACGTATGCCGTAATAAACAGAACAGTCGTCCAACGCAAACATCATGATGGGAAAACAAGCAGAAACAGAAAGTCAGGTCATTAGCATGGACACAGTGGACACGTTGCTAACATGCAGCAGCAACGCACAGACCAGTGCACACTCGGTTTTCCTGCTGTGGAGACAACACACTGCAGATGTTATTGTAAACCTTCATACATTCTAACCTCTAATACATTCTGTGATTCTAGGCTCACCTATAACCTAAAGTGCCAATTTATTGCTGGGTTTTAATACTAAAACTGATCTATAGTCTACCTAGACCCTGGTCCTTGCAGTTCACTATTTGTCCACTAGACTCTGCTGGCCCCTAGTGGGGAACCGATCGTCCAAGATTCCCTAGATCCCAGCATTTCCTTTTCATTTGCAAGTTCCCTAGTTTCTAGTGTACTCTTAGTTCCCAGTACCTGCCTTGTTCCTAATTATTAACGTTCCATAGTGCAGTGAAACTAATCTAACTATTTAACAGCCTTTCCTTAATTGAAGTGGGTGTGGTAGAGCAGAAAAGACAGTTAAATGTGCATGGCTTCAAGACTAAGCTTGAGAAATCACATTTTTAGGGTTTCTTTGTTTTCCTGGTTTTCACTTCTTCATTGTTTCCAGATCCCTATGTTCCCTATGTATTCTACAAGTTCCTTGTCCCCTCATACGTTCTGATGTTTCTTTAATTTTGTGTCTGCCTTCTGTATCATACTGTATTTGGTTTCTCCAAATAGTTTCCAATATTCCACCAAAGTCCCATTGGCCTCAGGTTCAAATATCCTACCCAATGCCAAATATCCTTCTAGTTTCCGGTATTCCATTAGTTCCTGTTGTCTGACTAGACTGTGGTGCCTGCATGGTTCCAACCTCCCACTAAACATACCAGATGTTATTTCCCAGTGTATTCCCAGTGTATGTTTCCCAGAGTTCTCTAGCTCTCACAGGCCTGTTCACACTTGTCCTGAGTTTTAGGTGATCAAATCACAAGTGGACAAACAAGACCCATACGCTTTCACCCCTGGCATTATTACATAGCAATATCTTTATCCATTAGGTTAGTGCCAGCAGGCTCTACCTTTCAGGCTAATGTCTTAACAGCCTCATAATGATTATAGTTTTTTCTGCCTAGTGCAATTATGCAGTCAATTAGTTGGTCCTTCATTATTGTCCAGAATGCATCAAGATGGATTTACAATACAAATGTGATTTGACCATATTTGTCACCACCTCTAAATGTGGTTTGACTGACTGGATCGCAATGTGTCTTCAAGACGCATTTGACCGTGTTCACACCCATACTTTGTGCTGACCACTTACAATCCGATCAGGGTGCATTCTCAAGGTGCCAACAGGGCCACAGATTCCTAGTTTTCAGCGTTCAAATACATTTCATACATTCCAGTGTTCGTCCCACTGCATTTCTCAGTTCCTGATGTCCCTCAGTTCTGACTATGCTCCTAGTTTTTATATTCTCTAAAGCTTTCAGAGTCCCTAAGTTTCCAGTGTCCTCCTAGACCTCAATGTCTTGTAAGCTCTCAGTGTCCCCCAAGGCCTCAATGTCCTCCTACATGTCTTCCAAGTTCAAAGTGTTCTGCCTAGATCTCCCTGTCACCCAAGTTCAAAGTGTCCCCTTAATTTTAAGTGTCCTACTTCTTCTTACTGTCCACCTAGTTCTCACTGTCTCCCAAGTTCTCAGTGTCATCTAGTTTCCAGGGTCACTCAAACTACCCTTAGTTTCCAGTCTCCCTGGTTTCTTGAGTGTACACAGTTTTCAGTTACTCCATAATTTTCAGTGATCTCTTCACATGTCTGTATATGTCTACTGAGTAGTGTTGCCATAATTACAACTGCATTTAGACCTCAATGCACCTTCACTGTTCCCTAATTGCTCATGCCGTATTATTTCCCAGCATCATCCTTATTTTGGAATCCTTCCACTTGGCACTGTCTCCTAAGTTCCCAATGTCTCAAAGTTTGTGCTGCCTTCCTAGTTTATACTGTCCTCTTAGTGCCCAGTGTCATCCATGCATCCCCTAATTTCTCTTCTCTTCCAGTTACCTATGTACTCTAGTTCTCTCTGTCCCCTGGGTTCTCCATGGTTTTACCAGTTCCTAGTTGCATGGTTTCTATAGTTTTTAATTGTTGTGGTCTCTTAACAACTAAACCTTGTAATAACTCTAAGGAGTTAAAACACTTACTTCTTCTTTATGCGGCGGTCCTTCTCAGCCTGAGTGCCCAGTTTCCCCACACCAATTTCCTGAGCAAGCAATTCCACATCTGAAACACCTATTGTGGACAATATGTTATAGATATGTGATTGGCTGGTCCTCTTTTGTTGAATATAATATATTCAACACAATGGGATATTCATGTGATATGAGTATTTGTGTGTGTGGTACCTGGTCCTGGTCCCATCATCTCTTTCCCCATGTGTACCAGTCGTCCTTTCTCCTTTTTGCCAAACAAGCGGCCGATGGACGATTTGATGCCTTTCTTCTTTGGTTGTTTATGGAGCGAGTCCTGACTGCTGGCTACACTACTCAGAGCTGCATCAGCCTCTAACGCTGCGGCTAGACTACACAACATAACCACAATACATACTTTACTGTTACATCCATCAAGATACAGTGCATCCGGAAAGTATTCACAGCGCATCACTTTTTACACATTTTGTTATGTCACAGCCTTATTCTAAAATGGATGTATATGTTATCATGTCAACTCTAATTCTTTCTCCAATGTATCCCTTAGGTTAGGGGATCCCAAACTAGCCAGTTGATGTGTTGAGTTTATCAACCCTAGTGGATACAATGTCATAGGTTTTTTTTAAATAGCTGCCAGTGGGGTCATACAGTCAGATAAATGAATATAAAACACTTATGAAAGGCAGAAAAGTTTCAAAAATTTCATTGTATATTGTTCATACAGATCTTGATTATGTGCCTAAAACAAATTATTTACTTATATTCCTCCTCAACTGGAAAGTGGTTGTATTATAATCTAATATAATTTAATATATATAAAAAAAGTATTATAAATTAATACTGCAAATAATGAATTTGTGGGATGATATTTTTTAAAAGTCATAGAAAGTCACATGACAAGCCATGTCTCCTTACTGCCCAATTCCCTGTTTTATTTGTTCCTGGTTGTTATTTTGTTTTTGTACCATTAGGTTGCTATCATTTTAGTTTTTATTTCCAATTTTCTCTAAGTTCTCTTAGTTCCTCCTTCTCTTAGTTGCTATAACTTTAGTTCCTGGTTCCTGTGGTTTATAGTACCCTTCAAATTCAAATATATACTCTACTACAATTTCCCTTGTTCCTAGTTCCATCACAATTTCAGATTTCCTGAGTTCCTAGTTCTTCTAGGTTTCTAGTCCCCTTAGCCCCCTAATACCAGATTTTTTTTCAGTTCTTCCTTGTTAGTTTCATTTAGCTTTTAGTACTGCAGTGTTTTATTCATATTAGTTACAAGTTCCCAATTTCCTTAAATCACAAATCTGTTAAGTTCTAGTTTGTCCTGGGCAGTGTTGGTGGATATTATTATTATTATTTTTTTCCAGATTTTCTCCCTAATTAAGTCGTGTCCAATTCCTCCGGCTGTGAGAGGTTACAGCATCACCCGGGAACCGAACCAGCGATCTCCGGATGATAGGGCGAGCACTGGACGTTACTTTTTAAAGTAACTAATTACATTACAAAATTACTGTGTAATCAGTAATCAGTTACACTACAGTGTTACTTTCTGATAAAAATAACTAGTTTGAGTACTTTTCCATTGCAGAAAATGAAAACTCCTTTGTGATTCCTCATGCATGTTGTTTTAGTCAAGACCTTTAAACTGTAATTATTCTACCATCATCACTCAGCGAAGTTTGGCCCATAATCTGGTAACTACTAAAACCCCCATAGCTCACCTACACGGTTTCGCGTGGTGGTTCATCATGATTCACCGGGAGTTTAGCGCTGTGATTAGGATTCATTCTTTCCGCGCGTCGGTCCTTGCATAGTCAAACCGCATAGGTGATATAGGGGTAAAACAGCAGGAGTAACAGAGGGGGGCGGGTTATCCGGGGCTTGTAGGACGACTTTCACACACAATAACATGTTGGGAATGACTGCTGTCTGGATTACATAAATTGTCTAAATAACGGATTACATTTTTGAAAAAGTAACTAAATAACAGAGTACTTAAATGGCGGACCTAATGCGTTAGATTACCCGTTACATCAAAAAAGTTATCCAAGTACTCTATCCAAGTTACATTACAACACTGATTAGGAGAAACGTTGAACAACGAATATATTTCACCTTCAGTACTTAAATGCATTCTGTCATCATACAGCAGAATCTTGCAAAATACAGAAAAATGGCACGCTCAAAAAGGTACTGATTATTTGAAAAGAGTCGAGAGGCTTGTCATCTGAATCAGATAAATTGTCCTTGTGACTTGACTTGGCTTGACTGAGGTTTCCAGTGCTAAATTAACTCACCAAATGAGTTCAATTGAGCGCAGTTATGCACTGTAGATGTCATTTAGGTAGCAGTGGAGAACTTGGAAGCAGTTGATTTTAACAATGCTGATTTTATGATGTAAATGGAAGAAAGTTATGAATGTCTATGATAATTCAATATAAACCTTCGTCTCAGTAGCATGTGCACAAGGAGCAGCTGCACATTAGCATGGTAAGTGTGGACCTGACCCAGGTGGCATTTCAGCATCAGGATGAGCAGCTGCAATATGTTGATCCACCACTCACATAACAGTGTCATCTACTTCTTCCTGCACAACAGAGATTTTAGGCCCCAGGTCTAGACATCCATAGTCATGAGCTTATATGCATTTAATCTCTGTACCAGATTCTTCTATCTCTCAGTTTGGGGCAGTGTAATCTGCCTTAGAGCAGCTTCATAATTTATCTTACTGCATAGCAGTGTGCTTACCTAATAGCAGTAGGACCACAGACCATGTCCACAGGGAAGTTTTAGTGCACTTTGTATGCACTTCTTTCCCTAACAAGACTGGATTTTTTTGGAGGTGTTAAAAAAAAAAACCTGACTATTGACAAAAAAGATAATAATAATAATAATAATAATAATAATCCCTGAGTTGCTGTGAGTCACCCTGCAAATGTCTATTCAGACATCATCAAGCACCAATCTTAGGTGCGAAAGAAGACTGACTCCATGCAGACAGACAAGAGCTGACAGTTAATCAAGGAAGAGAGCTTTTGGAATCAAAATAACAATTTTAGCTTCTTTTCTTTTGACATAATAGGTAAGGTGTTTATATGCGCTCTGCAATGCTCATGACAGTAAGTAAAAAGTAAGTAAGAAAGAGGAGTTATTGCTGCATTTCTGTATTTTTTTTTATTATTTTTTTTTATTTCACTATATCAAAGTATCTACTGTACTTAGTCTTAGTCTTAATTAGTCTTATTTGGCTCACACGTGACAACTCTTTTTCTCTCATGGAAAAATCCACATGTACACAAAGGACACAGATTGTGTAACAGAAATACACAAAACAATTCATCTCTGATAGCAAATTACTAATAGACACTAAGAGACTCAAAACAATTCACAAGTAGTTTTTTATATACTGTTGGCAGTTTTTTGCTTCTTTCATGGTACACTTTTAAAATGGACATCATGAACAAAGATAGGAGGTGATAGTTCAGGTGGAAGTACGATTTCAGTTTTCATCAAATGATGTGTTTCAGGGAGTCAGAAGCTCTTTCATGCATTTAGATCACACTTTTACTGAATTGGAAGACTGGAGATATTGACAGTGAATTATTTATGGAGGAGGATCTGGGAAAAGAGCATATGGGTGTGTTTTATCTTCACCCTTTAACAGCGGTATATTTGGTCTAGTGTAGGCTCTTGGCACTACAAATAGCAGTGTGCATGATGTTTGTGTGACATAAGGTGGAAATTTTAAATTTTCTCAACCTATTGCACTTTTGTGTTCCCTGTCTGTATTATTAAGCAGTGTTTTCGATTGTTGCTTGTTTTGTTTTAAACATTTTACATGTTAGGCTAAATTTGGTCGTATATAAATATTAGACCAGGATTGAGAGTTGAATTATCATTATTTAATGGGTAGTCTAAATTCTGATTTGCTGCTGTAGTGTCACTACATACTGTACATAGCATATCAACAAAACTAATCCCATAATCGCCCCTGTATTAATATGATTAGTTCTAGGGCTGGACAGTTTGATCAAAAATTTACATTACAATTATTTTGACACAAACTGCACTTGTAATTAAAACGACAATAGATAGCTGTTAAATGCACAATTTAGTATGCAAACGTATAGGCTGTATTATGCTGCCAGAACCACTCTCACAATTTGATTATTGGAATATGGCTGTCCCATCAAGGAGGAAAAAAACTCCATTGTTGGTATAACCTGGTCATTCAGTACATTCAGGTCGTCAGCTGAATTTAGACCCCACTAACTGAAGCTACCCCAGATCATAATGCTTCCTCCAGAGGCTTCTACAGTGGCTATGATGCATCACTTGCATTGTTCATCACTTCATGCACTTCCCTTTTTAGCCTCATGCACTTATTGTTTTGGAATAGGCTCAATCTGGATTAATTAAACCATATGACCGATTGCCATTGTTCCAAAGTGCAATCTTTTTAAGCAAATGTAAAATGTTTTTCATTAGTCTCACTAAAATGGGTTTTCTTAGGCCACACACAGCTGTTTATTCCCAGTCCTGTGAGTTCTCATCCAATTGTCAGTGTATGGAAATGCTCTTACTTCGACTATTAAACAAAGCTATGCTTTCTATATTGATTTTTTTTTTTTTTTACGATTTCTATTCATGACCACATTTCTTTCACATAGCTAATGGTCCAGCACTGTCTTTTGATAATGTCAAATGTTAGAATTCTTAAACAACTTATTAACATGAAGAGAAAAAACACCTAAACCAACAGTACAAGCTGTAGCTATCGCCTCCATGCTATGCTGTATTGACGCCATAATTTGTGCTAAAAGAGTCCAGTTCAAGTACTGAGTACATAAATTGTACATCTTTTTCTGAATGATCTTGGGAAATATAATTTGTGTGTGTGTGTGTGTGTGTGTGCTGTGAGCAGAAATGATCAAAATGAAAACAAAAAGGCTTAAAATATTTAACTTTACACATAATGAATCTAGAATATGAGAGTTTAACTTTTTTAATTAAATCACGAAAGAAATTTTACTTTTTCATAATATCACTTTTTTGCACTGTGTATGAATCTATTTAGAGATTTAAAATTTCATTATACAGTACTTTTTAGGGCTAATGTTAGATAATGGTAATACTATTACATTTGTTTAAAAAATCATGTTTTTTTATTATTATTTAAAGCACAGCACTACTAAACCATCTTAAATTAGATCGCTAACATCATAACATCTGTTTCAAAGCAATGTTTCTAATAAGTTTGATATTTACAAGAAATATATTATATTTAAATATATGTTCGTTGAGGTTACGGGTTTGATAGACTGATCAAAGAGAAAAAAATAAATTTGACATTAAAACATCCATATTGTTTGCCTTCTCTCTCTTTTAGTATACACAGAGTTTGCAGTTCAACAATCCAACACAAGATGGCAAAAATGGTCCACCCATCCAGGCTCTGACATCATTACATAAAAATGCAGCTCTCCAAATCAAATCACTCTTAAACCCATTTTATTGCAAGCTTTGGCTACAGAGGGCACTTAAGCAAGAGGTGGAAGAGAAGACTCAGATTTACCAAGCTTATCTCACTATGCGACCCCTGGAGCGTGATCATCACGTGTCTCTGACGTTTCTCTTTCAAGGAGACAGTCAGAGTTACAATTTAGTGCATGTTGTATTCCTGCACACGCATATACTTACAAACAATCTTGTCAAACACGATATTAAATAATTATGAATTAAGTAGCATAACTAAAGTCAGAGATGCTTCTAAATCGTGCTGCAGTTCTTATGCTTCTGTCTCACACCATCAAGCCCAGCATGCTGTCAACACGGATTCATGAACTGAAAATACCAAGATATTATGTAACATCTGCAATCCTCAATTATTTCATGAGCAGCTCGAAGCACCTCTGAATACAAATGAGGTTTCTCACAGTGAAAGTAGGTTTCTCACAGGGAAGCCACTGCCACTTCAAATCACCAAATCCAGAAAGCAGCTCGTTTTGAGGTGTTTGCTGAGAAACTGTGGGTGGTGCATTGATCGGCTAGATTGGCTTGTGCAGCATAATATTCTGAACTTCTTGAGAGATGGAAAGAACTTCAGAGATGGGCTCGGAGTCAGCTTCCACATTTAATCCATGAGGCTTGTTAATGGAAAAGAGGCTGAAGGATAAAAGGTTCAGAAACCTAAAAATAATGGCTTCAAGCTTATCAGGATATTTCCTTGACTGAGGCCAGTTTAAAATGTTGTAAACACTGCATTAAAGTATTTTTGGAAAAACATG
This sequence comes from Heterobranchus longifilis, assembly GCA_028570985.1. Taxonomy (NCBI): domain Eukaryota; kingdom Metazoa; phylum Chordata; class Actinopteri; order Siluriformes; family Clariidae; genus Heterobranchus; species Heterobranchus longifilis. Next base: position 21,165,913 of record JAOVVB010000016.1, on the reverse strand, counting down.
AGGTCTTCATTTTCATATTTGCAAAGTTGCACTTGCACCTTGTCCTTGGGCCAAAGTTCAAGTTTTTCATTCTTTATAAACTGTCATCAATAGTTTTGTGTCAAACACTTTTTTGTGCTCCCATTCTACTGTACAATACAGTATTGTTGAGAGGACTGAAGTACTAAGCTACATCCTGGACTGAACCTGAGCGTTTATGTGCAGATGAGGACATGCTGGTGTAGGAACTACAAAGGTTTTTGAGGCTCCTCCACTCTCTGAGCCACACATCCCGTTGGTCTGGAGGCAGCTTGTCTATCTGCCTTGCCTTGAGGTGGTCACAGGGCACTAGCGTTCCTATCAAGGCATGCACTGTGTACCTGCAAAAATGGAAAGTTCTCATTAGCTGAGTAAGGCAAGGACACAATCTGGGTCTGCATGTACAGTATATAATGCTTCTAATAGTTACATCTGTATTTAGAGTTAACCCCACTGTAGTCATGACGAGACAAGCCATGCCCTGACCTAACAGTTAATAATGACAAACAGATGAACAGATTAAATATATAATGCTTATGTTTACATGAATTCATTTGGTCCATCTTTGTTCAGTTGTTGAAAATGTATCTGCCGACCCAAATGAATGTGAATGTTTGTGTGCGCATGTCAGCTTGAGCATAAATAGTGAACAATATCAGAATTAGATTACCTTGGGAGCAGAGCTACAATTGTGGTTAAAATGCAGACTAGGTAGAAAACAGGGTCTTTCATTTGCTGCTGCAGGATCCAGTATGGGTCTGATGGAGGGTTACAGCTTATACAGAGGGCGCTGAAAGCCAGAGTCACGATGAAGAACATCAAGACACTCCCCACCATGATCACCCAGTGCACCACTGTCTAATAGTAGCCAGACAACAAAGAAATCACTTACAGGAGTAATGTCTAATTGTGCATTAAGGCAGCCTGGATTAAGCTTGGCTGTCGGTAATGGCAAAGCAGTTGTTTCCAATTCTACTTTACAGACTTTGTCTGGCTGATCAATTCATCAGCTAATTATTAAATGTTTTGCAAGTTGAACAAGGTGTGTAATATTGTAGCAAGAAAGAACAAACGACCTCAGTATTAGCTTAGCGACCTTAGAGATTTGAAGAGTACCAGTCTGAAGTATTTATCACCAAAATCCCTACTGTCCATCTTGATCTCTTTTGACACTCGATTAAGAATGACTCACCCAGCTCTTGATCTCAATTGCCAGATGAAGCAAAATCGTGAACAAAGAGACAGTATTCATTGGGGTTCCCAAGGCAAAGACCCCAATATCAGAGCCTTTGTATGTCTACAAAATGTATAAAAGAAATTTTTAGATAGCGCATGAACATGACTATTAAATTAAAACAAAAAATAATTAAGCTGACTTACCCAGTATGGGATAAAAAAGCAGACAAGGCTCTGATAAAAGGCATCTAGAATGGCTATCCAAAAGGTTCTACGACAGTATCCCTAAAATAAAGTACAAAAAAAAGTCTCATAGCATGGTATGTTTGCTATTATGCATAAACTAGAACTTCACTTTCAACTGTAAATAGTATTTTAATAAAATTTGAATGAGGAATAATTGACCCACAAGTCACACTTCACATGAAATTATGAGAGGTAAATAACAGGTAAAAAATTATATAAAGGTGAATGTTTACATTTTAACTGCACTGAACATGAACACTGCTTGTAAGCTCCAGTAAACAAAAGTTAATATGAACAATATTCAAATAAATAATACCATGTCATAAAAAGATCGAAAAAATATTAATCACACAAAAAATATGTAAAAAAAAAAAGTCTAAATAAATGAATCATGTGAAAACCTCATGTAAAAAATATATATATTGTAAAAAGGGTCATTAAAAAAACTTACCAAAACAATAAAAAAAAGTACATTAATGCCATGTAAAGCAAATCACATATGGAAATAAATTAATCCTTTGAACAAATCACAAAAAAAGTGAAAATGAAAATGTGAAAAAAAGGAAGCAAGTTCAATTTTCATTGTCTTTTATTTATCAATCATGAGATTATTCATCTGTAAATTTTGTGTGCATGTCCCGTAAGTGAAGTTAACTGCTTAACGTACAGTATTGGACTACATTGGACTACATTGGATTACTGTGCTACCGATGGGTATGGGCTGAGTTCAAATCCCAGCACCACTAAGCTCCTACTGCTGGGCCATTGATCCAGGCCATTAACCTTCAACTTCTCAGGGGTATCTGTGGCTCAGTTGTACATTGAGTTGAAAAAGTTGCAAGCAACAGTAGGTTCTTATATGTTTAACCAATTATACCACTGGCTTGGCAGTAACGGTAGGTATCTTTGTACGTAATTCTTTCAATGCCTTTTGAACTGTTTTAACATGCCTTTGTTGACTCCCTTAAAACTTAAGGGCTGTTTGTTTACTTCTTAACACTTAAATTGAAGCTTGTTAGATAAGCCCTTTAAAGCATGAGTCAACATGACTCTAGAATTTGGGAGCAGAATTTGCCCAGAAGGTATTATAATCTGATGCAATTTCCCTTTTATGGAGTGCTATTAAATAGCAGGGAGTGCTGTTTAAAAGGAACAAGATTTCACAATTACAGTATCTGATTTTTTGCAAGCTGAAATTTTTGATGCAGGTCAAACATTTTTTTCTATATGTTTATCCCCTTGTGCCACAAGCGGCCATTTACATGACATATATGATGCACATTACTCCTTTAAATCATGTGGCAAAATTGCTAAAAGCAGCAGTGGGATAAGGTATTTATCAATATAGTGCCATTATTCTGACATGCAAATGCTGATGTGTTGTAATAGCTGTTCATAATATAGTAAATACAACCTATAGCTTGCAACCTTAGCAGACCATGAACATGTGTTCCTAATTAAAGTATCTTTATTTAAGGACTCACCTCAGAATGCTGGCCCCTTTTATAAAGTTCAGGCAGGTGAAGGAGCATGTGGGAAGAAACCTCACTGTCCATGATGCCAAACATGATGGGTGGAGAGGATGTAAAGAAGAGGTTAAAGAAAATCATAAACCAGTAGTCAATCATGGCTGTGCCGGAGAAGCCACAGAAGAACTGGTACCAGAAAAGGAGGTTGACGTAAGCCTGGTGAGATAAGGATGGAGTGAATGTCAAACTAAAAGAAGGCATTGAGGAAGCGTTCTGTACACCACTGCTATTTTGAAATTCTCAACAATTCAGATGCAATCATAGTAAAAATAGCAGACAAAGTTGGTTAGAAGGGAAAGGCATGTGTTTTGTGTATGGTGTGTTCATTCCTGCTCGTTCATTCAACAGTCCAATAAGCCAGTCATGTGGCAAGAACAAACGCAGAAAATAAATATACAGGTCGAGCTTCAGGTAATATTTGCATGAAACACCATAATGTAAGAAAAAGTAATCTCAATGACTGGGACTATGGCATGGCTGTCACTGACAGATGGTTTGAGTATTTCAGAAACTGCTGATCTCCTCAGATTTTCACATAAAACAGTCTCTAGGGTTTACACAACAGGGTGCAAATCCAACATGCATAAAAATGTCTAATAAGTGTCAAGTCTGCAGGTGGATATGCCTTGTTGATGAGAAAGGTCAGAGAAGAATGGCCAGATTGATTGACATACCAGGAAGAGTATTGAAACTCAAATAATCACTGGTTTACAACCGTGGTGAGCAGAAAAACAGAAAAATACAACAGCAAAAATACTCAAAAATGGCAAGAAGTTGAGGTCAGCAGACCAATTGCCGCAATTTAGAAATGTTTACATCACCTATTTACACCATGACCTATTTAAAATGTATTTTAGTGTGTGCCAAAAATATTTGGAAAATGAAATAGCTAGTAGCTGGTAGGGATTGGTACACGTTCCATAATCAATCATTAGTTTAAGTAAACCAGTTAATGATCAATTAATAACAGCACAGTACAATGCTTCTTACACTCGTTGTGCTACCTGAAAATCAATCTTACTGCCATTCATTCTACACCTAGAGCACATTACATATCTGTACATCAACCAGAATTACTTGCATAAGCATCTATTACCAAATATATTAACGTGACACAGCTGTCAAAGCAGAAGTCATTGTAGGCCAATGAGTATTTAGCATTGTATGCATACTCCTTGTGGCAGATTTTGCATTATCATGTTCTTCATGTTAAGATTTTCTTCTGTTGGCGATTTACTTGTATAATTTTTAACCAAAGCCGAGGCCTTTTCCAGGAAAATTGCATAGCAGGTCACCCTGAGATACACTGGTCACCATTTTACACAACCGTGTTGTTAGCATGTGCACTTTACGCATCTGAAATACTCTGAATTTATGTGAATTTCTGCTGTACAGCAGGTGCTCAACTGCGCAGAAAAAAAAAAACATTCTAAGAATTTGTAACTATTTAAATCAATTGTTATTTTTCATAATTGATTGCTTTAAGTGTAAGAGAAATTGACTGATCATTGAACATCATCTTATAAGTAATAGGTCGTGCAAGGTTCTTTGAAGGTTTGGTCAAACTCCCACGAATGCTTTCAGAGTCTCGAGATAGAAGAAAAGTGTGACAACAGCAAATGACAATAATACGAGACGACGGTTAGTGATCCTTTTGTGTTGCTTATGCTTCTCACGCAGGCACCACAAAAAAGAAGAAATAATAAATATATCTCAAAACTGAAAACTAAAAATAGAAAACATCTTCACATTTACTGTCACTTCCACACAAATCATGCTGTTACTGTTATAGTTACCACATTCTTGTAGAAGAAATAGATGATCATGTTTGCCAGCCGTGTGTAACAAGAGTGACCATGAACCAGGAGAAGCTTCTTCAAGTGTTTGAAGCGAGATATTGCAAAGTCACTGGCCATGACAGCCTTTTGAACACACACGCACACACAACCAGTCAACAGCAAAAAGAAAGAAAAAATGTCTCTGTCATTCAATATTATATTATTCAATTATATGTGTAATTTTATCCTATTAGCTACATGTCTGAAAATACCCACTGGAGCGCCTAGAAGATACAAATACAAACCTGCATGCCTTCCTGGCCTGATATTCCCACACCGACATCTGCTGCTTGAATCATGTTTACGTCATTGGCACCATCACCTGGAGGAGCAGAACAAATTACGTCTTTGTGTTTAAAAATAACAAAGGGATGCAAATCCCTCAGTGTAAAAGTAGTTACCTAACCTGACGCCAAATCCAATAGAAAAGGGCTAGTGTGTTACCTATAGCAAGAGTCATGACCTTGAGCTTCTCACGCAGCAGTGTGACCACCTTGCTCTTCTGCAGCGGTGTGGCTCTGCAGCACAGCACAGAGTGACTGTGTTGGCATAACTGCAAGAAAGGAGCCTGTAGATCGTCATCCAGGAGCAGGCTTAGGGTTTTGCCGTCAATCACCAGGCCAATTCTGGGCATCTCACCCAGAAACCGTGGAATCTCACTCAACGCTCCATTAAGCATAGTACTACATACGTCCTGCAAGAGAGAAAAGCAAAAGAGATACAGGTATGTCATCAATTCAAAGAGAAACACACCTACAGTATGTGTTATGGTGTCTGATTTATGGATGTACGTAATTTAAATATAAAAAGTTTGTTCTTTTGTTGACTGACTGGCTTTAAAATTTGCCATTCTGTTATTTTCAGAAATGTTTAGAGTGCTCTGGAATTTTACAAAGTTTTGTGGGCTTCACTAAATATATATCCACATTCAACCCCTCATTTCTTCATATTTTGCTTCCAAAGTGCAAGACTTTCTTGTATTTTTAATGTAGGTTTGAGAAATATTTCTCAAGACTTCTTGAAAAAGTTTTTTTTCTCTCATTTGTAGCTGAGTAGTTTTGTTTTTAAGCCACACAGTGACCTATAAATAATTCAAGCATAAAAGCATCTAACTTAAGACATGAAACTGAGAAACAGGTGCAGATGATGACAGATGATTAGGCTGGTGATTAGTTATACTGGTGATGCTGAATGCTGAGTGGTTGGAACAGACGAGAGGGGGAATGAGGTCGCTGCCGAGGTTGTTACATAAATAACCAATTTTGAAATTGTATCTTTAGGCACTTTTCAGCCTGTCACAGTAAAACATTTGTTCTCATTTCTTTAATTTAATCAGCATAATTTAACTTGTAAAGTAATTTAAATATGAAGAAATTAGTTCTGGCTCTAGACTTTTGCACAGTACTGTAGATCATACGCAACTGTCGGTTTTGACTGCTAAAAAATGTGCAGCTGAAATTACAACATTTTAAACACTGCATCTTTTATCAGTTCTTTATCAGCCATTTTACAACCAAATCACCTTTTGCAAAAAATATATATAGTTAAACAGATAAAATTGTGCTAAAGTAAACCTTGCATTGTAAACTGTATATAGACTGACCTCTGTGTTTCTGTCTGTGGCTCTTGTGCTTCCAGGGCATCGACAGCAGTCCCACTGGTTTTGTAATTACCTGCTGATGAAGCACTAAATGTCAGTAATCTATCACATCTCACTGGGCAGCGATGTTAGTGACAGTGAAGAAGAGGTTCAGACTAATATCAGGATTTCAAAGCACTAAAATCCTAAAGCTAATGAGACATTTTATAATACCTGAGTAAACATGTCTTATCAGAAGGTCAGAAGGTGTTTGGGTGAATGAATTATACAGCATTAATGCTCTTGTTCAATCTTGTTCACCATTTTTCATAATATTTTACACAGGTGAGTGCTCCACAAAAAATGTGTCCTGAGTTTTCTGAGAGAAAATATTTATTTAATGTTTAATGAAGAAGTTTCCAGCATTAGTGCTTTGGAACCAGCACAGGGTAAATCTCTATAACTAAATCTTGTCTTACTAATTTTAAGAGAGAGGGGGGGAAAAGTGAAGCTGATAAGAGAATGGCTGTCTATACTGGCTATGACATAAGTGACAACAGGAACTAACTGGCTTTTTTTACGGTGGAACTTCAAACGTATAAAAACTCTGGGGTGATAAAAGCATCTCCACTTATTGTCAGGATGCATCACACCACTCCATCAGCTGTTATTTTCCTATAACACCACACCGTCAAGTGTTTTATTTCTTATCTAATGACAGTCTCTTTGAGTCGCAAAAAGAATGAAATGTGTTTTTAAAAAATTTTTTTGTTTTACTTACAGCACTTTTATCAAAATAAAGGGAGAGCAGAAACAGAAAACATTTTACTGGCATAGTTATTGTTCAAATAAATGATCTCTCCGATCTCGAAAGGTACTTCTGTAATCACCTCTATTGTGAGAATAATGTACAGTTCTTTAGAATCTTAGTTTGATGACACTCCTGTACGGTGAGGTGGAAAGGTATTTGCTTTCCTGATTTTTTATTTTTTTTGCATATTCATCACATTTATATGATTCAGATCATCAAACGAATTTTAACGTTACACAAAGATAACCCGAGTAAATACAAAATGTAGTTTTTAAATGGCGATTTCATTTCATAAGGGAAAAAAAACTGTCCAAACCTGCCTGGCCCTAAGTGAAAAAATAGTTTATGTAGACTGATATAACAAAACTTTTTGGAAGGTGTGCATCCCATTACATCTGGCTGCAAAAGTAACACAGCGTTTGATACTAAAAAGAACATCATACCAACAGTCAAACATGGTGGTGGTAGTGTGATTGTCTGGGATCTGGAGAACTTGCCATAATTAATGGAACCATGAATTGTGCGTTCAACCAGAAAATACTGAAGGAGAATTTCTGGCCATCAGTTCAGGACCTCAAGCTCAAGCGCACTTGGGTAATGCAGCAGGACAATGATCCGAAACACACTAGCAAGTCCACCTCTGGATGGCTCAATAAATAAATTAATAAATTTAAGGTTCGGAATAGCCTAGTCAAGGTTTGGACTTAAAGTCTATTGAGTCTTAAGGCCATTTCTGCTTGAAAACACAGAGTTGGCCAAAATTCCTCCCCAGCGATGTGAAAGACTCATTGCCAGTTATGACAAACGCTTGATTGCAGTGGCAGAAGCAACTTATTAGGTTTAAGGGGCAATTACTTTTCCCACATAGGGACAAGCAGGTTTGGATAGTTTTTTTTCCCCCTTAACAAACAAAATCATCATTTAAAAACTGCATTTTGTATTTATTCTGGTTATCTTTGTGTAATATTTGTTTGATGATCTGAATCATTTAAGTGTGACACATATGCCCTATGCACATAACACCCTATAATGTGAAGAGAATTACACTTATCAAAATAGAGCATGTATAAACAGTGATCATGAACTCCAGGACCTTTGGCTTTGGATGTTGGGGTCATGGGCATTGTTCCAGTCAAAGGGGAATAGTTCCTGTCTTTAGTGTGCCTCTTGACTGGAGTCTAGAGTAAAAATTTAGAACAATTAATTAATACAAATGTAATTCCATCAGGCAAACTTACTATAAAGAATGAAGAACTAGTGATTCTACGTAGTTCATTTGTTTTTGTGCACAGTTTGCACCTATCAATTTGCACTCCAATATTCAGAAGAAAGGGACCACCAATCACCAGTTAATGTTTAGTATGTGAGCTTTTCTACTGAGTTAATAAAAGTCACCCATATAATCCGTCCAATACTGCTCTATTGTTTATATGTCTAATTATTTTATATTCCGCGTTTGTCCCAGACATTTTTTCACACTATATAGGCTTGTGTACTGTGCCACTTCATTGTCAGTCCAAATGAAACAACATTTTGTACCAACACATTTGTAGAAATTAAATTAAAGCCAGCCTGACCTTAAATGGTGAATATACTGTACTATAATTATTATGCTATAGTCTCAAACTGTACATTTACAAAGGTGGTCCAAAAGGGTTAGCGTGTGGAATAAAATGTGAGTAATCGGACTACTCTTAGCTGTGCCTTAGACATATACTGAACAGCCATAACATTAAAACGTGTGTGTGTGGGTGTCCTGCGATGAACTGGCACCCTATCCAGGGTATATCTCGCCAGAGCCCCTTGTGACCTTGTACAGGATAATTGGTATAGAAGATGAATGAATGATTGAATGTCTACCTTAATGTCTAAATAAGGTGTAGAAAATGATCAACACTACAATCATATCTGGTGAGTGGTGGCCCTGTTTTGCTGAAAGAAGGGATAGAAGTGACTGAAACACAGTTCATAGTAACTGATGTATAACTGAATTTCAGTCAAAAATAATATAGCATATTTAATCAATTGAATTTTAAATGATAAACAGAGATGTCGGTTAACCAGTCAAGCTGTGAGCTCACACTTTTCTTGTCTTCTACTTGAAGGCTTCTTTTGACACTGTGAAAAAATGTATAGTGATTTTTTTTGTGTGTGTTTTCACCATATTCAACAGGACTAACGGTACTGATGTCAGAATAAAGACAGAATGAGACAACTGGAAAAGGAAAACAACATGACGTAATCTGTAGTGTTTTACAGCTACTGTACCTAAAGAAATCCTTCATGTAACTAATAAGCTTATCCTCAACAGTTATCTAACTGCATGTCTAACTTACGAAAACAGGCAAAAAACATATCTAGGCTGCTAACTTTGCAAGGTCAACAAATATAACTTACGGCATTGTGGTTTTATTTAGTTTTTTGGGCTGTAACTCAAATTAACACTATGCTCGAGCTTCGCAAAGCTAAACAACGGTTTGTATTTTGGCGGCGCGCAGCGGTGATATACATCCCCGGGGAAACTGAAGCGGAACCATTAAATTAATAAAACTTTTAAATACTGTGTTACTGTCTGTATGCGTTGTACATACACGACGAATTATACCTTACATTTATTAAAACAATTTACTATTATACTTGTATAGTTTATATAAACAACAACAAAGAAATAGTTATGAATGTTTGAGGAACGTTTTGCGGAGTTGTTTAACCCCGGATAAAATTTAACTGCGCACCAGTGACTCGGCTCTTCGGCTGTTGATGCGGGTTGCCAGAGCCGTGAATTGTTTTAACGTGCAGTGTATTTACGATGTACAAAATCATTCGTGTTAAACATTGAGGGAGAAATGAAAGACGTGTACAGTATTTAAATATTTTTTTTTATTTGACGAAAGTTTTACTGAGATCTGGCAACCCTAGTGGAGACTGTAGGCCTACTTTAAACTTAGCTTTAAGTTAATTTTGCCTTTAATTGTCACATATACATTACTGCACAGTGAAATAGTTTATTCTTTGCATACCCCGGCCTCTTGTTAATAGCTTTGGGTCAGAGCTCAGACAGGGGTAAGGGCCCGACAGCAACCTGGGGATCAAACCACCGATCTTTTGATCAGTAACTTATAATTATGCAGTTTATTTCTCCCTCTTTAATCTGACAATTTTATGTAGACTCATGACATACAGTTTAATACCAATGATGTACAAATCTTACAAAGTACTACAAAATATGGAAAAGTCCAACACGGTAAATACTTATCCAAGGCAATGTACTGCCCTGCAATGAACTGGCTTCCAAAAAATAGAAACGTTAACGTGTAATGTTTGAGATCATATCTGTGAATGGCCTGCAGAATTTCAGTTTTCTCTTAGTTTATTATGGCTGATTTCTGTCTTCTCATTTTTTTTTTCATTTTTCTCTATACTAATGCAAACTTCTTTTTTTTATATCATTCACACAAGGTACAAACTGAATACACTGCTGCACACTAGCAGGGAACAAATAATTGGCCTGATATTTATTGTCCATCACTTTTTGATTAAGGCAGTAATACATCAGTGTTATGACCAAGCAGATACAGTGTCTTTGGGGCATTTTATATTTATTAAGCCAGAAAGCTTCAAGATACCTCAGTACATGTTGGTTTCTCTGAAATATACAGTACAAAGTGCAAACGTCTGCATACACATGATAAAGACTTTTTTTTTCTTTATTGTTACAAGCAAAAATGCCTAAATGTGTTATGTTTATAGGTAATAATTAAATAAATAAAATAATATAAAATTACAAGTTATTAGTTTTCAGTTTAAAAGTTTTCATGTCCTAAAATATGCTATAAATATTCATTAATTGTTAATTGTTGTCTTGCAACTCCAGGGTCAAGGGTTCTATTCCTGCCTCGGGTCTGTGTGTGTGGAGTTTGCATGTTCTCCCCATGCTTGGTGGGTTTCCACTCACAGTCCAAAGATGTGCATGTTAGGCAAATTCGCATTCTCAAATTGCCCATAGTGTGTGAGTGTGTCCTGTCCAGAATGTACCCTGTCTTGTGCCCAATGTTTCCTGGGATAGGCTCCAGGCCCCCCGTGACCCTGTAACAGGGTAAGTGGTATAGAAGATGAATGAATAAATAAAAAAAAAGAAAAACAATGGGTGCATACACATCAGTCAGTATACATTCATCTGATTAGGACCATGCATTAAATGATGCAGTTATTTTTTCATTATAACTATTTTTTCTTTAAGTAGTTAATAGCTCACAGTTGCACCATTATGAATATTTACCTTAATATAATATTCTATGAGTTATACTGCTATATTTTTAACTTCTTGGACGTAAACACAGTTCCTGTCGATATGTGTTGAGGTTTTGTATTGATCCCCTTCCTTTTGTTTGCACTGTTTTTGACTTTAACCTCAGCTAGTTTGCTTTACCGCCAAAAAATAATGGCCAAACTTGTCAAAGGAAAAGGACCTGGGAAAAGCTAGATGCACTGGAATGAAGAACGAGGGCTTTGAGATTACTACAGAGAGTTCTAGTACCTTGCTTCCATCCAGCCATATTGCTTCAGCCTAAGGCCTCATAATTGGGAGACTGAATTGGAGAGTTAGCACGGGTGTGTGCTGTGTTTTTATGGCATGAGTGTGTAAGCCTGTAAATTAAAGGCATTCTGCCTCGGTGACAGGGCAGTGTATTAGCTCAGCAGAGTGACCCATCTCTTCGAGACATTACATCAGGGCCTTTTCAAGTGGACACACGCCCCAGGCACTTTTCTTCATTTTGATTCGGGTGGACAAACCACCCAAGTGTTATGGTTTGATACTTTACACATTTCACAGCTCAACATAAATACTGAGAGGAAATTGCCTTTGTTAAAAAACTGTCATTCACCAGCACATGTTTTTAGCTCTCTCTAAAAGATGTGTTAAAGCATTCCGAACATTAAAAACGCTGTAGAGTACCTCAGGACTATTTATTTCCTAAAATGACTCTCAGATGGGTCAGAATGAGGCTGTTATTCCTGAGTTTTTGATTACTTTTTTGTGATTTACAGTTTATTTGCTGTACCATTTCTGTTGGACTTTTTAACAAGAGCCATTAAAAGAACAATACTCTATAAATTAGACAGACATTTATGTAATGTTATATCTGTGATGTATTATGCATTTATGTCTGGAACTCTTCTCAGTTTGCTCCTCATAAAACCCTTTTAATTATGATTTTTGAAACAATTGAATTATATCCTAAGACTCTAGAATAGTTAAACAACAGGGGTCCACTAATATGTGAATTCAGTTGTAACGGCGCCATCCTGTGGATGCAAATAATTCTTTTTATTTATGGTGGTTCCATCCACCCATCCATCTAGAAACCTTTGTAGTCCAACTAGGGACTGTGGAGGCCAGTGGTATTTATTCTCAATTTTACAGCTGTGGTAGGACTTCCGGTCAACATTCACACACGCATACAAACATTACAGGCAATTTGGGAATGCCAGTGAGCCTAATGTTTAGCCTAGCATGTTTTTGGGCTGTGGGAGGAAACCCACCAAGCACGGGGAGAACATGTAAACTCCATGCACACCGTGGAGGTGTAAGGTGCCAGTGCTAACTACTAAGCCACTGTGATGATTGTGTTTATATGTTACATTATTTACAGTGCCAGTTTAAACAAAGTTTGTTATGTATTAAAGAACTTTTGTCTGTGAATCTAAGTTGGTTTACAAAATTCTAAAACATGGTGGACGAAGAGAAAAAGACAGATATTATCAGGCTAATTTGTCAGATTAGTGCTGATCAGTGAGGGTTAAAGTATTGCATTTCTTTAAGCAAGTACAAACAAACATCGCATATCAGAAAATACATACAAGTACATACAGGTTGTTGTGGACTTAGCCAACAGCAGTATTTTATTTTATTTTATATTCTTATTATTCGTTTTATGGACACAATACTCATGGTCAGCCTAAAATGAATTAATCAGGTTATTTCTTGGTGGCACAGTGTTGTAGTGGTTAGCACTGTCGCTTTGCACCTCCAGGGTTTGGGTTTGATTCCTGCCTAGGGATCTGTATGCATGAAGTTTGCATGTTCTCCCCGTGCATGGTGGGTTTCTCCAGATACTCCGATTTCCTCCCACAGTCCAAAAACAGGCAGATTAGGCTAATTAACCTGTAGTGTGATAATGCGTGTTTGAATGCGTATGTGTGTGCCCTTTGATGGATTGGCACCCCACCCAGGGTGTACTCCTCCTCATGCCCTATGTCTGCTGGGATAGGCTCCAGGCCCTCTGCGATCTTGTATACAGGATAAAGTGGTATAGACAATAAGTGAGTGAGTTTATTTCTCAATTCTTGGTTTTACGTGTGCTTATCCTGATGATATTTTCCTGCTATATAAAGTTTTAAAGCTTTACACTTATAGATAATTAAAGGTCCTTCCATTCCAGGTAAAAGATATATACTAAAGGAGCAAACTGATCGTACTACCCCAGTGTCTTTGACTTTGTGACTTTGTGACTTTTCTCCTGTAGATGTGAATATTCTCACATGTACGCCCTAAAGAACATCCCAAAACCCGGTTCCTGCGCAATATATGTTTACAGTATGTTTAAGTTTGATAACAGTATAGTAACAACTACAAGCAAATTGAGTCTATATTGTTGTTATGTGGTGATGGAAAACAGTGTGCTGCTGTACTTTCTTATTCCATAAGATGGTGCTGTTACATTCCTCCTAGGTGCTGGATTTCAATGGGAATGATCTAAAAGATGTGAAAAAAGGTGAAAAGAAATCATTATAGCACCCTAACACTCTTATTCTAACATTATTTTATTCATTCAATTAATAAATAGGAGAATCATTTGTTTAGCAGTAGCCTACATTTACTTTGTTTTTATGCAGTATCTTATATAAAGAATACAATTAAACAGAATTAATTTAAGGTTTTATAAAGATTAAAGAGCATTTCATATCATTTTCCCAGTAATTTAGATTTTTAGCTCTTTTCATTCAAATGCCTTTCAGCTGGTGTAGTGTGCAGTGGTGGTCTCTTTACAGTGTGGTAGTAAGACAACACATGTCATGTATTATAGTTCTCCCTGTGCATGGAATTAATTATTTCTAGCCTATTTGGCTAAAGAGTTGTGCTATATGTCTTTTTAACACTATGCCCAGCCAGATCAAGCAATTATTGAAGAATAAAGGGATCCATACTAACTACTTATTGTTATACAGCAATTTCACTGCATAAAATAACAAATTATTCTAATTATATTGATTGTAAACATTTGAGAATGTCATTAAATAACTGAGCTTCACTTTTGTCTCAGTACTTTTGGGCACCACTATATGCACTTACCTTTTGTTTGTTGTGTGTAAGTGAATGCTGGACAGGAATGCAAATAAGGTAGAGGCAGTTGCATTAAGTTTACTGAGAGTACGTTGCAAAGCGGTAACATGCAGTGCTGATACAGTATATAGGATTACGGGTTGTACATTACTTATTACTTATTTTACTTTATTATAATGAAGAACAATGGTCAAGAGATTTTTAAGCTAAAAGTTTAATAATGCTATTTAATAGTATATTCAGTGGGAAACAGCTTATAAAAAATATAATGTATATAACCACTGTCCACTTTAAAAACTAGAGTCTGTGGTGGGTGAAAATCCCAGGATATCAGCAGTTAAGTGAAATACTCGAACCAGGCGACCTGCCACCAACACCTAGGCCATGGTTAAAGTCACAGAGATAAAAAAAAGTTTGCCCCATTGTGATGTTTGATGTGAACATTGACTGAAGCTCTTGACATGTAGATAGTGAATATATATTATATACTGTATATGTGTTTAGGAACAAAAAGTATTATTATTATTATTAATAACAATAATAATAATAATAAGAAGAAGAAGAAGAAGAAGAAGAAGATTACTTTTTGTTCCTAAAGACATACAGTATACTGTATATAATAATAGTACACATACAGTACATAATATAATAATAACCTTAATCTGTGTGCCAACTTGCAAATGTGCATTACAAAAAGGAATACAATAGAAAAATAAGAAAAATACAACAGATAATAGCAATCCCTGAAAATAAAATTAGTAATTTTAATAAAATAAAAGTAATGTAAAAAAATATTGCTTCACCACTCTTTTTACATTTCATATACTACATTGGTTATTCTTTCTGCACAACATTAGTATTCACAGGCCATCTACAAGTAGCTTGGGTAACACATTCCAGACACACAGGCCTACAGCCTATTCACTCCTGGCCTTTAACTCCAAAAGCAGGCCGGAATATCTATTTATACCCCTATGCCAATTCTTTTGCCCTTTGACTTTATCTACTGTAACTGTAGACCTGAAGACTAAATGTCAAAAGGCACATTTAAAGACTTTTGAAACCACCCTGTACTGTATGCCTCTTCTTTATATGCAAAAAATGTTCACTATGAACTGTTATTTAGGGTTAAATGAAACATTGCTGTTTCTCTTTGGGGACTTTGGATATAACTGCTTAAATAAGCCTGTTTAGCAATATTTTAATAGATATTGCTAAATGAAACTATTGCTTTTAACCTATATTTTTTAAACTGCAATGTCATGAGCATGTGCAAACATTGCATCATGATAAACTTTGTTCTTTCTGTGAAGGGAGTCCTGTTTAAACCAGAGGCAGCAAACAAACTGAGTCCTGACTAGAAGCCAATATTTCTTAATAAAAAAAATAATCTGTTTCTTATCATGGTCATGCTTAATTTGAGCAATGATCAGCTGATTATTTTTTCATTCATAACATGGATCACGTATGCTGAATGCCAGAAAATCTTTACTGGGTACAAAAGCCAAATTAGGCACTGCCATATTGTGTACAGAATGTTAAAAAGTATTGTAAATTTACCCATTAGCCACCACTGTTAAACAGAACAACTTTGATTAGATGACATGTCTCCAGACTTTGTAAATGCAAAACTTTTATATTACTTTTCATGCATGCTGGGATTAGCATCCATGTGGCCTGGCTTGTATCATAGGTGTAGCAAATAAACAAGTAATGACTGTATACTGGCATGTATGAGTGCTTGCAAACCTCACAGCACACTTCTAAGATGGTATTACAGCACTCGTAATCTCATCAATCTGAAGATGCTTTGGAAATGGAGTAAACGCATACAGTATTATCTCATCAGCGGATTATTAAACGTTTGTGAGCTCAGACTATGACTTTAATTGGGAGTGGTATGAGGAGTAGTGCTGTAACGTTAACTATTTGCTCAGGTGAAAACTCTAGGTCTCAGCGGCACACCAGATGCTTGACGTGCACACACGTGGTCACAGTGTTATAGTAAACAGTATATGTGTGCATGGATGGTGACTATATGAATGACGCATCCGCACTGAGACCGAGAATGGGAGATGATTACCCAAAATATTGCTTATATAAGACCTCGTTGTTCGAGTAGATCATCTTGCAAAACACTGGCAGACCAAGGTACTGAGAATCCGCGGCTCAGCGTATAGGAATTAGATGATCTGTTGTGGTAAACCCTAATAGGAACAAATAACAATTCTGGTGAAATGAAATGCTACTGCATACTAAGACATCCTATTCCAGGGATCTTCAATTCCAGTCCTGAAGGGCCATTGTCCAGCGTCATTTGTAATTCACCAACACCTAAACACACTCGCTGACCCTAGTGATTATCAGATTAGTTGCATCAGCTGTGCTTGATTAGAAGAATCATCAAACTGTGTTGGACACTGGCCATTGGGGAATGGAGTTGAAGATCCCTGTGCAAAAGTGTGCTTCCAAATTTGTGGCAGGAATTTGTAGAGGAACCTTACATGGGTGTGATGTTCAGGTGTTCACAAATTAGTCCCACTTATCCATCATTTGCGTATGATCTACTCTTACAAATATTAAATGACACAAATATTAATTTTCAAAAATATTTGAATGTCAATATGATAATTTTTGGTACTGATGGTAGGGCCCCCTTCTCTTCTCCGGACAAGTTTTTTCCAGATACCCCAAACAGTCAGAGGGGATTTATCAGAGAAAATAACTTTACTCCAGTCCTCAGAAGTCCAATCCCGGTACCTTTTGCAGAATATCAGTCTGTCACTGATGTTTTCCTGGAGAGAAGTGGCTTATTTGCTGCCCTTCTTAAAATGTATGAAAGTGAGTGTCCCCTTCAGTCGTGTGTCATGCTAACAGTAGAGCATCCTGAGACCATTCATGTGTGGGGTTGCTTCTCAGCCAAGGGAGTGGGCTCACTCACAATTTTGCCTAAGAAC
>JAOVVB010000016.1:21091766-21102174 GCA_028570985.1 Heterobranchus longifilis | reverse complement strand
ATATATAAAATACAGATGTTCAGTCTGTGCCACAGCACGCACACTGTTTCACGAACTCTTAGTCATTTCCCCCAGAGAAGGAGATGCAGAACAGTATATTACAGTACATTATCTCTTCCTTACTATTAAATTAGAGCAGGACCTCTGTGGCACTCCTGTCTACTGGAACCCGTGCATCATTCGCAGTCTCCCTCGTTAACTCGCCCCTGACATGTATAGCTTGAGCGGGGGTCTATTGCTCTACTGCACCCCTCACAGCCAAAGCTTTTACTCATGAAAATCGGAACTGAACCCTGTGAGCTTCCAGCTGTAAATCCTATCCTGTGCTTTGAGAGCACACCACTGTGAAAGTTCGGCACATTTAGTTTTGGAGGTCAATGTTTCACAAAGGAGCTTGTGTTGAAATGTAAAGAGATGCTTTTGGAGAAGTCCCCTTACAGCAGCTGTAGATTTTCTGAAGCAAACCCCCTCAGGACTAAGGTTAATGAAAGTTCATAGTTGAATAACACACACATATAATCAAATATGCTTATAAAGCTCAGGAGCACAGAGATGATTTATTAGTGCGATTTTTTTTAAGTTATTAAGATAAAAATACACATGAGGGTTACACCTGGTGTGTTGTCAGCATCATGATTGAGGTTGAGGATTTAGAGTTTTGAAGCGGTGCCTTTTTCTCAAAGTGCATTTAAAACCAGAATGTAGTGAAACTTGGATTGAAACTTTCAGTGAAACTGGAAAATATCGTAAGCAATATTATAGAAAATATTGTAAGAGAAACATTAAGGATGAGAATCATAAGTGACCACCTGATATACCCATGTGCCTACTTGCTTTGTATTAAGATGCTGTTAATTTAAAAATAGCTTTATAGCGGTTCCTTATTACTTTTTATTAGAGTTTGTTACAGTTCTGAACAAACGTAGTAAATTACAAAAGATCCTGTGCTGCCTGCCAATTCCTGAATAGTTTACAGTAAATCACCTGTATAGTATTATAAAGGAGTGGCAACATTTTACCATTTCACATGCAATGGTATAAATTAAATAATTAAAAAAATACATTTTGGAATCAGTTTGGCGTTGAATGAATTTAACTTTTAAATGTTCCTTAAAAGAAAAAACATACCACAGTCTGCAGCAAATGCAAACCTCTTCCGTCTTTCAGTTTTTTTGTGCAAGAGTATCGTTTCTTCTCCTAATTTTATGTTTATGGGAACCATTTACCACAAGCTGGACTACATGGAGTAGTAAGTTTGGCAGGAAAATATAATCCACAGGATTTCCTTTTAGTAATATCACAAGAGAGGGAATGCCATTGCCCTTGTTCCTACAACCGCATCAAAGCTGTGCTAATATTCATCACAACAGCACTACCTCATTTGTGATCGTGCTTTTATACAACAGTTCCACAAACACCATTTAATATCAACAGATTTGGATTTGTTTCTTAAATCCCAGTTATTTTGCTCCGCCTACACATTCCACGACTGGCGGTTTTAAATTCTTACTGTCACTATGTAGCCAAAAGGTGAGGAGAATAAACCATGGAGGTAGGGGACAGTCCTGTAAATCCCTTTAAAAAAATTCCATTTATATTTCCACTTGTTCCTTTTTAGAATGTCAGCTTCAGGTTCCAGACTTAAATTCCAAATGGCTTTAAACGGAAAGCTAGTTCTCTAGGGTGTACACTCACCAAATAGTGCCCTTGATCAGGGATTGGAGAGCGATTTGGGATTCAGCCTTGTGTTAAAAGGCAGTTAGCTTTGTAGCCGTAAAATAAAAGAATATGGATTGTTTAGAGGTGATTCAGAATGACAATTATTAATGAGACAAAGATGACATAACATTATTAGATATGTTTTCCTGATGAAAGTGCTGGTTTTGAATGTGGGTTTTGGCGGACAGCTGCTCTCCCCTCAGTACTGCGGATCATACCGACCTAGAGTGACAGCCAAGCATCGTATAAATTTACTATGTACATGTGTGACAAAGCAACATTGCTGTAAGTGAGATAGTATAAATAAGGAGTATATAGTATAAATCTTGTAGTGTACACTATACATTTTCACCACCATTTCACATCAGAACTTATAAGACATATAAGTACTTATACAGTTAAAAAGCAGCACAGGAAACTTGTGACTTACCAATGTAAGAGTAGGAGTAATAATCTTTAATGATATACCACTGTAACGGAGAAAAGCTGAAGAGACATGGTTTACTGTCCTAGATTGGCTCTTGGTTTTCCTGGACTTGGCTATTTAACTTCTTTTTTTTCGGGTAAACAGCGAGATGTAGAGTGTTGTGTGAAAGTGGCACCACCTGCAGTGGTTGCTCCTGTCAGGAGTGTGGCAAATTTTGTTTGCGTCATCTGGTTTGCCTGCATACCTTTCATCTGAACTCCACAAAACCCCATTGTGTTCAAGTACTTTTGGGACCCTGTAATTGGAAACAAATGGAGCAAAAGGCTAGAGAAGGAAATCAGTGTGAAATTTTTTTTAAGTATATGTATGAACGTTCAGCTCTTGTTGCATGGCACAGCCGCTTGAGGTTATTCATCTGTGGCCTCTACTCACACTCCTGCTGTCTGTCTCTATAGGAGGGCTTTTATTGTTGACATTTTGCCCTGCTCCATGGCACTCTCTCTGGGTTCGCCTTGTTAGACAGCCCCCTTCTGTGAATGTCAATCCCTGAGCTGAAAGAAGACAAAAGCATGCTTTGGTTGGCCAACCAGCGAGCAGGTTTGGGGCGGTGCAAGCTGTCCATCAAAGGCGGCCTTGCTGAATGCAGGTGGTGGGTGATGGTCTACAGATAAGGATACTGAAAGGGTGAAGCAGAGGGTTCGGGAATACCGGTTCTTAATCTCTGTCTCTCATCTGTATGCCGTGTAAGATTTTCACAAGGCTGGCTGTGTTTACAGAAGACCACAGAAGCAGGAACGCAGGGTTTAGCTTATATAGGTCACAGCAGTCTGCTTGATTGGATTCTGAGACAAGGAACATTCTTTCAGTTTGAGAGATTTTCTCTAACTCCTTCCTGTTTTCTGCCTTGTCTTGTGCATTTATCTCCCTTATCTCTGTATGCATGAAAGCAATCTTTTGTGTCTCATTTGGTCTTTATTTGTGGATCTCTCTTTATCAACATCTGTCTTTTTTCCTTTCATTCCTTTGTTTTTCAGCCAATTTTCATCCTCGTTTAATTTTCTTATTCCTGTATCCTTTTTGCTTTTTTTTTTTTTATCATGATACCTGTATATCTTCATTTTTTTTTTCAATGCTAGGACCTCTGGGATGTTAATGATCCAGAGGTCTTAATAACCATGTTTTTGCTCCTCTGTCATACTCTGTCATTTCAACTGCGTCAGGATTTTGTGAGAGGAAAATTGAGGTTCTGTCCTTTTTTTTTTTTTGTGATAGATGACATTTTTAGCTCAAGCCCACACTAGACAGCCATAGACAATTCCCTTTGGCAAGGATTTGTCTCCTGTCATAATTGACATCGACAGCCATCTGATTTGCTTTTGGCTTAAAACAGCCAAAGGAGGAGTCTTTGAGATGAAGCCAGAATCACTACTTTTTTTTTTTCTTCAGAAAGAAAGGTAAAAAGTTTAGCTGATCCTTGCTTTTGCTATTGAAAGGAATAGTCTAGCAATTTCAACACAATTTATATTAAGCTATGTACAGTACTTGACCATTCAGGAACCATTGAGGATGATTGAATAGAACCAGATCTAAAAGCACTTGATGTTTTTCCATAGATTCATCTGAAGAACCAAAAACCATCTTTGTACTATCTCTACATATAATAATAAATGCTTATAATGACGCCCGCTGATTTTACACCACTTGAGTATTTAGTGAATCAGAAATCAGTGGTCATCATTTTAATAATTTGATGTAATTTTTACTTTAAATTTTTTTTTTTGTCTATGGATCCACACTTTTGGCCTGACCTGTATAACCACTAATTCTCCCTTCTGAAAAAGTCCCATCTTTAAAAGGCCAAACTATAAAAGTTAGGAGATCATTTAGAAAATACCTTTTGTTGAATAATTCAGAAATGTGTTTAAAAAACTACCTCATAAACTGTTATTGTTAGTGGATTTCTCATTATAGACAAGTCTCACAATGGCTGTCCATGGCTATTGCTCATATTGTACATCTGCAGTAGATATTAGGTTGTAAACATTGTAGTATATACGTATTTAACATTTATAATTTATAGTTTTGTGCACCCATGTAGACCTTCATACACACTATATATTTTATTAATCTACTTGAAGTCTAAACTTCAAGCAAAATATACTAAGAACAGCTATGAATATACAGATTGGAGCCCAGGAGAATTCAATTGAGGAAACATCTGGATCCTTACCAAAACCTGTAAGATAATGTTACTTATAAACCATAGTTCAAAAGCCTGGAAGATTGCATTAATACACATTAAAACTGTTTCTTTCCCCCTGTCACCAAGTATGTCTCTTAGTCTTTCTACACAGACTAACATGAAAGTTGGTGCAGATGTTTATATAAGATTAAAGCCGACCCAGCTGTGCACATCTGGACCGGCAAGGAAATATGTTCTGTGAGGAAACGAAAAGTGTCTCTTTTTTATTGCAAAAGGATGATTTAATTAGACAAAATTTAGTTTTGTTAGTTGATTGTTTTTTCAGAGACTGTGTGTTTGGGGGAACTAGAAATCTCATTTCTTTGACCACTTCCAAGGGCTGCCCAGTTTAATTTAACAATCTTACAATGAACTGAACAGATATAGCACTGGGATTATAGCATTTAAGATTCTGAAGCTTGTAGCCAGAAAAGTGTACTGCATTCAGACTGTCACCCAATTAAACTATGAGGTCTTGACTATTAAACCCAGAACCCCTGATGCAAATAAAATAATCAGGTAAATAACCACCTTTTTCATTCCTTGTCTTTTCACCACAGTTCTCAGTGTCTGCATTACACATTTGCTAAAAGGTTGTTTCCCAGCCAGTGTCAAGCTGTGCCATGGATCCACTTATCCAGTGCATCTCTTTCCTCCCATATCAACACAGTCACCCCAGGTTTCAAGACACAGACAGATTTTCCAGCATGCTGCATATTACCAGGATAACAGCAGGAGACTGTGTATGCTTGAATGTTTTCAGGCATATTTAATATGATGCAAGACAAGAGAAGGGACTGTTTCTTTCTCTTTCGCCATTTGCTTCGGGACCAAATAAAAGTATGACCAGAAAGAAAACATAGATTGTTGTTCACAATTTATAGAAGATTCTGTCCTTCAGAATACTGTGGCTCTGTTTCAAAAGCATTAGCTTTGCATTGTCCAGATCTGGAATGCATGACTGCATTTATCACAACTTAGTAAGATTTTACTGTTCCCAGTGCGCAATATACTTGTCAGTGCCATGTCGTGGATGTTGTGAAACTGTTAACAGATGACTGTAGAAATTCTGTTTGTCATCTTTTTGTTGTACTCCTGGAACATATTTCTGTGGATCGGTTTGGATGGATAGTGTCTATGCGGATTTAAAAGTGTATGATTTTGATTAATAAAAGCTTTGACTAATGTAAGCAAAGAATTTCCTCCGCGTTCTTTCTTAGTCATTTTTGGGGGGGGGCTTCTTTTGTTCTCCTCACGAACGTTTGTGGCACCGTTTCAAATGTTCTCTCATAGAACATCTGAGGATCAGAATGTGGAAAAAGTAGAAGGACACATGTGGGATGCACATGAAGAAGCGAGGCAGTGACTTTAGAAAAACTGAGACAAAAAGTGATGGTATGTATAGCGGTGGTTGTATGTTAACATTGTATGACTCTGTGTCCGTTTTAAAAATACACACTGATCATGTTATGCTAATTAATTTCAGCCCAAGAGTTTGGAAGAATCTTTTTGTGCTTATTGCTGGAGTGAGAAATACCAGTCTTTACAATTAGGTTTACTAGTCGTACGAGTGCTTTTCAGTACCATTTGGTGAGCTGTGGGGTTTGACCTTTTGCCACTAGTCTTAAACACAATTACTTGCCTCAGGTATCTTTGAATGGCAACTATCTACCTAGGCATATGTTGGTAAAAATTCAGAGATCTGTAGACCTGTCAAAAGACACGGTTTAGAATCTTTAGAGAAGCTGAGAATTTCTGATATAAAGAAATTATTTTTAAATTGTTTAGATGGTAAGTTCCATCTGTCTATTCTTCTTCTCCCATGCTTCCTTTTGTGCCAACCTGTTTAATAACCTACTAATGCATTCAACGTACAGTACGTGCAGGTGCTTAGCTCAGTCTAGAGATCAGCTGTCAAGTGAATTCATAACCATAGCACCTGTTTTTCTTATCAGCTATGATTAATCAACTTGTCATCTGTGTTTCTTTTGAAGCTAGCAAATATTTGACCTGAGACAGGCCTTCTGTGTCTTGTGTTTTAGCCTTGTTACCAAGTCATTATGGTGGTATGGGCAGAAACATGTAGGAATTGTAAATGACAGGCTTTAACACCGGTGAGTGGAGATGGAATGGAATGATGGCATTGTAATGAGAGATTGGTTTTCCCTTTGATCCTGGATATTGAGATGTTCACTGGACTCTTATGGATCTGAGTATTTTGGAAAACGTTTCACATCGATACTAAGCCAAAGGACAAAATCTAATAATGATTTTCATCTGTTCTGAAGTTTGGATTCAGATAAACCACTTAATTCCTGCCAGTGATGCCACTTCCAACAGTTCAGTCCATTTCATCTTGTAATTCCTTAGTCTTTGTACCGCCTCGTCTTAACGTGAAGGATTTATACAGGCTTAACTACCTAAAAGTGTGGGATGTTTAATTTTGGGTTGGATCTGGCTTTACCTTTACTGTGGGCAACTGGAAGTATTTATGGTTTTTGCTCTCCCTAGAGCTCCAGTTGGAGCAAAACAGTAAATGCAGCAGAAAGAGCAGATGGAATATCTGCACTCTGGCTTTAAAGTGTTGTACCATTTATCAGATAATTCCAAGGTCTGCTTGCTTGTGTTATTTATTAGAAGTTACTGAAGTGTGATCCAAGCAACGTGAATAGCTGTGTGGTGCCAAGAAGATTGTTACTGTCATGCTAAGAAGAACGTTCCTCACTTAAAAAGAGTTGGGACATACTAGAAGGGGGCACATTATTGCAGGCTGCTCTATGCTGTTAGGAACTTTAAACATCAACAGCTTTAAAGATTGATTTCTATGGTAATTTTAACAAAGCACCATTTTGCACTTGTGTATATTTGACTTTCTGCTTTATTCCACCATTTGCCCTCATGAGTTGACCTGACAGGCTTTCTGACTGGATTTTAAAGACATATTACATAAACATATTACATAAATATCTATAATTTCTGGTGCTAACACCAATTTTGCTGAAACTACTAAAACTGTGTTAAGAACTGTCCAATTGTCAGTTTCTTCTGATCTCAGTTCAACACAGTTAGATACCCCAAAAAAATACATCAGCTGCCTACCTGAATATATTGAATGACCAAATTTTTTCCATCAATGGATTTTTTCTTCCCTGGTGTCATCGGCATATTCCGAGATGACGATGCAGGCATTCATCTGGCTCAAAATGAGCAGTGGTTGTTCAGGGAGCATGAGATATTATTCTCAAACATGGATTGGCCACTGCAGAGTCCAAGAACTTAACCCCATTAAGAATTTTGGGATGTGCTGGAGAACACTTGGTCCAACTCTTCCACCATCAATACAAGATCTGGATGAGAAATAAATGTATGTCTGTACAGAAATAAATGTGAGACATTGCATAAGCTTATCGAAACAATTTCACGGCATATATATGCACCATTAAAAAATAAAAATAAAAAAAAAAGCAAAAGATGGTCCAATGAAATATTAGTGAGAGAGACCTTTTTTTTTTTTTTTTTTTTTTTTTGGCCAAGCGGTGTATAAATATTTCTAATCTCTGATGTTAATGCTAGCCAGGAAACTAGCATAAACTATTCTGACTGGTTTTCTGACAAGTTTTAAAAGACATTAATGAATGTCTTCAGTCTCTAGTGCTAATGCTAGTTATCTAGCTGTCAGAAGCTACCCTGACTGTATTTCTGAAAGGATTTCCAAGTGATATTTGTAATTGTGTGTATTATAAATGTTAAATGATGTTCTACTGCTAACACTAGATTGACCTGACATATTTTCTGGAAGTCATATGTATAAATGTTTCTAGTTTATGTAGTTAATGCTAGGCAGCTAACTACCATGAGCTAACCTGACAGACAGGATATTAAGTAATATTTATAAATGTCTAGAATCTCTGCGGTTAATGCTAGCAAGCTAGCTGCAATGAGCTGACTTGACAGCTTTTTCTGCCAGGATTTTTAAGTTATGTTTATAAATGCTTATGCTTTTCTCTGCTGCCATTAGTATGCCATTACTACCGTGATCTAACTTGACAGGACATTTAAGTCATATTCATGGATGTTTAGTCAGATAATTAGCAAAAGTAACCCTGACATGATTAAACATTTTTAAAATAATTTATAAATTCTGCAGTTATAGAGTTATAGAAGGTACAAAACAATATGCTTCAATATTAGAAAATAAGTTTTATTTACATTTTGAATGAAAGCATAACATAAATTTACAGGAAGAAAAAAAAAACAACTCGGTTAATTTCAGAGATTATTTTATTTCTCAAACTATTTAAATAGTTTTTTCTAGTCAGCATAAATTGTCAAACACAATGTTCCTTCATCCACAGCTTTACTCTGACTAATTTCTGTGTAAGTTTTCTGAATTATATTTGCATAATTGTGGAGAGAATGGATGTCACTCAGAATCGCTAAAGCTATAGTGAGGACTTCCAGTGATTGTTGTCTTGACCACGGGTGATGGCGCTTGACCATTATAAGGCCAGATTTGCACACTGGAGTAGAGCCAAAATGAAACCCGTCACCTGTTCTTAAATCAGGATTCAGCTGCCCGTAAAGTCCAAAATTGTCTTTAGCATTTTAGATAGATTTTATTATGTTGACCGCCAGTGTTAGTTTCCAGTACAGAACTTTATTGAGTACTGGACTTTACACTTGCCATGACATTGCTGGAAGAATTTTCCTGTCAAATATTATTGAACTTGACCGGAAAGCAGTAACAAGTGTGGCATTCTTTCTACGTCTGCACAGACATTCAGTACTGAGGTGGAACTCTGGTGAGTGACAGCCTGCACAAAAACAAATAAAAAGCCATAATGTTTGTGTGGCCAATTGTGGGTTTAACCTTCTATTTGCGTCTCATTATCGGCTTGTGCCGGGCCACAAAGTGCTCATTCAACCCTTTAACCCCTGCGTGTTGGAACGGCACTGGCAGTGGTAACAGTAGGAGACTCACACTCGCTGCGAGAGTTGCCCAGAATTAGTTTCAGAAATGGCAGATGTCAGCTGTATGCCTGGGACTGGCACAGATCTAGTTAACCCATGTGGCTAGGTGCTGAAAGCAGGGCGTCTTCTGCTGTGCAGAGGTGAAATTCAATTCCCGAAATGAAGAAGTGATCATGTGTTTGTGGGTGTGTCCTTCGTACTGTTACTGCATATTAGCGTAAGTAATCAGTGTCATTTTTGAAACATGAGAATGAGTGTCTATCTTGTGACTTTGTGTTTCTAACATATCTGCACTTTTTATCAGTGCATATGGGTCTTTATCCACTTTATCCATTTTCTCTTATACAATTCCGCAGATTGCAGTTAGACATTAAAGCTTAGGCATTACCAAAAAAATACTTATACAAGTGTGAGTATTAATATGAGTATTAATTCGTATAGAATCTTTTTGCATTAAAAAAAATTGTGCTGCATTAAAAGTTTTTGTCAAAATTAGGGAACTTTTTTTTAATGATTTCCCTGCATACATTTTTAATGCCATTTTTTCTGCAACAGTTTTCTGAAGTTTTCTTCAGTTTTGATTAGTGTTAAACACCTTAAGACATGTTTAGTCTCTTAAAATAAAATAAAATAATTTGCTCCAGTAATATTTAGTAAATATTTTTAGTTGTAACATTAATTTCAGTATAATTTAATGCATTTTATTCTTCTTCTGAATTGCTCTTATTATTACTATTATGTAGTCCTTACCACTTATGGTGACCTTAGCCCTGGACCGATCACATATGGAAATCGCTCACTATAACTTTCCTAAGGTGTGGTCCAGCAGTAGTCCTACAATGTCCAGTTTTTCTGCCAGTTTTCCCATATATTTAACATTGTGACTGTTTTCCTGCAGCTGTAGCATGCAGAATTTTTGGCGCATCACCAAAAGAAAACTCTAAACACTCTTTAAGTGTCACATAGACACTAATGGGGATCATTATTATTGCTTTTCCTGAAAATTGTTGCCTGAAAAATGTATATAAAATCTTTTAGTAGATTTTATA
>JAOVVB010000016.1:21069495-21090697 GCA_028570985.1 Heterobranchus longifilis | reverse complement strand
TCTACACAGAAACACTGCTCTGTCGCGATTCTTTTCAAAGGTAAAGTGCAGGTTAATTTGTTTTATTTTTACTTTATGTTTTGTATTAATTATTTTTATGTATTTATTTTTTGGGCTGTGGAATGAATAATTTGAGTTTCCATTATTTCTTATAGGAAAATTCAATTTTGTTCACGAGTGTTTTGGAATACGAGCCCGCTTCCGGAACGAATTATACTTGTACTCCAAGGTTCCACTGTATTATTATATTTGTAAGCTATTGTAGTTTAGGTTTAAATAAATGGATTTGCATGCTCTTAAAACAACTTAATTTCTATTAATTTAATAAAGTACAATTTATAATTGAGACTTATCCAGCACAGTGGCTACTCTAATACATTTTTACAGATGTTAAACACTTATTCATAGTTAGCTGAACAACTTGAGAAAAATAAAAATACAAGTTGAGGCTATCTCAGGTCATGATGAATCTGTCCACACTCTGTTAAGATTACTATCTTTATTAATAGATGGGCCGTGACTCCTCTTTTCGGTATTTTTTAGCAGCCCTGATTAAAGCCTAGTAGATATCTCCCTTGGGCGTTTTTTAATTCCCACACTTATGGATCATAATTTTACTTATTACTTCCAGCCACACCTGTACAGATGTTTCCTCTCTCCTCCCCCTCTCATTTATCTCTTTGGTGAGGATGTCTGGGAGGGGTAAAGGGACAAGCTGGGAGGCACTAAGAAAATCAGGTTGGGGTAAAGGTTAGAAAGAGGGAGGAAGGGATCATCAGTCATCCAGGCCATGTTTGGGAAATGACAAATCTGGAAGACTTGAGTAGAAAGTTCATAGTTACTTTATGCAGTACTGTGGAGGAGAGGATTGTGATGTGATCATGCATTTTTTTTTCATCATCCTCCCTTCACTTTCCCCTGTTTTTCACTTTATTTTGCAATCTTTTTCTAGCTCTCCTTGTAGTTCATGCCTTCATTCTGGGATGCACATGCAGATTTTGTAAGAGTGGAATTTTTGATGAAACGTGTTCTAAGGCAGGGTTTCTCAGACTTTTTCCACCATGGACCAGTTTCAGATTAAAATGGTTCCCATTTTCTACTCATGAGAACAGCCAATTTTTTTGAAAATGAAAAAATCCAATCATTAAAACTTCAGGCACAACAATACGACTATTTACCATTCTGTTTACTTAATTTAATTTAATTCAATATTCACTTATTTGACTGGCTAAACCGAGAAGTGTATGTGAGCTGGGGTAGGTTAGTGGTTAAGGTGTTGGAATACTGATCAGAAGGTCCTCAGTTCAAGCCCCAGCAGTTGTGCCCTTGAGCAAGGTTTTTAACCTTCAACTGCTCAGATGTGAAATCAGCCAAAAATGTAAGTCGCTCTGGATAACTGCGTCTGCCAAATGCCATAAATGTACAGTATGAAGTAGTGTTAGCACTCGAACAAGGTATAGACCTAATAGCAGCAGGAATGTGATATAAAAAGCACATAAGAGCTTTAAATAATTTCAAATAGTTAAAAAGACAGTGAATAAACATGTGTTATGGGAATGGGAGGGCAAGCTAAAAATATTAGAAATTCATCCATCAAAGATAAAAGGAGTTCATGAGCAGATTTGAGCTAAAACGCTTCTAAAAGTGCTACTATCACATACAAAACTGATATGAGCGCAAATGGATCCTCTAGACACTGTTTAACTCCCTTTCCCTCTGAGTGACTCAAATTTTATAGTTGAATATAGTCCAGCACTAAGGCCACATGGCTCTGTGTGTGTGTGTGTGTGTGTGTGTGTGTGTGTGTAGAGAGAAACTAGCTCATTTATCATGACCATTTATCAGAGTTTGTTAAATCCCTTGAGTCTTTATACATTACAGCCTCATTTTAAAATGATGCTTGATCCTGTGTGTGTGTGCGCCTGTGCGTTTGAGTGTGAGTGTGTTTCACATAGGTAAAACTTTCAGTTGTATGAAATGTCTATTTGGTGTTTTAGAGTTTAGTAGTGTAGTATAACACTTTAGACAATATTGTACTGGTGGTAGAATTGTTTATCATCAGCGTAAATGTAAAAGTAATTATGTTTTTACATGACACATACAGGGGGCTGTATATAAAGCTAGCACTATAGAGGACTTAAAACAGAGCCTTGTGGGACACCATACTAAACTTTTTCAGGTTCACACACAGACACAGACACACATTAGGGTGTATGCAGCATATCGTATGGTACTGGTCAAGGAGCGGTTCTTGCCTTAGTGCGCCTCTTTAGGAAATACAATCAACAAATTTAATTTATTAATCTATTAATTCATCATATAATTCGACTTGTATTCCATGAGATGTAGTAACAATCAAATGTAATCAAGACCACCTATTCTCTGATCATAAGAAAAAAGAAGAAGAAAAAAAAGGTGTTTCAAATCAGTTTAGGCAATAGTGTTTAAAAAATAAAAGATCTCTACTAGGTACACTTTTAGGCTTTTTAATTCTCTTGTGTGTGTGTGTGTGTGTATATATATGAACGCATTAGGCTGACCTCTTTAGCCAAAGCAACTTACATTTTATCTTATTACACACATGATCAGTTGAGGGTTAAGGGATTTGGGATCTGTCCAAGGGCCCAACAATGGAACTTGGTGGTACTGGGGTTTGAACATGGGTCCTTATGATCAGTAGTCCAACACCTTAATCTCTGAGGTACTGCTTTCACCACGGGTATACAATATTGCATTTGTCTTTTTTGAATTCCTTGTGTGTGTATGGATACACTAATTTTAAGTTGTTATATTGGGAAATTCTCATCATCTCTACGTATACTGTATTGTCTAGGAGTCAGTATTGTCCAGGATGACAAATTGTTTGGTAGAATTGTTTATCAGCGTAAAAGTAATTACGTTTTTACATGACACATACAAGGGGCTGTATATAAAGCTAGCACTATAGAGGACTTAATACAGAGCCTTGTAGGACACCATACTAAACTTTTTCAGGTTCTGAGGAATCTCTAATAACCCTAAAACAAACCAGTAATCAAGTAAAATTTAAACCAGACAAGAGCTTTGTTCGTCTAAACAAATCCAAAACCTGAGACAAGCAGTTCATCGTTACTCACTTTGTCCAGCACAAATTCCGCACCGCGATTCTTCCAGAAACCAGAGAGAAATGTTATGCATATAAACAAACAACATGCTGTTGGTCGACAGCATTCTACACATACTCACACCTCCTGTTGCACATCAGTGCCTTTTTTGTGGTTGTCTTGGAATAACTTTACATGTCATGCAGGCACCAACAAATGTTCGTTCAGTACACAACGATCATGGCTGAAAAGGGAAAGCCAGGAGATTCGACAGACTTTCTGTTTCCCATTTCCCCTGGTTACTTGTTCCCTCATTGTTTCATCCCACCTGGGCCGTGTCTCAGTCCTGGACTGATGCACGCTCTCTGGGCTAAAGCCCAATCCACAGTGTTTTAGCAGTGTTGCCTCTCTGTGGAAGCTCACTGGCTTTCTCAGGTTCTTGTTCCCTCGCTCACTTGCTTAGCACTGATCCGCGAACTGCCCCTGACCTCCAGGGGCTCTGTGATTAATGTCCCTTGTGTAACATTTCAAAGAAAGCAAAGCATACTACTAAGGAAGGGAACCAAATGGCCGGTCAGAGAGACTAACGTTTTTGTGGAGTGGAGCAGTAACAGGAGACTGTGGTTTCTATTTTTTTTTCTTTTCTTTTCCCAAGACCAATTTCTCTAGCTTTACATAAGTGTTTCTCAGCTGACTGACAAAGTCTTAGGTGTGAAGAATGGATTTATAATTCAGAAAGTTTTATTTCATAGCCAGTGTCAATATCTTGCAAAAATTAACAAATGAAAAAATGAAACATTGATTTTTCATACGAAAATTTCTTAGGTATACTTGATTTAGGTTATTAATGGAGTCAATAAATCAATGTTCCCAGATGCGTCACAAGGTTAGGATCATATGTATTGAAAGAGAAAGTTTAATATGATGCTATTTCCACCATTTAAGAATGATTTTTGTGCTGTGATGCTTTGGGGAAACTCGGCTCAGATGTTCTAAACATTCCGGACAGTTCCTCTAATCATAGCTAATATCCGTGTTGTAGCTTTCTGCTAATGCTCTCAATCACAGCGAGTTCAGTTACTCAGCACAGGTCAGTGGTCGCCTCCCTTCTGTGAATTGGCGTCGAGATCAAGTACGAATTTTTTCCCTCGCAACCTCCAGATGCTTGAAACTGAGACGATCACCTTGTTTTTATAGCGCAAGGTACATGCTGTAACAAACAAGTACTCCATAAATTACTCCCAAACAGCGCTGTGAATTATTATTATTATTTTTTTTAGAAATTTGGGGGTTTTGTGTTTTTATTTATTTATTTATTTTGCTTTGATCATATTTAGAAATTTCCTTACAGGTCATGATCTATCAGATCATAAAAAGGTGGCAATTTTTGTATGTACATTTCACTTTTGATATGAGAATTCGTCTTGCTGTGTACAGTATGTTATGGTCACTGCGGCTAATTAACACTATACGACTCCTAAATATAAAAAAAATGCATTGCAATTATTTAGACACATGAGATTGTTTTCACATGCAATTTTTAGCTGTTTTGTACTCAATCTTATTTATCTAGGCTAAACACATATACACACACACACACACACACACACACACACACACACACACAGAAACATACACACATTAGGGTGTATGCAGCATATCGTACGGTACTGGCCAAGGAGCGGTTCTTGCCTTAGTGCGAATTAAAACAACAAAATTAAAAAGTAGTCTATTCATCATATTAGTCGACTTGTATTCCATGAGGTGTAGTAACAATCAAACGTAATCAAGACCACCCATTCTCTGTTCATAAGAAAAAAGAAGAAGAAAAACAGGTGTTTCAAATCAGTTTAGGCAATAGTGGTTTAAAAAAAAAAAGATCTCTACTAGGTACACTTTTAGGCTAGTGACAAGTGTACTACTACATTAAGTCATGGAAAACAGTAATGACTTTGGTCAGCAGCAATCACGAGCTGGAAAATTTCTCTAAATCCTGAAGGCTTTTGGGAGTGCTTTTGGCTAGAAGGCTGTTAGGATGAGGAGGACCAGAAGGGTGGGAAGGGGTTGAAACATTATGCTGAATCTGGCGAATAGCAGTACTGTACATGAGCGCTGATACCTTGATCACATCCATGCATTTGTACCAGCATCACCCTTTTGTGTTGTATAGTGGAGTTGGACAAAGACACAAAACAACAGGTTCCCTGCTGTGTTATAGCACAATTATAAGGCATTCTTCTTCTTTTTCTTATTGTTGTTGTTGTTGGACTTTTTATAATGTTTATTGTTCAGCAATTTGTACTCCATATTCATATTTATGCATTGCTGATTTCTTCGACAGAGACCGTCTATCATAACGAATAGGATTTCAAAATGGTGTTAATCATCACACCCCATGCATACACTTTTTTTTTCGCATACACTTTTTTTTTAATCATCAACTCGAAGATCAGAAGCAGCCAGACAGCCTGCACAAAAGCAGATGTTCGTGAACCGCTCCTAAGGGGAGCAACAAACTCCCTCGCTTTTGTGTGATCATCATTTCTGTTTTAGGTCTTCCCGTGTGTGTGGGTTTTGATTCCAAACAACTCAAGAGTTGTTAAAAAAAAAAAAAAAAGTTTTGTTTTTTTATACCCATCTAAAAGCTGCGCTGATTATATTCGGAAATGCTGACTCTCTAATTAGCCAGCCTCGGTTTCATGTAGCCAAAACTGGCATTGCATTCCTGAGGCTTGTACTCTGTAATATGATATATGATATGTATAACATGGTAATATGTTACTTATTACCGCTGCTCTGAGCACATCAACCTAACTTGGTCCTGTAAAACCTTTATACGCGTATAAAGAATGCCCGATTGTATTATCATTATGATTGTTGCTGTAGTATGTGGAAGTTGTGTGTGTGTGTGTGTGTGTGTGTGTGGGAACCACAAGAAAGCACCGAGTTCACCTAGCTGACCTTTCGACCCCGGTGTCTGACTTCACAGGAGTGAGCGACCCTGTGGAGAGTCACGGCAACCTGCCCTCAAGCCTCGTCCTACCTCCCGTCCTACCTCCTGTCTGCTCACGCTGGTTATTTGCGAGCGCTTGATGATGCTCAGACACAAAGAGCAACAAAGATTGGGTTCGAAAACAGAAGACTTTAAAGGACAATATAAATGTCAGATGATCACACAGGGGTCAGGATATGTGTCAAGAGTTTGGGGTTACGACGGGTGCAGCAGGCTGTAGTTAATCCCAAATATTTATTTAGTCATGGAAATCGTGTTAACAACACTAACACTACATATGGAAATGTTTATAAGATTTGTGCAGAAAAAAACAACTCTTATTAAGCTGAATTAGGAGTAACAACAGTGAATTTTCTTTTTTTATAGACAAACAAAGTAGTTTTAAACGCAGTGGTTGCATTTATGAACATCGTCAGGTCATGATACTTAAAAGTCCCATATTTAGTTAACACAGGTCTCAGAACTCCTCCATAATGCTCCAGCTCAAATACCCCCTAGATTATGCTTTTTTTCATAACTCAAACTTGTGTAACAAAATGTACCATTTCTGTCTGTGTGAATGAACTACTGTTGAGCCACACCCGCTCCAGAGAGCAGCAGGGCTGAGTCAGGGGAGGAGCTCTTCTTATATGAGGTCACATTGAGGTGCAAGATCGAACTGGCTTGTTTACTCTCTAGCCAATAAACAACGCAAAAAGGAAAAATGCAGGGAAAGTTTTTTTCTTATAAGAGTATATTTTTTGTGCACAAGGTTCAAATAGTGCTGTAATATTTTCAGAAAAGTGTTCTGACATACTTTATTGCTATATTGCAACTATATTATTGTTATATTACGTATTTATCCATTCAAGGCTTAAAAGTGCAGGGCGTAATAACCCTGGAAGACTGCTTGTGTATTGAGTGTATTTGTGTATCACATGCCAACTTGACAATGCCTAACAACCTATTGACAAGGTTGACTGTAGTGCTAGCTTGAGTTGGGGGGAAAGTGATGGATTAAGTGATGTATTGTGATTCTTTCGTGTCGCAATTCATGGTATCGCCACACTGACTCAAATAAATTTTTTATTTTATTGTTTTATTTGTATTTATGTACATTTGCAATTGAGGTGGTAAATTGTTGGCAGTTCCTCAATAATCCTACAAGTCAGCAGGCAGCATACTATAGCATATTGTGTGGTAGGAGAGAATAACTTGCCAAGTATGTTTAGAATTGTAAAAAAAAAAATTTGATTCGAAGAAGTTTATAGAATCGCAATACAATCGAATCGAAACTTGGGTATCATGGGTATTTTTACACATGAACCAAAGATCTAGGAGGAAACAGTGTGTAGTGCCGCTCTTTTTAAAGATTTGTTTTGCACAAAATGAACTCCTTTTGCGAGATCTTGGCATCTAAAACATTCAAAACTGTTTTTTTCTAGTGAGAAAGAGAAATAACGCTTAATGATATTAATGCTGTCATTGAATGAAAGAGTGTGTGTTCATGGCACTAAAGCATTACAAGAACTAATTTTATCCTGTGTTTACAGTAACGCGCTCTAGCATGGAGCTCGTTTTCAGTCATGGGTAAAACCAAACCTAATCGAACACATCCCATGATCATCCAGTGAGATGATTAGCTGAATCACGTTCTCCAGAGTCGTGACTAAGGATTAGTGCTCAGCTTCTCACTAATCCAAATACGGACTCTCGATTAGAGCCGCTCAAGCCTTGAAGTCCGTGCTGAGCATGCTGGTTAGTTTTCCTCATTCTGACCTGCAGTCTGAATTCCAAGCAGACTAATAGATGTCGGATCTGAGCGGCTTTAAGTCTATTTAATAAAGACATTTTTAAAAAATGATAGATGATTTCATGCAACGTTTATGTGTAAAAACAAGACTCTGCACCCAAAAGTTCTGGCACCTGACCGCTCTAGCATTCCCAGTTATTTTCGCATGTTCTCCCCATGTTCTCCGGGTTCTCAGTTTTTCCTCCCGTTGTCCAAAAACATACCTTAAACTAGATTGTCTTCTCTAAATTGCTCCTAGGTGTGAATGTGTACGTGAATGTGTGGGCTCGACTGTGAGGGACTGTATGCGTCCACGGTGTACAGCATGTCCACATCACACTCAGTGTTCCCATTCCCATGGTTCTGGATCTACTGGCATCCTGATCAAGATAAACTGGTTGCTGAAGATGAATGATTAACTAGAATTTAATAATAATAATAATTTAAAATAAACCCATAAGTACTATGGCATTTTTTTGGTCCTGCCCAAAATTCTGCACACACTTTTGCACTGTCTGCCATCCTCTGTGTAGACTTTTTATTCTTTCTACTCTTCCAAAAACGTGTGTGTGTAAGTGTGATGTCAATAGTGGGTTAGTTTTAAGCCTTTTTTGTGACTTGTAATACTGGAACTGACATAGTTTAACTGGACACAAGAGGAGACCTTCCATATTTAGTGACATATTTACACAGACACACACACACATAGACACACAGAGCCTGATTTTGTTTCATATGAATATTTAAACCGTTAAAAATTAAATCCTTAACCATTTTATCCTAAAGCTTATTATTCAGTAACTTCAACAAATGATTCAGTAACTTCAACAAATGATTCAGGGGCAAGAGTAGCTCAGTGGTTAGGGCGTTGAACTACTTATTGGAAGGTCTCAGGTTCAAAACCCTTATAACCACTAAGCAAGGCCCTTAATCCTAAACCGCTCAGATGCATAATGAGATAAAAAGTTGCTGTGTATAAGGGTGTCTATTGCTTTATATTGTGCTGTATATGTAAATTCAGTAACGATGACAAATGATTCAGTAACTGGTATAAATGATTCAGTAACAGCGAAACCAAGAGGAAAGTTCAGTAATTACGATTAGTAAGGAATGTAAGTCTGGACTTGCCGATGGAGTTTAAAGGCTAAAGGCCTTTGCCAGTTTTCTGATTGAGATGTGCAACCCGTTTCAAATTTGTAAGCATGAGACCATCCTGTAATCAACTTTGTGATTATCCTTTATCCTAAACGAATTCCTTTAAATCTTTGATCCCCTCTGATCTTTCACCATCCCAGTTATTATACGAGTGATCTGTTTGCTTCTCGCTGCTTTCCTCAGCTCACACTTTCTCTTCAACACAGAGCTGTAATGTAATCTACACCTGGCAGAGTTGGCTGTGTGCGCGTGTACATGTGCGTATGTGTGTGTGTGCTGTGTACTGGAGCTTACGGTACAACAAAGACACCGCCCGTATGAACACACCGGCGGTGTGTGTGTGTTCTTTTATCGCCACAGGCAGAGGAATATCTTCAGGTGTTGCTGTGTGTTTATGAGTAATTCTTTATGAGAGGATCAGTTTACAGAGCCCACACTATAAACCCTGTTGCCGCTGGATGAAAGAGCCGGTGTGCTGGAATCCCAGGCATGTTTGTGTGCAGAAGATAGAGAGGGCATCCTTGTATATCCGGACCATCACTCTTTGCTTACTCTAACCTGATAAAATGATTAGAGCTCAGGGCATAATGTGCGTTCTGGAGAACAGGCGACTTGGAGAGAAGTGTTGGAGTAGTGAGAACAGCAAGAGCTAACAGCAAGAACTAGCAACAGTCTGGAGCACAGACACACATATACACATATATACATTCCAGCCTGACACTCTGTGTATTGATTGTCGGACCTCAAAACCTTTTTGTCAAACAGTAGTCTCAGCACGAAAAGCCTGCCGTGTTTTATGATGTTAATTTCCACTAAACGCCAAAAATCCACTTACTGTAGGTCTTAAAAACAAGCTCCTAGATGGCGGTGGGGAAAAAAAACTCACTCTCTTTTTTTCTTTTTTCATTTCAACAGTACAGCCTCTGTCCAAAGGAAGTCAGCTGTAGCGCAATTAAAACACAAGCTAGATTTTGATCACGGTTATTTACTCATCTGTTCTCATGACAGTATGAACTTTCTTTTTTCTTTTCTACAGATAAAGGATTGATTAAAGCACAAGTTGAGCAATTTCTAGCTCACACTAAGATCAGATTTCAAGAACAGCATCCAGTTGCATACAATGAACTTTTAAAATAGTTGTGTACACAGTTGATTGTTCAAAATGTAAGGAGTTGCACCAGGCTGCATAGTTATTAGAGATGCCTGGAGTTTATCACAAGGGTCTCGGGGCACCAGGAGAGGTATAGCCTGGAAAGGGGGCCAATCCATCACAGGGCACAAGAACACACGCTCACACACTACGAGCAATTTGGAAATGCCAGTAAACCTACTCTAGATGTTTTTGGACTGTAGAAGGAAACCAGAGTACCAGGAGGAAACCCACCAAGGAGAACATGGCGAATACTCTACGAGAACTCCACACACACATAACTGAGGCAGGAATCAACCCTGGAGCTGCAAGGCCACAATAATAACTGCTATTGCCTGTCGCCGAAATTGATTAAACAACAACAACAAAAATAAATAATAATAATAATTTTTATAAAAATAAGAATAATTTTTATAAAATACATTTTTATAAAATAAAAAGATGTATTTATTTATTCTTATATAATATAAGTGGTAAAATGTTGCAGTTACTCTACTGTCTTAACTTTTGTGGCGAACTCTAAACTATTCATGCATTGGCAGGTAGCGAAGAATCCTTTGTGGCAGTAGAAAATGAATTGCTGTTTGTTTCAAATTGGAACAAAATATATATAAAAATTATGTAGAAGCTTGATATTTATAAAATTGTGAAAGAATCGCAATACGAATTAAATCAGCACCTAGATATCGTAATAATATCGCATGGGGTGATCTAATTCCCGCTAATTCCCGTCGCTAATAATTATGCTCTGGAAAGCTCTGGATAATTAACTAACAAGACTGAATGGTTACCTTTAACACATAACCATAAGTTTTTAGTTGACTAATAATAATATAATGACTATGAATAAGACAACTTGCAGTGGTTGTTTTGTTTGGCGCCAT
This sequence comes from Heterobranchus longifilis, assembly GCA_028570985.1. Taxonomy (NCBI): domain Eukaryota; kingdom Metazoa; phylum Chordata; class Actinopteri; order Siluriformes; family Clariidae; genus Heterobranchus; species Heterobranchus longifilis. Next base: position 21,079,641 of record JAOVVB010000016.1, on the reverse strand, counting down.
CATTTCATATTACTATTTCTGACAAGCACCCGCGAGTCAGATGATCAGATATGACCTGTTTTGGATTTTAAACAGACAGGGAAACCCTTTCTTTTCACAATGATCTGCCTTCAGCTAAATCATTTCTGTAACTCCATGTGATTGGATAAGGGAATATACTACAGAAGCAGCACTGGTTAATGTTTATACTGCCGAAGTAGAGTCTCTCTGCTACGGCCACTTTGCCTCTTATGTTTATTGGCTCTGCTCAGTTATTTTTCAAACGGTCAATTTGATCCGCTGAAATACATTGCTGAGTCCAGACCCAGATCCCGATTCATCACTTGACAACCCCTGCATTAGTAGCTGAAGCGACTGTTACAGAAAATCGCATTAACATCAAAACTATTTAATCCTTTTATAGACGATTTATTAAGCATATTCTTTCCTATTAGTTTCCCTGTAGTTCCCCCCCCCCCCCCAAAGGCATGTGAATTGAACATGCATATAGCTAGTACAGATCCGAGAGTCATGTGGCATTTCTTGTTTATAGTCAATATGTCAGACTGAAAGACGGGCGTTACTGCCTGTCATAATTGATGTAGTGTTTCCTGTTGATGGTAGGTAGTGTTACTAATTGACTGCAGATGGTGAAAAACATCCCCCTGTGTGACAAACTTTTGAGCTTTGATCATTTTACACACTACAAGTTTGCATTTACCTTAAGCGTTAAGCATGGTGCAATTCTATACGCCGCTAGATCCCTTCTCTTAACACGTGGTTTAAGTAAGACTTAACACTCTGACTTACCCTTCAACAAGTGGTGCGAGTGACAGCTTATGAGGAAAAACTGTGAATATGCCGTAGTTGAGATCCTTTTATACAGTACCACTTCTAGTTAAAGTTGGTCTAAAAGTGTTGATTAATCAGAATCAGATTTTTTTAATATCATATAAGGACTGTACTGCACATCAGATTAGAGCCGTTATGAAGGCTTTACACAGCATAAGCAGCAGACAATATCAATATCACCTGTTCAAAGGAGATTTTTGCACACTTTGGACACGTTCAGCATTGTGGAAAGAAATAAAAATCAGGAAAGACCGAGGAATTGGAAGGTATCTCCATAGCTTTGACTGGTAGTGTAATAGTTGTAAAAGAACTGAATAATGATAAGGAAGAAATTGATGAGGTGCGTGCTGTTGTATGAAACTCACTCTGGATTATTTCCAATAACAGCAAGGTGATTTATTGCATATTTAAAGGCTGACATCCCACTCTTGGTTCAAATACGTGTAATTCAGTCACCCTGCCCTGATCTTGTTGGATGATGGACATTGGTAAGATGAGACGGTTTGCTTTCACGTGGTTGCAGTGAAGCTCGTAAGAAACGTCTCATGTTAGCGATTGCTATGCGCTGTTTATTTTTCTTCCCGCTTCTCATGTACTGAAGGTAAACCCATCTTTATTGATTACATCTTTACGCTCTTCAAAGTCTGTGTCTTGATTGAAGCGGTTGCGCTATCTGAAAGAGTCTATCTTAATAGCCTGGACACTGGCTGTTTTTCTCTGATCCGTCTGAGCTGATGGCTCTTTTCTCAGTTCTTATCTCATTTCTCCGTCTCCTGCTGGTGTTCAGTTGGCTTTAAGTTGTGCTGTTAAAGTTTCCTTGCACACGTGTTTAAGAGTTTGTATACAGGTGTGACAAATGGTGTGAATAAAGCCAAATAATAGATCTTTAAGATGGATTAGGCCGATTAATCGGGTCCCAGTTGGCTCCACTTCAAGACCACTTTAAAGGTTGCTGTGAGCGTGGCCACTATTCCGATCAAACAGAAGTGCAGTGTGTTTAAGTAGTCAAATGTAGATCAGAGGTAAGTGGTACCATCTTGTTTGAGAGAATAAAGCACAGACGTTTCCCTAGTCACAAGGGATGCATGTCAGTAAATAAAAACGTGATTGCTTTAATCACAGCGTTCTGCGAGTCGCTCGTTTTCTTGTAGGTCTGACTCGGGTCCAGAAGAGCTTCAGAGCTTTCATGCAGAAATGAGACGGCTGAAAGTGGTTTAACAGCGGCTGCTTCGGTTACTTAGATTAGTCATTACTTTTGTTCATGGAAATACATAAACAATGTTGTTTTTCATTATTTACTACAGACGATGATTTATTACAGAAACGGCTTTTACTCTTTTCTTTTCCTTTTTTTTAGACGTTACCTGAGCTAGCCAGCTACCTAAACACAGCATTGTCTAGCTAAGCTAGTAGTTGTCTAGCTAAGCTAACCTTAGCCAGGTTCACTAGCAAGTTTGTTAGCATTATGCCAATGATTATATTCACAAAATTCACAACAGTTAGGCAAATTAATATACAGTGTACAGCTATTTTGTGTGTGTGTGTGTGTGTGTGTGTGTGTGTGTGTATGTGTGTGTAGAAATGCTCTTACTGTGACTATTTATAACATAGCTCTGGTTTTTACTGTTTTTTTTTTTCATGCAACTTCACCAAGAGTTTAAGTGATCTCTATTCATGACCACATTTATTTCCCAAAGTTGATAGTTCAACACAATCCTTCCTTGTTTTCAAAATGAAATGTGTTAAAATATTTGTAATCCAGTTCCATCAATTTAAAATATCTTGAGTTGTTTTCTTTGCGCGATGCTGCCCAATAATTGGACCTTTCAGAAGTTGAGAAGTTCCTTTTAGCCAGGCAGTGTAGTTTAGAGCACACCACCTACAGTATTCATAGGGAAACAGCAACATTTGACTACATATACATTATAAATAAATAAAAAATTAAATTCCCGTACATGAATTGCTACACAAAAGAATTGTGATGTGTAACTGAATCGATTCCCCCATTCACCTTCCCCCTCCCACTATAGAGTATACATACCCATTTCCCCCCAGGTGAAAATAGCACCTGACAGTACACTGTAATCGTACGGTTAACACTATGCTATGAATTATCTCAGACTTTGAATCATTTTTTCCAAGTATTTTTTTCCCCAGTAATAGTATGCCAAATAGTAACCAACACTACTGTAGTTGTCTACAATATGAATTTTGTTTACCTGGTAAAAGTTTTATCCAAGTTCATTAGATTGCTGATTGCAGCATTTTTTCATGACCAAGTGCCATGATGCAATAGTAACTATTAAGTTTTGTTCCTTTAAATAAATATTCTTTTATTCGTATTCCAGCTGTAACAAACCAGGCTCAGACTAACATGTGAGGTTTTAGGAAAAAACATTTCAAAATGTAGTTGTTAAACAGGCAACATTTAAATACAGTGAGAGAATTGAACATCAAAGCAACCAGGAGAATCCAGAAGTATAGTCTGAAAAAACATAGCAAAATAGTTACGGCATAAATAAGACAGACTGAATAAGACGGAACAGAATTGGCATAACCCGAGACTTTGTGATTAACAATTGCATGATGTAGTGGGTGAAATGAACGAAAATGACAGTACAGTACATAAATAGCTACACAAAGGAATTGTGATGTGTAACTGAATTGATTCCTCCATCCCCCTCCCACTACAAAGTATACATATCCATTTTCCCCCAGGTGGAAATAGCACCTGACAGTATAATTGTACAGTTAACACTATGCTATAAATTATATCTCAGAATTTGAATCATTTTTCCAAGTTTTTTTTTTTTTTATAATAGAATGCCTTCTGAGAGGATATCAGGAACATGGAATAAAAAATAATAACGTACACATGGCTCTTATCATTGCGTGTTACATTTATGGATGTAGTCCCTAATGTCAGTGTTTTCCATCATGGAAAGTTTTGCACTTTCTCAGTAGCATAACAATTGTGATTTCTTTTTCCCTTCGCCCCCACCAGAGATGAAAAGAGAAAGCGGTGAGGAAATGACTACTATAACATAAGTGAAAACAGGATCTAACTACTTTTATGGATGTTCCACATCATTAAACTATAAATGCATGAAAAGTATGATGCGTCTGTTCATTGTTGACTATTATTCTAAAAAAAACATGACCCATCATGTTTTCTTCCCTTACCTAAATTTCTAATGATATCTCATTTCCGTCCCACACCAGTTATTTAGTGCTTGAGCTGCATCATTGGGTAGTAGCTCCAAGCCTTGAGATATCTAAAAAGCCTACATGTTGCTCAAAGCATGTTGACAAAAGAGGCTTTGTCTAGGCCTGTCTGTTTTGAAAGATGTTTGAAGATCACTGATGTACATTCTCCAATCTGCCCTGGGTTGAGTTTGGGCTGTAAACTAACATTATGCTGGTTTTATTCAAGACAAAGGAAAGGTTTGCACGGTTTATTATTTTAGAAGTAGAAAGTGTAGTTGCTTAGCTGATTGTCTCAGAAAGCCTGTGTGAGCACTGGGCGACTCTTTGGGACTTCATCTCATTTCCAGCTGATGATCTCATAGGTCCATCTTTTAATTAAATCAAGGGAGGCGCTGTAGTTGTTATTCTTTCTCCAGGCCTTGGTTTGTGGATAGGCAGCATTACAAAGCCTCAACCTTCCCACAGTGAACACACAGCCATCCCAATTTGGCATCCAATGTTTCAGCCAATCTGTAAGCAATTTAGTGCAGCACTTACACCAGAATGTTTGGAGAGCGAGGGCGAGGGAGTTGCTTTTAATGTAAATACAGTTAAACGTCTAGTGCACATAGATGAGATTAAATAGAACTTCAAAATAACAAGCAGTGATATAGAAGAGGATTTAGTTTATTTGTCTTGGTATTTTTGTTCTTAGAAAAAGTTCGAACAATGCATTTGTTACCAACACTACCGTAGTTGTCTATGAATTTTGTTTACTTGGGAAACGTTTTACCCAAGTTCATTAGATTGCTGATTGCACCATTTTCTCATGGCCAAGTGCCATGACGCAACAATAATTATTAAGTTTAATTCTTTGAATAAATATTCTTTTATTCGTATTCCAGCTGTAACAAACAAGGCTCAGACAAATGTGTAAGATTTTAGGAAAAAAACATTTCAAAATCGTAATTGTTAAACAGGCAACATTTAAATACAGTGAGAGCATTGAACATCAAAGCAACCAGAAGAATCCAGAAGTATAGTCTGAAAAAATATAGCAAAATAGTCACGGCATTAATAAGACAGACTGAATAAGACCGCACAGATTTGGCATAACCCGAGAGAATTTCAAGACTTTGCGATTAACAATTGCATGATGTAGTGGGTGAAATTAGAAAATTCCAAGTGAGAAAAGTGCAACTGACTACAAGTCAGGACATGGTGATGAACAGAATTGTCCACAGCTGACATTCTGGACATTGATGAACATTTTTAGCTAGGTAAAAACATATATCTAACTGTATATAGCTTTGAAGACAGGGGGTTCCATTTCTTTTACAACCTGCTAGAGCCACTTGAGATACTGATTATTCTCCATGGCAGAATAATATGAGTGCATCGCTTGTCTCCAAGTGTGTGAACGGACACTTCGCATGGATCATAATGTGGTCTTGGTAAACTCTTCACGTCTGTCAGTCTGTTAAGGAAGCATTAGTACTGACCTCTCTAAGCTGTGCTGCGGGGTCATATTAGATGATATCATATGTCCTTTTATAACGAGGCATCTGGCATTATGTTGCTTGCTCTCTTTCAGTGGCCTCCAGCCATGCGTTTATTGGTCCATATTAAGACTTTAGCTGAAAGAGTCTTTTGTGCTGTGCCATTTCACAGTCCTAATGAACCATGAAATAACTAGGTGACATTTTCTTCCTTTTGCTGTGAACCTCTCTGTTTTGCATAATGTTGCTGAAAGTGGCATGCTGCTTTTATTATTCTTATTATCTAATCAGCACTCTACTTCCTGCTTTGACTTGTGGGTTTATCAGTGTAGGAGTGTCCATGATTTTAAAAACTGAAATACCCATCTGGTGATGGGGTCCAAGCCACATTGGATCCAGCTCACATAAGCGGAAGGAGTGGATAGCACTACAGTATGTTACGAAAAGTTGTGGTTGGTTGGTGTCACATATCTTGGGGCAACACGTGCTAACCTGCTTGGCAGTTGTAGCCTTGGTGGGGAATGCTTTAATGACAGGTGGGAATTGGCTATGACTAAATTAGTGAGAAAATCGAGAAAGTCCAGAAGGGGAAAAAAATTAAATTGCGAATGCTACAATATTTAACTACAAAACGTACCATCTATTATTCAGACTTATTTATAAAGACTTAAATACTATTTAAATAATAGTACTGAAGGCAACTTATATTTCTGATCACATGTGCTCTGAAATCCATCTTTTATAACTTAACCTCCATGACTTTTGCTAAGTAATATGTGATAGCATCTGTGGTTTTATTGCCTCCTCAATGCCATATGAGTAGATAATATTAATTATTTCTTATTTTAATATTCAAAAAGCACCAAATTTCCAACTTTTCCTGGTCTCCAAAACCACACACACACATACCACTAGTTTTGCCAGTATACTTAAGCTAAAATTAGACATGGATTACTAACTATGCATATAATACCTTTTAATAAATTGCACTTGTTTGCAATTGGGTAATTGCACGGGTTCATATTATGATTTCTATGTGATTAATTGTGCAGTACTGTGCAAGACGTTACTTTAGATACAGATTTTAGAATACAGATTTAACTGTGCAACTCTAGTCTAGTTTTAACACATCAATGTTTCTTTTTTTTTTGCATGTCCTTGGTATGGTGATCCACTGGTCCATCTTAAAGGTAAGTGAAGATAATTAGATATATTTATATTTATCTATACCTCTAATTGAATGATGTGCTGGGAACACCCATTGATGACGTATTTAAAGGCTGTGTATGTAACTGTCATAACATTTGCTTGAACGGAGACTAATGTAGTACAGCGTATTAAAAACCTATGCCAATATTTTCACAATTTGAATGGGATGTTATTGAGATATCAATCATGTGCCATTTGAAGGTATCAGGTGTTTTATAATATATTCAGTGCTTATATACAAGACGGTGCAAAAGTCTTAAGACACCATCATTTCTTCATATTAAATTACATTTAAGTATGTTGATTAAATAAAAGAAATTAGATGTTTTCCTCAGACAGGCTGCCTCAGAATACAATTCAAAAATTGTTCTAACAACCTCAGCAGCAACCTCATTTCCCCTCTCGTTTGTTCCAACCACTCATCATTCAGCATCTCCAGTATACTAATCACCAGCCTGATCATCTGTTATCATTGACATCTGTTTCTCACTGGTTTGTCCCTTAAGTTTTAAGTGTTTTTTTAAATGCTTGAATTATTTATAGGCCACTGAGTGACTTAACCAACAAAATAAAATCTTCTAAAACTGCTCAGGTACATGGACTGGACTGAAAGTGAGCGGCAAAAAAGTCCTTCAAGACTCCCGAAGAACTATTTCTCAAGACTACATTAAAAATACAAAAATAAGAAGGTCTGGCTCTTTGGAAGCAAAATATGAATAAATGAGGGGTGACTCAAGACTTTTGCAAAGTACTGTACGTGTTAGGAAATCAGAGAAAAAAAGTAAAATGTCAGAGAATTATGTTTCAGTTTAAAGGAAGGAAAAATGACAGGGCATGCTGTTATAACAAAACATTCAACGAACGAGTAGTCCAACATGAAACAGATGTACCACCCTGAAGTTGATTGTTTTCCAACAGCTGTATGTTCCTATGTGTTTTATTCCTCTTATGCCAAAGCAATTTGCCAGTAATAACAATTGGGTTTTTTTTTTATTATAGAATGATGTATCGTTAGTTTTTAAAAGTAAATTAAAATTTAAAGCTTATGATGTAGAGTCACAGCTTTACGTCTGACTACTACAAAGCACTGACCCTGGAACCTTTGTCTAAAAATGCTAAAATGTGTCTCCATGGAAAGGAAAAAACCTCCACACATCAACAATTACCCATGTTTTCTTTAAACATTTAATTAATGTATGTGGAGCTTTTGCCACAGAAGTGTAAGAAGGTGTAAGAAGTTATGGTGTTATGAGTTATTCTCAGGAGCATCAGTAATATAAAGAGCTAGGATTCTCAATGCACAGTGTTATAAGTGCTTTAAGAGAATTATGTGGCAGTTTAAAGACACGTTTCATTTGGGCATGATGATAAAATGTGCTTATGTCAGTAGAATGTTCTATAAGCACGATCCACTTATGTAAAAACCAACTATAGACTATAGTCTAAATGTTCCTTTGGTATTTATAACTTCAGAAGTCTAAAATTTTCTATAGCTTTGAGTTCAGAAATTATGACACAGTGTTGATGTGGTAATGCCTCTGGAAGTTTGGTGATCTTAAGTACAGGGTGAGCATGATTTCCCTGATTTCAAACATATATTACTCAAAACCTGGGCCTGGCACAAATATATAGTTTCTTGAAAATGTGTATATTAAAAAATAATAATCATAATTGTTCTACCAGCGGGGCGGCGCGGTGGTGTAGTGGTTAGCACTGTCGCCTTGCACCTCCAGGGTCCAGGTTCGATTCCTGACCAGGCTCTATTCCCATCTCTGTGTGCATGGAGTGTGCGTGTTCTCCCCGTGCTTGGTGGTTTTCCTCTGGGTACTCCGGTTTCCTCCCATAGTCCAAAGACATGCAGATGAGTCTAATTGGTGTTCCCAAATTGCCCGTAGTGTGTACGTGTGTGTGCCGTGTGATGGATTGGCACCCTGTCCATGGTGTACCCCGCCTCATGCCGTAAGCCTCCTGGGATAGGCTCCAGGCCCCCCGCGACTCTGAATACAGGATAAAGCGGTATAGACGATGTGAGTGATTGAGATCTACCAGCGTTTCTACCAGCTAAATGTTTTTTCAGGAATGTTGGCAAGAGGATGGTAGAGGTTTTGTACACACACGCAAAAAACTTAGATTATTTATTCATGCGCAACACAAGCCTTTTGGTTGGTAATTTCCATGTAAGGGTCAAGTAAAACAAGGAGAGATTTAATAAGATGTATTTATTACACACAAGTAATTATTGATTAAAATAAATAAATTGCAAGAGAAATTCATCATAATGAAATGTATAAAACAATAAAACTATAATAAACTTCCAAGTCTGTGCAAACCGTGATTTGATCTAAATTAAACTTAATATGTCTTTTATATTGAACCCACCATGAGCAATAGAAACATGCAGTGAATAAAAAGGTGGCAATATTTTCACTGCTATTTTATTTAGGAGTACATTTTATTGTACCTGACATGCAGTTTTATATCCTTGCTTTTTTAACAACTCCTCCACAGTACTGTACGAAAGTCAACGTGAATGATGGAGAGAGACAGAGGTTGAATGTGAAGCCCTCATTTTCCATAGTTTATTATATAGTTTATTATATTCCCAGCCTATATTTAGTGTCCAGATTATCCGGTTGCCTAGTAACCACATATTCTGCCACATCTGTCATATGCATGTTGAGTTGCATGCATGTGCGTCTTCGTTAATATGAATTTGCTTGTGTGTGGTTTGAGAGCTCATGTGAAGGTGAGATCTGTGTAGACTGTGTTCATGTGCAGAACCTGAGAATTCATGGTCCCTTTTTTTCTTGTTGTCTCTCTGATAAACTCTTCTTCACCTTTAGGTTGTATCAGATGACTGGTGTAATGTCATGGTTGTGTTGTTTGGTCAATGTCCTGTCATGTCAGCTCATGTTTAACTAATTATCCACGCCGCTTGTGTTACCTGCGTCCTTATGCCGTCACCTGAGCTGACTTTGCTATTACAGCCAGAGGCATTCCTACACATTCACGGTAACATGGGGATGCTGATTATTTACATGGTTTAGTATATTTAGCCAAATAAGAGCACACCATCCATACTCACAAAACAATCAAACCATGCAAAAACCTATGGGTGCAATAGGTTTGTACCTTCTCAGATCTGCTGCTATTATCATAATGAGTTTTAAATATAATTTACAATATGGCCAAATTCAACATCCATCCTGTCAAACTGTGTAATGCTGTTTTTTTTTTCTTCTTCTGCAACAGTATACAGTAATTATTTTTAATCCCACTATCGGGTGTCACCACATAGAGAATGGGTTTACTTTTGACTCTGGTTCCTCTCAAGTCTTTTTTTTTCATGTCATCTCAGAGAGATTTTCCCAGGCCTCTGAAAATCCCCATACAACCTTTAGTTAAAAAACTATAAATAAAT
>JAOVVB010000016.1:21046859-21058306 GCA_028570985.1 Heterobranchus longifilis | reverse complement strand
GCATGACATACAATTTTAGTCATATTTATTTTGTGGTTTCATTACTAAGATCAGAATTTGGTAAGACAGAGGAATGTTTTTAGTTCCCTTGCAACCACCCGTAGGTCCTGCATGACAAAGATGTGTTTTCTTCTCTTTTCTATAAAGCATCAAAATGTACATGAGTATAAAAAAACTGCAATTTACAGAAATATTAAATTGCCAGTCAAAATGGAAAAAAAAAACAGTGTCTGAGATCTGTTCTGTGAAAGTGGACGTGATGAATTTTGAACGTTGTGTAAACACTATGTTGCAGAACTGTAAGTTGGGAGCCAAGATGCACCTCATGGTAATTGTTCCAAAAATAAATGATAAAGAGGGGTAACATTACAAACGTTCCGATCTCTGATCAGAATTCTCAACACTGTTAGAAACTTAACAGACCGTGAATGTGGTTTGACACTGATGTTAATTGGCATAAATGTTCAAAATGAAGGTTAAGATATTGTTGATTTGAGGTTGTGTTTCGTATTTGGCTCATTCATTCAGCTTTATCTCCGCACCATTTTATTACCATTTTAAAGTTATTAACTTTCAAAACCAACATTGTCCCGACACTGATCGTCATCTCAACATTGATATACCTTTATTAAAACACTCATCTATTGTTAGGGTTCCTTCTGGGACCCTTAATTGTTTAAATAACCTCTTTAATTGTCTTTTGTTCTGCAGGCTGTTTATTACTTCTGCTGAAAATTAAATTCTATTTCACTTGATTTTGAAAAGATCTCGTACTTTAATCTATTTTTTTAACCCCTAAAACAATGCAGTCTCTTGTTATTGTTGACATTTAGTGATCATCGGGCTTATCTTAAGCCTAGGAATTTTTATACATAATTTATCATGTATATCTTTTGAAAGCTTTGCTTGCCGTTAGCCCAGGGAGGCCTATGCAGTGCATTTATATTCATATTCACGTGAACTTAGGAACTCTATGTGAACTAGGGAACTCTAACATATTCCCTATACCATTGTGTATCATAAAAGCATGATCACAGCCAGCGTTTAAATGCTTTCCCTTGTCTTCCTCCATGAATTCCAATATGTGCAGATGGGTTTGTGTGATCTCAGGATTTTGGCAGGCCCTGTAAGGTTTATGGCGACATCATATGAAGCGAAAGCAATGATGTAGAGGTTCACTAAGAACTAAGTTTTCTGGCCGAGCACCAGATTATATCCTGTTACCATATAAAGTATGAAGAACTGCAGGACCGCACCATTACTGAAGAGCTTCATGTGTTCAGTGAAAAAGTAAAGTGGAAATCATTAGATGATTATTTGAAAATAATCAGAATGATTTTTTTTTTTAGTTGTTAGAAGTAGTTAAACTGATCACTGTATATATTAGTGGGCAACTTTACAGAAAGTCAAAAGTAAAACCAAGAAGTCTCTGAGACTCTGTAATAGTGGCTGGCTGCGGTGTAACCCCACCCATTCCCAAACTAGAGAATTATACCCAGGGCAAATTCCCATTCCAAGTTACCATTCTTATTTTTTCAGTGTTTTATTGTTTTTGTAGATTCAGTTGCCCTTAATATCTGCCTCCGTACGATAAATGTGTTAATGGTGTTAATTAGTGATAAATTAAAACATGCGGTTAATGAGCTTTGTGAACGTGCACACACTTTTCAACCAAGTTTCAACAAGAACTTGAATCTCTGGACAGTTCTGTAACACAACCATGTCTTTGCTGTAAACATAATTTATAACTTATTTTTCATGTCTAAGCTAGCTCATTGTACCAATATTACAACTAGCAAATGCTGGCACAATTTTATAATAATTTACTGGCTGTGTGACCTTAGCGAACACTCGATATACACTATATGGACAAAAGTATTTGGCCAAACCTGTTAATTGTTGAATTCAGGTGTTTCAATCAGGCCCCTTATGCCCAGTTGAAGGCGATCTTAATTCTTCAGCATAGCAACACATCTTGGACAATCCTATGCTTCTGACTTTGCGGCACCAGTTCAGGGAAGGCTCTTTTTTATTCCAGCATGACTGTGCCACAGTGCACAAAGCATCAACTATAAAGACATGGTTTAATGAGTTTGGTATGGAAAACTCGACCAGCTCGCACAGAGCCCTGTGACCTCAACCCCATCGAGCACCTTTGGTATGAACTAGAACGGAGATTGCGAGCCAGGCCTTCTCGTTTAACATCAGTGCCTGACCTCATAAAGGGACACGAATTCACACTGAAACACTCCAAAATCTTGTGGCCTTCTAAGAAGAGTGGCAGCTGCAAAATGGGCGACCAACTCCATATTGAAGTAAATGTATTCGGGTACAATGTCATTGCCGGTTTTGCCAAATACTTTTGTCTATATAGTGTATATTGGATAAGTATTGGTCTTTACATTAGCCACTTAAACTTAAATAGCTTTTATTATAAGAATGGAAAATGTCAGCCTGCTAGCAAATGGTAGGAGTCAGTCATGACTCAAAGTGCTAAAATCTTTTCCTGGCACTTCTTAAATCGGCATGCCTGTGAACATTACGTGACTACAGTTTAGCATTTTAACCTATTAATTATTAATCCTGTATTTACCACATTGAATTAGCGGAAGCGCTGTATTAAGTTGCACTTTAGGTAATCCATCATGGACGTAAGTACACTCGTACATTATATGCAAGTTGTTTTAATTGGATGCTGTTTTACACAAGACTAATCTGGCTCTAATACTGCAGGAACTGATCCTGACCAGTCTGCAGTCTAGAGCATTTTTTTTTGTTTTTACTTCATTCTTTAAAATGTGTTTGAATGAAACATGTGTTTTGGCTTGTGTTTGAATCGTAGTCCTACAAGACATGAGTTCTGGCTGTTGTTAGATAGTGTGGTGCTTTAGGTTACTAAATATGGTCATGAACCTCTAACTTTCACAGGAAAAAGCTTATTTGGCTGATATTGCAGATGTTAAACCCTGACCTTTTTTTTGTAGTCTGTTGGCAAACAATCATGAATTTTTCTCACCAGTGCTTTTAAAGTCACTGCAGTAACTTTTAAATAAAAGAGCAGTCTACCTTTTGTTCCACTTATTGTATGGAGGATCACAGTGAAGTAGTGAACTCAGAAATCGGCTCAGCACAAGCTGGGAAAGACATCAGTGTGTCTGGCTGCTCCCTGTACCACCCCACACCCCCTTCTTACAGGAACCATCAAGGTTGTGGGGTGTGTGTCACTAGTCGTCCTTGCCTGCATTGACCTGGCTCTCTCACAGGGGAAGAGGGTGTCAGTGCATGTGCTTCAGGGGTTTGAGTGGTGATGGATGACTGATGGCACTAAAACAGTGTTTGGAATGAACTGTAGCTTGCGGAGATGACTTTGTTTTAGTCTCTCGTATACCCAGTGGAAAGGTTGTACTGCGGAAATTCTTATGCCATTTATTTAAAGTGGTAAGACTGTGCTCTGCCTTAGTACATGCATATTTATATTTTATATTTATCTTATCTGTGCTAACAGTACAGTTTTAACAGTAGTTTCAGGTATAATTAGAATCAAAGCCTTATATTAACATGCTTGATCCAAGTTCGGTAATAAGATCTAATTCACACAATTTAAAATTAATAAGTAGCTTATTTAAAAACAATTATTTTACAAACAAATATACATGTATAATCATACAAAAAATTAGGAAAGGAGATATAGTGAAAAATAGCATAGTGGCAGTCACTTAGACTAATTAAAGTTTTTACGTGATTGGGTGTTTTACAAAACATTGATGTTCTGGAAAAGACAAGAAACAAAGGGAAAATGAGGCACAAAAAAATGTAGCATGAATCATGGAGGCTTCAGGATAATAATTGCTTCAGCAGTGACTGTTTGCTTGAGGCAAAAGACCAGCCGACAGCGAGACATTCCACCGTACCAATTTATGATATTTTGGATCTGACTACAGATACAATCCACTGTTACATTCATTCAAATCACAGCACGACTGCAGAATATATACTGTTATGCAGCAGATATTTTAGCTGATTTTTTTTTTATCATACTCTTTTTGCTCCTTCTTTCTCTCTCTCTCTCTCTGTGTCTCTGGACCTTTCTGTTTGTTACTGAATTATATCCCTCTCTGTGAAAAATTTTCTCCACCCTATGTATTTTATCATTTTATCCATCACTTGTTTTCATTACGCATTACTCTTTTGTGCACACACTTGCTTTCCTCCTCCCACGAATATATGCACAAACCATTTGTTACTGGCCTCGTGAGGTTTGATAAAGCGGTCTGTGCCTCAGGGACAAGAGAGATGACGGCTGTAGAGATGACTAAGAGAGATGAATAGGACAAGAACTCCAAGGAGTGGAGGTTGTCTGTAGCCTGTCAACAGTCACTGCTCTTTTCAGGACTGTACGTGAAGAGGCTTAAGCCATCAAGCAACTTTTCCAGATGTGCAGAATCAAACGCGCTGGTGCGCACACAGCCCGCAGGAACGTTTAGAGAGCCAGAGAGACTCTTAACTCTCTCAGCAGCCGTAAGGGACCTGAACCGGTTAAACTTGAAGCTCATCATACTGTTGAAAATGCTCTTTGGTTCACTTTATCCTACAAAAAAAAGTGAAGCACCACTGAGTAAAAACTACCTGCAGGTACCATTTGTGCCGACTGGTAGTTCACCTCATGCGATGTTATGTTCTGTGATGACAAGGAGCTCTTGGTTCTGTAATACTGTACATGTAGCAGAATGGTGAGTGGTACAGCGCAGACAGGTACAGTATAAAGAAAGAGGATTTATTTGCAGGTATATTTACTGTTATCTATTACATTGTCTGATTTTTCATCAAATATGTAAGGCCAACCCAAGTGTTTAGAGAACCATACACAAAAAGATTATGTGATGGGAAGAAACAGCAATTTATGATTAAATGACAGCTGAAAATGGGATTTCATTCTTTACAGGTAAATTCTAGCAATGCCTAAGATTAAGATAACTATAAAACAATAAAAGTATTAAAAAAAAATAGGGTAATCATTTTCCATATGTTTTTGCTGACTTTTTTGGCTTTTGGCAAATTGGCTTGATTTAATATTGGCGATGATCAGTACTAATAAATTACTATATAGGGAAATTGAGAGCACATAGATGCAACTGGAGTTTTCATAAAAGATTTTAGCGTTTATTAAGACTGCATAATCCAAAATTGTAAACTGGCATAGAAACAAACTGGGACAGACAAACCAGGTAAATAGAGCCCAAACAAGGAAATGAAGAAAATGATGAAAATAATATATGAACATCGTAGAAAGGAAATCACAGTAACTTCATTTGCAAATGCTACAGACTGTCCCAGTTATTTAAATGGCTGTGATTATGTACAAGTGTGTTTATAAATTGTATAATTGGTACTGCATTTAAGTTTTTGTTTCATGTGATGATGATGATGATGATGATTGCAAATAATGTATCGTGGTAACCAGAGAATCATGGGATTTGGAGTTCACAATGGTAATGGGCACGGATCTGACAAAATGTTTGGTAGATAAAATAAATTTTGTTCAGTAACTTATGAAAAGTAAAAAAAAAACTTTTAAAAAACATGTTCATCAGGTAGACGTTAGTCATTTACGAAAGTTTTATGTCCTTTTTGTTTTAAAATCTTATTTTGTTAAATGGTTTTGTTATATAGAATTTTCATAAGTTGCTTGTGTGTCATGAAACAGGGGCTCGGACAGATGTAGTTACGTTTTAAATGATTTTAACAAAAGCAAAAAACGGACAAATCCGTTTTTTACAAATGAAAATGTAAACTTGCCAAGGGAATTAGGTAAAACCAGCAAAAGCAATCACGAGACAATAAGGCTCGGTGGAGTCAGATATAAATAAACGTTCTTCTCAAACTTTCTAAAATGCCAGCACACATTTCAAAACTGGCTTTATTGTTCATGTTAAAAAGGATATCTCTTAAATTTCTTTCCAGTTTCTGTTCATGGCTGTAAGGTTTAGCTTTTGGAAACAGATGATCCTTTTAAATTCAAATAAAGGCATTTGATAACATCTCAAGAGTTGAATATTACTATAAAAAATCTCCCATATTATCAGATAATGTTTTGCAGTTATTTTAAGCCAAAATCTTCATGTCTGTGTTTCCTACTTTCATGGAGTAGCACTGGATCTTATCCGGGGCCCCGACAGGACACTCTGCAGTGGGATAGAGCTGGCTTGAGGATGAGGTGATTGGGAAAATCCAGACCTGCATGTGTCCCCAATTACGCAGATGTAAATGGATGCTTCCAGACTTTCATAGAGGTGGTGGTGGTGAAAGGGAATAAAATAGCTAATCAAGCCCAGATCCCCTCACCCTCAGTGGGCTGTATAACAGAAACGTACCCCTTTCCTAGAGGCCTCTTTCTGTTACCTATCCATCTGTTACCTAACAATGTGAAACAGAATTATGCAGGTCTGCTGTATTGATTGAGGCAAAGAAAAAAAGGCACAATGTGTTATGGGTTAGCAGCATGCGCTAGAGCAGTGCTGCATGAGGAAAATATTTTATCTCAGCAATCTGGGATGTTTCATGACTTAGTTGTGACAGGAAATGAAGTAAAGTAAAAGGAATTGTTATTTGTGTCTTCGACTTCCTTTTTTTTATTAAGAAAACTTTTCTTCTTATTATTATTATTTATTTATTTATGTCTCAGTTCTATCTGGGTCTATTGGGGAAATTGGCTAGCACTGTCACCTTGCACCTCCAGGGTCGAGGGTTTGATTCCTGCCTCGGGGTCTGCGTGCATGGAGTTTGCATTTTCTTCCCGTGCTTGGTGGGTTTCCTCCAGGTGATCCGATTTCCTCTCACAGTCCAAAGACATGCAGATTAGGGTAACTGGCATTCCCAAATTGCCTGTAGTGGGTGACATGAGAATTGTATCTTTATTTTAATTTGTTTTATTATTTCTATAGATATTACATTAAAATCTATAGTAAAAACTAATGTTTCCCAGTCATAAACCTTATTTGACCTCTAAATACTGATATTTTGAGACTGAAATAACATTGAAAAACAGTAATATACTATAGATTATAGATGTTTTTATAGTACATATACTTAGCAACTGATGACTGTAATGAACAACAGTTATGGCCAGTTTTACAATTCAAATTATAAAGACATTAATATTATATAATCGAATGTTCAAATGTCCCATTCCTAAATAGTACACTACTTTTTTGAGTTTTGTTGATGCAGATAGTGGCGAATATCCAGGGTACTTATTAAACCCTCTCATTGCACTAAATGTGACTAAATGTTGGACCCTAGTGGCCATAATATACTTGTATGTCTGATGATGGGGTTTGGACTACCATTTTTGATATTGTACTGTTAATGTTATGCAGATATATTGACCATATAATACAGATGAGGGATGGATGGTTCTGTCTATGTGACGCCTGGCACATTGGGCAATGGATATACATCCGCCGGATATACATTCAAGCTGTTTACCAAAGCAAGCAATTCAATTCTTGCACATGCAATGATGCACTGATATGTATCATATAGAGTTGTAATATTCATACCATGAACTTTGCATTCTCTCATGCCTCATGTCACTCTGTCTGTCATTGGACTTGTGGATGTAATGGCACAGACAGCAGAAATGATTTGGTATAGTAATGGGTTGACTAGTATGTGAAACATTAAAAAATTTTTATAACAGAGCTGGGTGTAGTTTTTCCTAACAGTCCTCAGTTGGATGCAGGCAGAGCCAGAGATACCACAGACTACCTGGAACTGTTACATAATCATCACAAAATAAACACCTCCAAGATTTCTGTCCCTCTGGACTTCTTTAACCACTGAACTGCATCACCAGAGCCATGACCTCACACTGAACTGACTTACACGGTTGAAATGTGTCGCTCTGAAATTGCTCATGTTTAAGTGAACCTTCCAATCCTACAACCTGCAGTCTCGTTAACATCTAGGGTTAGTTTAGTGCCCTAAACCCTTTCTCTTGGGCTTGAAAGGTCTAATCTCAGATAATTACTGTATTACCTTATTAAATCTTACTAAATTGTGATTGTCACATACTGACAGAATACGTGAAATTTCCTAGATACACCGCATAAACAAACACATCAAACACAGATGCACACGCCACATGTGCCCTTAAACACATGTACATGTTTGTGACCCCTTGTTTAGTGGTTTTCGTTTAACCTCTAACCAAATCCAGGCTACCGTCACTCTGTTTTTCTTTTAGTCAGCTGTGTTTGTTTCAAGAATTCACGAGGCATGTACCTAATGATACACAAAGAAAATTTTAGTCAAGCTTTTACCTTCATGTGCTCTATTTATTATTATTATTATTATTATTATTATTATTATTATTATTATATTTATTTATTATTTTTTTTTTTTTAAAGAATTGTTCAGCTATTTTACAGAAAGACTCTGAGCTGCCTGTTACTGTATGTATGTCAGCCATTTTGTCTGAAATAACACAGTGAGGAATCAGAGAATTGTAGTGTTGGATCAAATACACCAAAAACATTGAAAAATAGACAAAAAACAGCAAAGATACCTCATCAATGAGGATATATTATCTTGACTGATGTTTACACCAACAGTGTTAAAGCTAAAACCTGTAGCAAACCTGTAGCATGTAATAGGTTATAGTGTAGTAGGTTTGGTTAGCTAGCTAGCATTAAGATTATAGACATGGTATAAGAGCTGGTATATGTTTAAGCTAAGTTTATAACTATAACCTAGTAGAAAATATAAACTTTGTTACCAGGATAATAAGGAAGCAAACTTTTGTTTTGTTTGTTTAGCTGAATTAGCGTATTGCTAACATAAATCTGTAACAGTTTATTGTGGCAAGCTTAGCTTTTTTCCTCAGAATGTTGCTGGCCAAGTCAGACTGTAAATTAATTCCTGAAATATAGGCTATTTAAAAATACTTTGGCGTTCAACGTACTGTAATCTGTATTAATGTAATGTAATATATATATATATATATATATATATATATATATGCCCTTTAATATTATATCTTGGAATCCTGTATACAGTTTTTTGGAACAAGGGATATTAAATCCATTCTCATGTTATTATATGAGCAAATATTTTTATTAGCCTTTGTTTTCTCAGCATGTCCTCTAGAAACCATCTACACAGCTTACTTTATGGACTATTCCTTTACATGACAGCTAATCCATGCTTCCCTTCGCTTTTGAAAATCGTTGTGGTTTTGGGGAGGAATAATACTCAGCAGGCCCGTGCATATCACTATATCAGAAATAATGTTATTCTTTAATAAACTGAATCCATCAAAATCTGATTTCTCAAGAAGACACCCTGCTTTTGCAGATATGTTGGGCCTTTATAGAACAGACTTTTATTGCATAAACTGTAGACACCCTTCTTTTTTTTTTCTTACAGTCTCTTTTATGCTTTGTTCTTTTTCTCTTTTTCCCCTCTCTTCCTCATGCTCTGGCTCTTTTTCTCCTGCTGGTTCTTTTGTTCCAGCCACTGGAACGCTAGTCCAGGCTTATTTGCCTAACCCTTGTAAGGAGTGGTATTAAGAAAGCACCCAGATTGACAGGAGAACTAAAGGCGGCCAAGTCCTTAGACATCCTACTGGCACTCTCTCCTGAGTTGGCCAGATGACAGGAGTTATATTGGCTTGTTAAAATGAAGAAATAATCAAGGCCTGTCTGTTTTGCTGGAAACATAGATCGGTTTGGCTTCAGATCAGTTTCTTCTCGCTGTGACTGTCACAACATCAGGTCAGGCAGCAAGGACACAGTAAGAAAAAGACATGTCTCTGAAGGCCACAGATGTTTTCAATTCTTCATGGACAGGCTTAAGGTTGTTGTATCGTCTGGAAGGCTGTTATGTAGCCTGTCATAGATCACGGTTTGAGACAAAGGACCTGTATTGGTCAGTGTCAGAATTTTTCATGCGAGTGTTTTCCCACTAGTATTTTAAGGAGATACATCAGTGCAGAAACGCCAATACTGCTCTCCTTCAACACAAGTTATAATAATGCTATTAAGCAATTATGCAGGCAGAATAATATTAAATTTAACCCAGTCAAGTAAATAAAATATACTTTTGCTTTAAGTGATTGACTAATTATAGTGATTTATTTTGTATAAAAATACATGTGTTGTAATATTTAATAATACACCCTATGATTTAATATTAGTTTATGGAAAGCCCCGTTGTTCACATTGTGCAGCAGTGGATTTAGTAGTACTGTACATGTTGGATCAAAGGAAAACCTTCCAGGTGTGAGCTAGATGCTATATGAGTAATGACTTCAAGACTATGTTGATAGAGAGGGGTTTTTTTTATGGCTTGAATTTTATTTTTCACAACCATCCAAGCAGAAGACTCTAGTTCCATGTGCAGACAGGCCAGTCATTAATAATTATGGACAGGGGGATGACATTTTCATCCACAACCACTTCAGTACCATCAAAACCCACTCACCATTAGCTCTAATACAACACGGCCAGTTTTAAATAAGCGCTTTGCCATTAGTTGTGTAGTGACACACAGAATATGTCTGTAAGAACCATGTACAGATCCTCTATTTTGCATGCATATACTCAATATGATTATAAAGAACATAACCGTAGGTAAATTCAGTTATTTCTAATCACAGAGAAATTATATTTACTTTCAGATTAGTCTTTAAGAGTGATGTTTCTCTTTTACCTTAAAATAAAACAAGGAATGATAAATGGACCAGTGAATGATGATTAGAGGGGAAAGTCAATACAATTAGAGGAAATTAAACACTAATTAAAAAATTACTGCAACACATTAAATCATGAGATTAGATCATGGGTGGGTAGATAAATCAATTCAGTGTTATAATAATTAATTACATTAATTCATCTGCATTAATTAAGTTCATTCAGTATGTATTGGTCAGATTGTTTAAAGAATTAAACTGCTGTATAGAGTATATGACTGTCAAATAAAAAGATGATGATTTACTGGTTACCCAGAAATGGTACCAGTAATGCTAATGCTAAAAAAAAAAAAATCCTTATATGGCTTGTGTGTGTGTGTGTGTGTGAAATTTTAATTCACTGTAATATGGGAATGATGTCGCAAAAATGAGGAACTCAAAAAGTGGATATATTACTTATTTTTTAGTCATAGAGACAACCAATAAACAACCATAAAACACGTGATCATATGTGTCGATGGTATTTCTTTGCCTGTGTGGCACTTTTTATTATTTGTTTTTTCTCAGTCATGTTCATATAGCCAATTAAAATAAATTGGTTTAATCATTTTAAGTAGGTTGTGCTGAAAAAAGGCATGTATGACACTTTATATTGCACAATCCTAAAGCCTGTATATATCCATAAAATTTTATTTTTTTTTTTTTTTTTTTTTACAATAGTCTAAAATGCTCTTCTTTTTCAGGGTTAAAGTCTTTT
>JAOVVB010000016.1:21034115-21046605 GCA_028570985.1 Heterobranchus longifilis | reverse complement strand
CTTGTGATGTTTTGCAGACTAGTGTTTAGGTCCAAATGCAAATTGCGTGACTTTTCTTGCAACCCAGTCTCTAGTAATGTCCTTGTGGTCCAGTCCTTGGACCAGTTTTCTGTCAGTGGAGTGAATGGCAAGTTCATTAAGCATTTCTTGGCATGCATAGAGTTTTTAATGTTGAATGCATATAGTTTTATTTGCTCATTTCCAGGCACAGTCACACACTTTCACAATAAGGGAGAGGGATGGGGTATTGGACAAGTTGAAATGTGTTTTAATGATAAAAATACATTTATTTATAATAAAATACAAAAACGTAGGTCATGTCAGTAAGTAAATTACTGTACTGATCCCATTTAAGCATCAACCATAGGTCTTTTAATGGGCCCTCATATGACTTGGTCGGGAGGTCATCTGTACACTTTGACCAAACCTGAACCCCTTACTGTCTCCAGTAGTTAACGTGCTAAAATGCATCAGGACTGATGTCTAGTCTGTCGTGGTTCATTCCTTAAGTTCCATTACTTCTGCTCAATCAAAGGTCCATCAAAGTGTTTAGATAATTCTGATCATGAGGGGATCAAATCCCAAATCCCTGGCCAAATCTAGTCATTTAAACTCTAGTGATTTTTTTAAATTCCATTGTGTTAACCTGAGCTCCTCCGAGCCCATCTGTCCTAGATCTCCTCCTCGGGATTGCTGTCATCATATGGCGAGCATGTGCATGCAGCATTTGAGTTCTGGCGGTGCAGTTACAGATACAAATGGTGCATGAATTTCACTCTGCATTCCCGCATGATCCTGCTGCAACCAGAGATGTTTGGAAGAAGGGCCGCACGAGTCCTGGGGTCATTAAATAGTAAATCAATATGGTGTTGGTGACGTGCTGCAGGTCTGAACAAACAGTACTCTCAGTTTCTGCAATTAGACTGAAATGTAAACAAGGTATTTCTGCTTTGATGTTATTTGCAAGGTTCTAAAGAAAGGGTAATCTTTCCATTTCTTCTTGTCTACGGTATATACCAATTCTAATACCCGGGAGACTGCAGGCAGAACCTTTTACTTTGGGCACTGAAAACTGGAAAGTGTGGAATCACAATTTGAAACAATTCTACCTTAAATGATATACAACGATGCAGACATTTCATTTCTAGCAGCAAAAAAATTCACTTCAGGTTTTACAGATGTTACTTCCTTATCACAAGTAACGAAATGGTCAAATAACATAGGTTAAAATATCCATATTAAAAAAACATAATAAGATCAAAAGTTTTCATTTCCTTTCCAGACATAAATATTTGCTTAGTCTTTATAACTGCATAACTGCCTTCAAGCTTTTTCATATCCTCTGACCAGCTTCTGAATTCTTTTGAGTTGTAAAATCCCCAACTTCCACTGCTCCCCCTCTCTTCCTGACATATCTCATCTATGTCTACATGTCTTGTCCAAATCTGATTTGGGGAGAGAAAAGGGTCAGAACTAAACTTGTTTCAGCTTTGTTCTACTTTAAAAACTGGAAGGGATTGGGGTGGTTGGAAGGAGTTGACAGAATGTCATCCTACCACTTACTGTGAGCATCTAACAGGAGCAGGGGAAAAAAATACAAAACCCTGAACTAAAGACAGAGTTGCTGCTAATGCTATGAGCTATGTGCCAAAAGATTCAAAGCACCCTCAGGCTAGCGCTGCCTCATTAGCATTAAACTCCCAGGAGGAGAGGCCAGCAGTGGGCCTGGCTGCTGTCCGTGTTAAAACAAGCTAACTGATCTGTTCTGAGCTGCCCTGGAGCCTTTCTTCTACTCACTTGTTTGTTGTGTTAATAGCAGAGGTCCACCTCTTATACTCTCTGCATCCAAAGCACTCGCCCGGGTTCATTGCCCAGTCTCAAGGTTGTCTCCACCCGGCCTTCACAAGCCAACCCATGTCCCTGGAGCCTGGACAGACTTATCCTGTTACTGCCAGCTTCCTGAGACAAGACGATGGAGGATTTGGAGGCGGATTGTCTTCTGTTGCCCACTTTTTTTTTCCCACTCTTACTTTTTTCTATCATATGACCTGTGTGAGCTTGGATGAGCCCCTTCTTATATCCATGGCAAACAGCCATTATTCCCAACATTCTCACATTTCTCTGGAGAAGGTGAGACCTATGATTCTTCTCCGTTCCATGTTTTTTTGTGTTGTTTTCTCTGGGAGCATAGACCCAAGAGAGCCAAGACAAACCTTGAGTGTTTAGGTTGGGATTTGAGCCCATCTCCAAACAAATGAGATTACTAGCATCAGTTAGCAACCTATTTTGACAGTTACAGACTGTTACTTGATTACTTGGTTGTGAATTTGTCATCAATTAAAATGTAATTCTATATATATTATTCAATAGCTTGAAGGTCAATACAGTTACTACCTTATATATATATATATATATATATTAAATTGTTTCTTTTTTTATGTGAAAAACCCAGGTTATATCCCAATATATTAACAACATTTTCCATTAAAACGTGCAAATTTATTTGTCGAATGAGCTGTAAAAGGAACATTTCGTTAAAGCATCCTCCCTTTGTAGCAGTTATAGCCTTGCAGACCTTTGACATTCTAGCTGTCAGTTTGTTGAGGTAATCTGTGGAAATCTCACCCAATGTTTCTTGAAATGTCTCCTACAAGTTGGATTGGCTTGACTGGAACATTTTTAGAGCCATACGGTCGAGTTGTTCCTACAAAGGCTCAATAAGGTCGAAACTCTGCAGACCTGGCCAGGCCATTGCGGATGAAACACCAGCCGACTACCTCTACTCTAAACAGTTCTCGCATAGTTTGGGGCTGTGCTTTGGTTCATTGTAAACTCATGTTAAGGGAAATAAACTGTAGAAATGTATTTTATACAAACCAGTGTATAACAGCCATGTTAATTTTAACCTCTTGAGGCGAAAATGTTCTCATATGAGGACATGACATTTTCTCCCAACTACTTGTTTATCAGTATATCCTTGTGCAATTCTCATATGAGGAACTGTGGTATAATACTTTTGCCAACCTTTTGCCAACCTTCCGCCTGTTTAAAGACATTTAGTTTATATTCATCAGTTGCTAGTGAAGATAAACAGTGAGAAGACATTTGGGTCTCAGGAGGTCAATCATAAGATAAAATAAGAAAATTAATACCAAGTTAATGTTGTTTTATCTTTTAAAACAACTGTGGAATAACAACTGCACAGAAACAGAGATTTTTACCTGCGTTGATTAAAATCTCCACAATCTGCATAGCTGTTTTTTCCACATGCCTTTATTTTCCCCGGCTGTTTTTCTTGCCAGTGCAGTACAGTAGCCAAGTGGTAAGTTGCCTTAATGAAAGCACATTTTCTTACAGTCATCCTGTCTTGTTTTCTTAAACATCTCCGCTAAAAACATAAAGTCCACTTGGACGGTGAGCTAAACCTGAGACACAGCAGTACAATCAGTCCGTTGGATGATGAATTGATGGTATTTGGAGACCTTGTATCTGGAACATTGTCTCATAACTATCCTTCCCCTTTGTTGATAGAAATTTTAAGGCACAGCTCAGTTCCATTTTATGTTCGTAATACACTGAAATTTATTGCATTACCCCTCAAATATTATAGTAAAAGAAAGTGCCAAGTTATTATAGTTTTATAGGACTAATATCAATAAAATGAACCACACGAAGAACCATCATTTCTGAGTTATGAAACAAATCATGGAGTCATATTAGTCATGACTTTATACTCAGATTGGAAATGTGGTTTTATTTGTTTGACCCATATGCACAATTAAACCGGATCTGTGGCGCCACCCCAAGTTCGTAACCTTTGCTTTAAAAGTGAGATTTTACAGTTTGTTTCCATTAAATTTAACTCTGAAATTCTGAAAACAAAATAGAGTGGCAAGGAGAAATGCCTGCTCTCTACTCATGATGAATTTGATGCTTTTGGTCATAATGAACTGGAAGACAAAGTAACTTATAAGCAGATATTGTGTAACTCACAATTGTGTTTGCATTTGTTAAAAAAAAAAAAAAAAAAAAAGGTCATAAAGTTCCCATTCCCATCCCCAATTATTTTGACATTTCTGGTGTTATATTCTGCTTTCTTCAGAAGAGGTTTGGAACCAGAGAGACATGACAAATCTTGGCTTTGTTTCTCTTTTTAAACTTCTAAAGCTTTTTTCCTGTAGCTTTGGGATGCTTTGGAGGATACATCCATAATTCATTCACTTTCAGTAACTGTTTTATCCTGTCAGGGTTGCAGAGCATATCACAGAAACATTGGGAGTACACTGTTGTGAATAGAGTCTGGATGGGACACCAGTCCATTACACGAAACCCTGTACTCACTCACCAACACCTACTGGAATGTTTTTGAGTGGTGGGCGGAAACCAGAGAACCCAGAGAAAACTTGTATGGATATTAGGAGAAGATGTTCAGAATCTCGCACAGACAATAACCCAGGCTCAGGATCGAGCCAGGGACCTTAGAGCTGTGAGGAGATGTAGATCAACAAACAGCATTAAATGTGTTGAAAAGAAATTCTTCTCAGAGATTCTGTATTTAACTGTATTGTGCACATAACTATGCTGTCACATACAGGATATACGCATGGATTCGGGGATCGAGTTTCTGAGGTTTCAGTAGATTGCACCCAAACAGCTGTGAGCAGGTCTAGGATAGCATCTGTGACTGTGATTTTTTTTAAACCATCGTTCACAAATGGGTATCAGACATTAGATTGTAATCACAAAATTGCTCTGTAATTATCCAGACATTTTTTGATTTTCTAATGGCTGATTAAATAGCAGATGTGGCCTAATTGGGGTAAAATTCTTTTCATCTGTGGATATTGCATTGACCCATATAAACTAGCATTTCAATTACCCCCACTCTGCCTCTCTCTTCCTCTCAATCTTTCTCTCTCTCTCTTTCTCTCTCCCCTGCCTCCCTCTCCCCTCCCTCTCTCTACTCTCCTCCCTCTCTCTACCACGCCCTCTCTGATTGTTCTACATTTCAATGCTGCATTACAGTAAGGCAGCTATTTTAATTGTTTTGGGACATCTAGCATCTGTTTATTCATAATGGGCAGTAGTGATGGCTGATGTATCATATTGCAACAATTAAACTCATCACTATATGTAACCCACTCTAAGTGTGGTGACCTGGAAAAAACCCTTTGAAACGATAATTTTTTTTCTGCTATATATAATTTATTTTTAACTACAGATGACTTAAACCAAATATATTTCTCTTTTACCTGTATTAGAAATAAATTTTAGGTTTACAATAGGAAATTAACTCTCTCTTTGAATAAACACGTCTTATGGTCATTCCAGTCAGAGATCACAGGCAGAACCTCCCCAAGTCAGGATGGTTAAGGGTAAAGGTGAAAAAATGTTCTGCAAACATAATACTTAACAATAATAATGTAAGTAACAGTGTACTTCAGTTTATACCAATATCAGTCTGCTAATGTTCTTCTTATGTCCCAATTAATGTATATTTTTTATATATAGGTGTATATGGATATTTTTTTCATATATTTGTTCATATAATATGACAACCGAAAATCCATTATCTCAAAATATGGGAATGTTTCATTTCGAGTTTGAGTAAATTCATGCTTATACAGTATAAATATACCATACATTTCTTGGTCTAGTCCAAAACATGCCTGGGGAAGACTGCTGACTTGACAGTTGTTCAGAAGACAATCATCGACACCCTCCACAAAAAGGATAAGCCACAGAAGGTCATCACTGAAAGGGCAGGCTGTTTTCAGAGTGCTGTATTGTGTAATACTCATGGAAAGTTGACTGAAGGGGAGAAATGTGGTATGAAAAGGTCCACAAGCAACAGGGATGACTGCAGCTTTAAGATTGTCAAGTAAAATCAATTCAACTTGGGAGAACTTCACAAAGAGTGGAGTGAGGCTGGAGTCAGTGCATCAAGAGGCACCTCGCATACTGTAGATGTCTTAAGAAAATGGAACGAGACCGAGACAATGTTGGAAGCGACTTATCTGGGCTTAGGGGAAAAAAACTGGACTGTTGCTCAGTGGTCCAGTAAATTAAGCTAATTAGCTTTCATGCATCTCTCTGTCTAGTTTAGTACATGCAACCACAGTCCTTAGGAAGACTGCTGACTTGACAGTTGTCCAGAACACGATCAACAACACTCTCCACAAGAATGATAAGCCACAGAAGGTCATTGATGAAAGGGCAGGCTGTTTGCAGAGTGATGTATGTAGAATACTCATGAAACGTTATTCATGGAAAGTTAGAATACTCATGGAGAACCACTGCCCAGTGGTCCTCTTTGCAAATGAGAGTAAATTTTGCCATTCATTTGGAAATCAAGGTCCCAAAATCTGTAAGAAGAATGGAGAGACACAGAATCAAAGTCCAGTGTGAACTTTTCAGTTAGTGAATATTTGAGGTGCCATGGCATTTGCTGATGCTGAACTACTGTGTTTTATCAAGCTCAAAGTTAATGCAGCCCTCTGCCAGGAGATTTCACTTGATGCTTCTGATGCTGACAAGCTTTATGGAGATGACAATTTCCTTTTCTAGCAGGACATGGCACCTTTCCACAGTGCCAAAACTACCACTAACTGGTTTGCTGATTGGCCAGCCAACTAGCCTGACCCCTGATTCTTTATAATGAATGTATTGTCATGAGAAAGATGAGAAACACCCATTTTAACAGTACAGATGAGTAATCATTTTTATCATTAATAATCCCTTAGCAGTGGTACAGGCCAATCAACTCCATACCATTCCACAATGATGCAGTAATTCGCGCTTAAACACATAAGTGAACATAATTTTTCAAAGTTTCTTTATTGTAAATCTTTTTTTAAATAAAGAAATATTTTAAGATACTGGATTTTTTTATATTCAAGAGCTTTAAACAGTAGTCATTCAAATAAAAACAAAAAAGACCTAAAATAATTCACTTTACATGTAATGAATAGTATATATTTATATGAGTTTATATGTGTTTTGTATTAGTTTGTGTTAGGGAAAAAAGGTGTTAGTATTAAGGCAAATACAATATCAGACAAATAGCAACATATAACTTTTTCACCGTGCCATGCATAACTTAACAAAAATAAAAGTACATACATACTAAGTACCCCCTCACTGCTTCCACAGGATTTGAGACAGTAAGTTGCAGCCGGGTGATGTTAATAATCAGCCCTTGATTAATTGATCATCAGCAGGTGTCCAGACTTCTATAAAAGCAGAGGTTTTGGCAGTTTGCTGGTCTGGAGCATTCAGGAGTGTTAACACAATGCCAAGAGGGAGAGACATAAGCAGTGGTCTTAGAGAAGAAATTCTTTGCTGCACATCAATCTGGAAATAGTTATAAAACCATTTTCAAATATTTTGGAGTGCAACGTTCTACAGGGATGGAGATTATTCACAAGAGGAAAGCAAACAAGACACTCGCCAATCTACCTAGGAGTTGACGTCCCAGCACATTCACCCCAAGGTCAGACCATACCATGCTCAGACTAATACCAATAAATGCATCAATTACTTCTTAGACCCTACAGGCCTCACCGAGCATTTAAATGTTAAATACACAGCAATTTATGTTAAATGATAGGGCGATGTTATATGGCATTATTATGATCATCTGAGGATATATTTGTCTAATACTAAGACTCACTATGATCAGATGATTTTTATTGCTTTTTACATAACACACAGAATTAATAGAGGGGCTACTAAAGTTCAATATGCTGGCGTCAGACCCAGAACCCGAACGGAATTCTAACACACCTGAGACTAAATACAGACCCGTATAAAAGAGACTTACAAACCCGCTGTCATTTCGAAGTAGACGCTCCCAGTGACTTGTCCCAGGTCGTTATAAAGCCTTTGAACTTTGTGTAATTTTCCGGATCCTGACCCAGTTTGTTTGATTTCTTTGTTTGATTTAATTATCCCTATCTGTTTGGATAACCCGTTTGGAGTGTTGTGTTTTATTTAATAAAATTCTTAACTGCATTAATATCCTCTGAGACTCGGTTCGTAACAGCTGGACAGAGAGGACACGCAAAAAAAAAAAAAAGTCAAGCTGTTAAATTTTCCTTGAGTAACTTAAATTCTCAACACTGAGGAAGATTAAACAAAGCTTACAGAAGTATTTTTCTAAGCAGAGTGTGCCGTGTAATCTCTTGGCACTAAGTAACGTAATGTGATAGGACACACACTACTTTAATAAGTTTTGTGTACAGTTATAGCTCAGTAGCTGCAAAAGCCTCACACCACCTGTTCCTCCCACAGCTGCACAGTGAATCCTGTGGTGTGTGTGTGTGTGTGCGCGCGTGCGCGTCACACTTGAGTGTAAACACTGGCATTAACAGGTGTGGGTATGTAGTAGCAGCTCATTACAAGCCTGTAAAAGCAGCGAAGGTTAACGGTAAATTAGCACCCAATTAACACAGTGCCACTTCTGCTTTCTTTCAGCAGTGTGTCTCAAACACACGCCATGTGTGCACTGTATGTACGCACAGCCAGCTCTAGATGTGGTAATCCCAATTTTTTTTTTCTCACAACATGACATGATAGTGTTGTTTGACAGAATTATAAACCAAGAGTCAAATGTGTTGACATGGGGGAAAAACACTATTATTTTTATGCTGCGACAGATGTGGATACAAAACGATCATTACAAACAGTGGCAAATTTACACCTAATTAACACTCCTACATGCCATGTGTGTATGTACACGCTTGTCTAGGCAAACTTGCTTTGTGCATTTAAAAGCAGGACATAATTCATATTTTTTATGTTATTTATATGCCATGTATATGCCATACATGGTCATGTATTAATTTATATAAGATTAGTACTTTCAGTTTTGTATGAAGCAATCCTTCTAATATGTTATAGTTTCCATAGTAACAATTTGCACAGGGAAGCTCGGCATAAACGGCTTATAAAAACTTATCAGATGTAGTTGTGTCATTTAAAGCTGCCATATTCTACTCCGTTTTAACAAGTTAATAAAAGTCTTTGAGGTCTCTGTAGTGGTGTCTGGTAATGTTCTAGCTGAAATACCACTTCATCTTGTATTCTGCCATCCTTGAAATTACATTGTTTCACTAGTGTTTGGCTTGTACTGTTTTACTGTCTGTGGCTTCAAATGCATATGAGCTACACCGTCCAACACCCCCCCCCCCAAAAACACACACACACATATTTTTTTATCCAATCAGAATGCGATAAATGGG
The DNA here is from genome assembly GCA_028570985.1 of Heterobranchus longifilis. Classification (NCBI taxonomy): domain Eukaryota; kingdom Metazoa; phylum Chordata; class Actinopteri; order Siluriformes; family Clariidae; genus Heterobranchus; species Heterobranchus longifilis. The sequence continues at coordinate 21,037,363 of JAOVVB010000016.1, read as the reverse complement.
TCTTCCTGGAAAATGGTGCTCAGGAAACAAGTACAGGTAAGGCTATGCAAATTTTTTGCCCCCCCCCCCTTTTTTTTTTGCCTGAAATGATGTCATACCAGGTGGGAAGTTTGAACAGCGTGTTCTAGCACATTTTTGGACAAAAATGGGAAAACAAAAACAGTGGTTTTCTCATATTTTGTCTGTGTATACACACACTAGTGACCTATTTAAATCTACAAAAATGTTTAAAAAGTGAATTTTCCATGATAGGTGCAGTCAGATATATACTAATCAGGAATTGAATAACAGTGATTATCAATTATATCATGATTATGGCCACCCAAGGCTCATCTATGCCTGTAGCGACCAAAAACTACCCCGTCCGGTCCGATCCCAGAGAAAAGGTAAAGTATGTAGCACAAATTGCTGCGTCAACATTGTCAGAACATCCAGTGCATAACAGCTTGCTGTGTATCAGGCTTAACGGGTAAATACGTCAAGGTTGTTGATCTGGTCTCCAAATTGCCCAGATCCCAATCTGACTGAGTATTCATGGAATGCGCCAAGTCCAATCCATGGAGGCCTCACCCCGCAACCCACAGCACCCAAAGATCCACTGCTAATGTCCTGGTGCCAGACATCACAGCACACACCCACAGAGGTCTTGTGAAGTCAAGCCCCATGGGGATGGAGACACCCTTGCTCTACAAGGAGAACCTACACAATATTGGGCTTAAAGTTGCATATAACATATAAAAGAGAAAGAGAAAGCCTTTTGATAAAACAACTGTTTATTACTGCTATAACAAAAGTGATAACAGGACAAAATAAATGATGACTATAAATGGATTTAAAAACACACATTGTATTTTTTTAAAGAATAGAATTTGCTAGTTTTGGCAAATTAATGTCGTATGCAAGGAACAGGATATGGTTCATGTCAAGCCACATCACTTTGTCTTTAACCATTTTCCTAAAAGTGTACAGGGGAAAAAAAATCTTCTGTGTGGAGAAGTAAAGGTCTGAAGTGCAAAATTGAAAGTCGGAATATTATCCAAAGAAATAATATTTTTTTTAAAAAGTGCAAATTTCATCTTGATGACATGTTTTAAGGATTTTGGCAGCAATATCAAAGCTGGATAAGTGGACCGAGTTCTTGGAGCTTAGACTTTAAACACAAAACCTAGGTGTTGTTTAATGTTGTTAGTCAGAAATATCAGCTATGGATCTTGAATTAGGTGGGAGCTCTTTGTGAAGTGCTTGTAGAGTTATACCATGATGGTGTTAATGAATTCTATTAATTGATGTCAGTTCATTGTAGAAGCTCAAAAATAAATCAATAAATGTCATCACTTTGTGCTTTTATGTTCCGTTAAAGGTAAATGTACATATTTATTTAGAAGTAAAGTTCTAAATGATTTATATTTTAATTATTTATTAAAGTTCTTATTTATTTAGAAGTAAAGTCTTATTTTTTAAAGAATAGGTGACAACACACTTGAGTTATTATTTTCTTTTTTTGACTTATTCTTATTCTTTGATCTTAATCAAAGCCAGATAAATGTGCTGAGCTTCTGGCATGTACCTCTATTAACAAAAAAAGTAACGTGCTATTTGACACGATTAGACAGAAGGATTAACTATGGTTATTTTTATTTTAGTGAATGACTATTCTTTGAATGAAAAAAAAACCCATAACCATGTTTTCATCAGTTGCCTTTGGCAGGGATTTCCTTTCCACAACGCTAATAATATTTAAATAGGGTTTCTGTTGCATTAAGTTTTTGGATATTGTGTTACCTTTACACATATGTTCTGTATATTCAACATGTGTGTGCATGCCAGATGTGTTGAACTGACCATCATGTGTGTAATTATATAAGGGCAAGAAAGAAAAAAAAAGATGAGTGCGGTGCACTGTTTTAATTATTTCAGCATATGTGAGATAAAAAAAAAAAAAATTCAAGAAGGTGTGTTCATGGTGTGTGTTCTGTCATTTATGTACAGTACACGTGTTCGTAATGACTGTGGTCAGGTCAGGACAAGAGCAGGTCATTTGTGTCAGTCTGATTTTGAGCGAGGTGTGTGCTCTTGCTATGGGCTGTCTACTCCGGTTAAGATTTTTGATGTGATAATGTTTACGCGTGGAGGGGAGGAGGAAACTGGCTTTACCCTTAGGATCTGCTCTGGTTCTGTCAGTACAAAGCCGACTTATTTGGCACACCGGACACAGCAGCACTGTGCGTGCATGTGAAAGAGAGAGAAAGGCACTATTAATACTGACTCGATTTACAAAACTGCACACACATACACACTCATACACACACCCCTACTGTAGGTACAAGAGGTGGGTTCTGAATTTGCATGTCAACAGTATTACTTTTACTGCCCCCACTTAATTTGGCTTCGTCAGGGATCCAGGTTTTTTTTTTTATTAAAAAAAACAGTTCAACATTTCCATTTCCTAATTATAATTGGGAATTTCCGTAGAAATACTAACAGTGCAGGGTTTTACAAGATTTTGTCGAGTCAAATTGTTTAGTGTCTGTCTACAATATCATCATTCATAGACAATCCAACAAATATATTTGACTTGCATTATCAAGGTCATTATCAAGGTCATAACTTGCATAGCATTTATTTCCAGTGTTTTCCATTATACAAATGGATTATAATTTTTTTTAAAAAGGTGGCACTTTTCCAAAAGTCATAATTCAATTCAATTCAATTTTATTTGTATAGCGCTTTTAACAATTGCTATTGTCGCAAAGCAGCTTTACAAAATCAAAAGAATTATTTAAGTTTGTATGGAATGTGAATGTGTATGAATCATAAGACTGGTATAACAGTGTCATAAATGTTCCATAGCTCATAGCGATATAAAATGTTAAGTAATAATAATGATAGCTGTCATAATGTTTACTAGCTCAACCGGTTATGTCTCATGTTAATATTTTTACCACACGGTTTACGAGATGTACTAAAACGGCCATAAAATATTTAGCAGCCACCAAAAATACTAGTGTCTGATTTATAAAACGTGTTGTTGTCTTTGTCACAATAACAACTGTAATGTTTTATAGTATTACAACCTGAACCTTATGTTGTTTTTTTTCTTTCTTTTTTTTTTTTTTTTTTTTAAACTCTGCTCTGGTTAATGCACGTTTCTTTACCTATGCCGATGTTAGAAACTATCATGATTATTATAAAACATAAAATATGTTGCACTTAAATCCCATGCTTTTTTTTTTTTTTTTTGCAATCAT
>JAOVVB010000016.1:20990938-21002272 GCA_028570985.1 Heterobranchus longifilis | reverse complement strand
CCTGGAGAATGTGGATGCCAAGTCAGCGCCTGGAACACCTTGTTGTGTTCCTAAAACCATTCTTTCAACCTAATTCATCGGACCATGTGACCGTCTTTCACCTCTTCATGGTCCAGTTCTAATGTGCACGTGCGCTAGTTACACGTCAGCATGGACACCCTGACTCGTCTACGACTACCCCGCCATTTGCACAACAAACTGCAACACACTGATGCTGAAACCAGCATAATTATAAACTTTTTTTTTTTAGTAATCTGAACTACAGTAGCTCTTCTATTGGATCAGACTACAAGGGCCAGTCTTCACTCCTCACCTGAATCAGTGATCCTTGGCTGCCCATGACCCTTCTCAGTTGGACCACTTTTGGTATGTCCTGACCACTGCATACGGGGAACATCACTCAACAGCTGCTGTTTTGAAGTTTGCTCTGACCCAGTGGTCTAGACATCACAATTTGGCCTTTTTCAAAGTCAGTTAAATCTTTATCGTTGTCCATTTTTCCTCCTTCCAAGACATCAACTTCAGGGACAAAATGTTCACTTGGTGCCTAATACTGTACATCTCACCAACATCCAGATGCCGTTGTAACGAGATAATCAGTGTTATTCATGTCAGCTGTCATGATGTTATGTCTGATCTGTGTATACAGTAGTAGTAATAGTAAATCATACAGGCTGTACTGTGTGTAATTATATGTGACTAAACTGTTTAAGTACAACGAGAAGCCAATTAAAGATGAATGATTGTTTTGTTTGTGGTGCTCAGACCCAGGGAAGCGTGGAGGCAGCAGTGTGGAGATCCTCTACATCCTGGTCCCCAGCGTTGCCATTCCTCTAGCCATTGCCTTGCTCTTCTTTTTCATCTGTGTGTGTCGGAATAACCAGAAAGCCTCGCGTCCGCCCGCCCAGCGGCAACCCAAACCTGTACGCGGCCAGAACGTGGAGATGTCCATGCTGCCTGCGTATAAGCCCAAGGTGAGAAAAAACAGCTGCCTAAGCAGCAAGATCAATAAATCTGTAATAATCTTACCATTTTAAGGATATACTAGGAATTTTTTACATCATGAAACTGTTAATAAAACGGTTATTAAAAAAATAGATATTTATATTTATTTTATAATAGATATAGATCAAAATAGATATATAACACATAATATATAGTTTTTTAAGTGTATGGTCCCAATATTATGGTATTGATGATATGTAGTCATCTTGTCCGGCCTTAATGGTACATTCATTTGTTCACTGAAAATTATTGCATTCTTTTTGCTTAGGATAGTTTTATTAAACCTCAGATTGTAGGATTAAATCTATCTAAAGCAAAATCAGAACACATGTATTTGGAAAATGCTGGCCACTAGAGGGTGTTGGAGGTGTTTTTTTTTCTTTTGTTTTCCTTCACTTTTTTTTATTAACTTTTTAACAATTGTCCACCTTTATATATATATATATATATATATATATATATATGATTTATTATTGTAAAGGTCTTATCTAATAATGTGAAAAAGTAGTAGTACTACTACTAATATAAATCTGGCCAAGAGTGCAATTCTCCACAGTTGAATTGAGTAAAGAGGGCTTTTGAATTCCCAGCTGCACACAGTGGAAATACATTTTTATGATTGCTCTACAAGCTATTGACCCAAATACACACACACACTCAATCCATGAATTGTTTCATGAACATTCTGCGTCAGTCTCTGCTATATGAAACTTAACCAGTCCCAGATGTATTGTTCTGTACTTAAAACACTTTCATGCAGACCCAGCTGCAAGTCAAGGTTCAGGACAGGGGTCATACAGAGGTCATGATTCACATGACTAATATTTAATTTGAGATGATCAGGGATGAGATGTTCGTTGCCTCGGGGAGAGCTGGTCCTAACACGAACCAGCTGTCACTGTGTTTCCCGTGTCTGCATTCTGGGTAGAATTTTATTTGACCTCAGAAGGCTACTGAACCTGAAGCCTTCATCCGCTGTCTCCGGCACTGACGAGCAGTATGTCTAATGGAATTTGTCTATGAACAATATGAAACATTTGAGTTACTACTGACACTGAAGACTCATTCAATAATAGTTATAGAAATGAATCCTTACAGAAAACCTGACTATATATTCTAGAACGAGCGTACGTAGCCGTCGTTGGTGGATAAAGGGTTTGTAGAAAGGGTTAAAAGAGTTCAAACTAAAAATAAGCTGATCAGCTTTAATGTAATCAGAGGTTGTAGCCCACACACACGTCTGCCTGTCTTTCTGTACTTATTAATATAAAGAAATCAAATTTTGTAAGATTGAGTATCTTACGGCGTGTTTACACTAAGTTGTTCTTCTCCAGCGCGTTAAAATTCACTTATACCACTTCAGCGCTGTTATTTCAGGAGTGAAAATATGAACTAATTGTAGTACAAATATTCAGCTCAGCTTTTCCAATTAATATCTATTGGTGCAGGTGTTTGTTTACATTGAGCAAGTAGCTTATCAGTAACTTATTGTAAAGTCGAGTATTAAATCCGGCACATAACTGTTTATTGCATTGCTTTTATTCAGCATTTTGATTTCACTTATGGTGCACGTTAAACTTCAGGCAGATATTCTTAAGTGCGGCAAAAGTTCCATTAAATTCTGTCCAGCCAGTTTTGCATGAGACATACAGACAGACAGACAAAAAAAAATTCTGAGACCCGTTTCAGGTCTTTGAACGTGTGAAACGTAAAGATATCATTGAAAGAACAGACAAAACCTTTCTTTCATTTATATGGATTGTCCTTTTTTTTTTTTATTAGACCAAATCATGTGGCGCATCCTTTATGTAGGTTTCTGTAAATGAGCAGTTGCTATAGAAATGATACCATATTAGAATAACCACGTTAATATGTGATTTGTGATTTGTTTTGTGTCTGGCTGTATTGTCAGATGAGCTGTTACCAAAAAAAAAATGATGAACACCTTCTGAACAATGATGGCTATAAAAGCATACAGCATTTAAATGCATGAATGTATATATGATAACGGTATATGTATGCTGTAGCTTTGGTTAACATTTTATACTATATTTGTAATACAGAAGTGGATCTTGGTTACTTTCGGTATTTAAAACACATTTTACTTGTTCCAGTTGCAGAACTGATGCCATCCATTCATTATTGAACAGTGACAAAAACAAGCATAAATGCATAAATCTAAATCTGTCAACAGGCTGTTTTACAGCAGCTATAATATAATGCTTGTAGATAAAACCCTTTGATATGGGGTGTCTGTTCAGAGCTTTAGCACTCTCTTTAGTCTCTGTTAAAGGTCAGGGTGCACAGCTGGTCAAAGGTCACCGTCAGAGGTTAAACTCATCCAGCTTCTGAGAGAGGCATCAAAGCAAAGAGAGAACTCAATTCTTTTCAAACCTTTCACACTTTAGTTTAAATTTTGGTGATCCCAGGATGAGCATTCAAGTTTTTGGGGTTTTTTTTTGTTTGTTTGTTTTTTTTCAGAAAAATTAAGATCTTTTGATATATTTTTATTACAATGTTAAATTATCTATTTTTATCAATGGGCGTTCAAGCCAAACCTGGAATTGTGAAGTTTCTAATGAATGAAGGCGTAAAACCGATTGACATTTGCGAAAGAGTTCAAGCATAGTACGGTGATGAGACTCTTAGCAGCAATAAAATATCTGAATGGCGCAAACGTGTTACAAATTCCATATATCTGTGAAGGACGATTCTAGCCGAGGTGGCTCAGAGCCCACTGCAGTCGCGCCATAAGCATGTGGCGGGTGGAACACTTGATGCTTGAAAATTGACAGATAACTTGTCACCAACTTACAGAGGAGACGGATCTCTCTGTGGGGACTGTACACACCATCACTCACAAACACCACTTACACTACAGTCTCGATTTGACTTGAACACCCTTGTATTATTTGAACACCAAATATAAGATTTAAGGGAAAAAAGTGGTCTATAATTTAACTGATGGCTCATTTGGTAGAAAACAACTCATAAAAATCAAGATATGCTGGACCAAAACATTTATTCCTGTTTGATCAGACAAGATACACAATTGATTCATTAATTTGTTTCTATAATCACACGTGAACATGAAAGCACAATCATGTTGAGAATGTTTACATTTTGAAACTTGAAGTTTGTTTCATATCGATCTTTCATTATGGTTTGATGCCGTTTTGCTTCCTTAACCATTGGACATCCTAATCATTAAGGAAACCAATAATACAAAACTATTATTAACTGTAACTATATAAAGTGTAGCAAGCAATCTTTTGAAGCCTTTTAGACGTTGTATGTTTATTTTACCGAAAATCTCTTCTCTCCTCTAGACTAAAGCCAAAGAGCTGCCTCTATCAGCTGTACGTTTCATGGAGGAGCTGGGTGAGTGCACCTTTAGTAAAATCTACAAAGGTCACCTGTACCTGCCAGGTATGGAGCATGCTCAGCTTGTGGCCATCAAGACCCTAAAGGATTTCTCCAGCCCACAGCAGTGGAACGAATTCCAGCAGGAGTGTTCTGTCCTGGCTGAGCTTCACCATCCCAACGTTGTGTGTCTCCTGGGCGTGGTGACACAGGAGCAGCCTGTGTGCATGCTCTTCGAGTTCCTGCCTCTCGGAGATCTCCACGAGTTCCTGGTCATGCGCTCACCTCATTCTGACGTCGGCTGCAGCAGTGATGAGGACGGCACGGTTAAATCCAGCCTGGATCACGGAGACTTCCTTCATGTTGCGATGCAGATAGCAGCTGGAATGGAGTACCTGGCCAGCCACTTTTTCGTCCACAAGGATCTTGCAGCGAGGAACATACTTGTAGGAGAACAACTGCATGTTAAAATTTCAGACCTGGGACTCTCGAGGGAGATCTACGCTTCTGATTACTATCGTGTGCAGCCTAAAATGCTGCTTCCTATCCGCTGGATGCCTCCAGAAGCCATCGCGTATGGAAAGTTCACCACGGATTCAGACATCTGGGCTTTCGGAGTCATCCTCTGGGAGATCTTCAGCTTCGGCCTTCAACCCTACTACGGCTTCAGCAATCAGGAAGTGATCGATATGGTGCGCAAGAGGCAGCTGCTGCCCTGCCCAGACGACTGCCCGCCACGCGTCTACACACTGATGAACGAGTGCTGGCAGGAAGGACCAGCACGGAGACCCAGGTTTAAGGACATCCATGCTAGACTGCGTGCCTGGGAGGGCTTGTCATCCCACGCCAGCTCCAGCACACCGTCTGGAGGCAATGCCACTACCCAGACGACCTCGCTCAGTGCCAGCCCCGTCAGCAACCTCAGCAGCCCACGCTATGCCGGATACATCTATGGAGCTCCTCAGGGGATACCAGCAGGTCAAATTGCAGGTTTTGTGGCAGCAGCAATGCCGCAGAACCAACGCTTCATCCCTGTGAATGGATACGCCATCCCTCCAGGATATACTGCATTCCCAGCTGCCCATTTTGCCTCAGCTCAGGCACCCACACGAGTGGTGCAGCACTGTCCCCCTCCTAAGAGTCGCTCCCCCAGCAGCGCCAGTGGCTCCACCAGCACTGGCCACGTTACTAGCGTGCCGTCCACAGGCTCGAACCATGATGCAAACACGCCACTGCTTTCACACTGCGTCACTCTAGCTCCTGTGGCCACCATGCAGGGCGGCACGGTGTCCATGTTCGGACACATGGCACAAAAGGGACTTCCCATGGACCCGGCTCAGGCGTCGCTTTTAGCCGACTCCAACAGAATCATGTACAGCGAATCGATCATTACCGCTGACTTGTGAATACACCTTGCCTTTTCTTGTAAATGATTATAATTATTGATATTTTAAAATGTTTTCTTTCACTATGTAAATACCAACTAGCCGGAATGGAATGTAAAAGAATTATATTCTATGTTTTTTATATGAAAAATACAAAAAAAGAATAAAGGAATGCCTCCTCATCTCATCGTACTGATGATATCAGTATGATACCTGAAGAAGATTTTGGGACCCTTTGATATATATATTTTTTTCCCCTCTTACTCTTTTTCCAGCTGCAGTGAGCTTGCTGTGCAGAAATCCTCATCTTGTTCACAGCCCTGAAATACAGATAGTCGTGAAATCGTGCCTTTTGCACTTCAATGTCATTTTGAAATAGCTGTGGCCTGAGCTCAAGTCAACATTTTTCAATCGGAATCATCAGTCTGACAGTTTGATTTGGCTTTACTAACTGCGAAATTTTAACAATTTCCATTGAAACTGCTTTGAGAAATCACTAGATGCCCGATGATCATTTCCTTTTCAGGTAGCTATAATTAGTACCAAATTATCGTTTTAAATCCTCTCTTAAAGCTTATTGCACTGTTCCTGGTCATAAACTGGTGACGGCAAAAGTTTGCATACCATAGGGCCAAAAGTGCCACAAAAATATTACATTCTTTGTCCCCTCACGTACCTGATCTGGTCTGATCAACCGATCTTCGGCAAGTCTTAACAGACACATCTGTGGCTGTGTCAGATGGCATGAAACCCTTGTCTTTTCTGTTGATTTTGCTTCCAAATTTTAGCTTTTTACTTGCATTCATATTATATTTGATGGGAAAATGCAGTTTTCTGACCAAAATTTGCTTCACGTTACCTGAATGATTAATATTAAAATACTTTAAAATATATGGGATACCGGGCTTGTGCAGAATAACAAAACACAGTTATAAGAGTAAAAACTACCTTTATTTCTTTATATAATCTCCAGCCACTCTAATGCACTTATCCCAGCCTTTCACTAGTGCTTGGATACCATCAAGGTAAAAGTTCTCTCAATACGCTGGAGTCAATGCTTCACGTCTGAAATGCTGGCCTCCCAGGAACTCCTTGAATGGCCCAAGCATGTGGAAATGGCTTGGAGTTAGAATGATGGTGTGTCCAGTTCTCATAGGCAGATGCATCTCCTCTGCAAGTTTTTGATAAGTCATCTGTTGATTTTCACGGATCAGACGTTCCACTCGCAGATTGATTGTTATTCATGGATGTACAGACTTCTTTAAAACTGTAGCTAAGAGTCTCATCACTGTGCATCCATACGTTTTATGCCTCCATTCACAAGTACCGGTTTGAATTGAACGCCCCTTGTAGGTAAGACGAACAAACTACCGCTCGCTGAATAATTCTGGTTGTAATCATGGCATTTTTTTGCCTCTGCATTTACATTCCATTTACAGTTACATTAAATTAATTGGCAGAGCCTTTTATCCAAAGCAGCTTGCAGGATGAAGGTTAAGGACCTTGCTTAATGGCGGCTCGGTAGTACAATCCAAAATCACGAAATTCTGATAAGTAATGTAGAGCTTACAGTATAAGCACTGAGTCCTGTTCTCCTCAGTCTGACTATCTTCGTCACTGTGTCTATTTGTTTAGCTGTGCTGTCTGTCTGTTTAACTGACCCGCCATGTGCTCTGTCTGTCTGTAAAAATTGGCCGGCTGATCATCTCCATCTCTCCATCTAATTATACTTGATTGGCAAGTTCGACTATCTACCCACCTATCTTATCTAAACGTCCTATTCGGGCTTTGTGCTTTTAGCTGTATGGATAAACGTCTGTGGATAACCAAATTGCATCTATACAGATGTTCATCCTTTATTATAGTGTATTAGTGAGGAAGTCTACAAAATGTCATATTTGAGTGATACGACTAGTGAGCTTGTTCAGCTATTAGAATGTATTATTTTCTTAAAGAATGACACGTGTTTATAGATACATTTAATATTATGTTCGTTCATGAAACAAATGCGTGCCTTGTTTTAAGGTCGAGTAGCTTTTAAACCATTCTCTCACTAGCTTCTCAATTTTCACTCTTAATGTTAATTAAACTGTAGAAACTTAGGCTAAATAGAAAGCATGTATTCATTTAAAGCAGTAATTTGGTTTGTTAGAAAATTTCGATCAGATGTCAGAATTCATCGGGTCCACTGTATAAAGCAAAATTCAACTCCATCGTAATGAATCCGTCTCATGAGAGTTGGCTATTGAGTAGATGCACAGGGTTTACAAGGGCTAAGAGTTTTCTTACTGCATAAATGAAGTGTCCTTTTTTCCTTCTTCCCTCATATTATTGACAAATCCTGTTTCTGCCAGCTAGTATCATCACATTCTCTTTGTGTATCGACTTGTCTAGGCTGGACTGGGAGCTTCATCTAAACGTCACAGGGATTAGCTGCAATGTCTAGTCACTATCTCTCTTATGTTTATTTTAGTTAGTTGCTATGCAACTATCGAATGCAGATGTGCACCAGGGTTCAGGCTTTCATTCAGGGTATAGCTAATACAGCTTACACATACAAAGCTAGAACAATCTTCTCCAGAAATGCCTTTTTGTCTGTGTCATAACATGTTATGGCATATTATGAACGAACATCGCCTTGCTATGCATGTAATAACTGATATTTGAATTACTAGTTTGTGTTTGAATTAATGGTTTATTTTTGTACAACGTTTTGTATCAACAATATTGCAATATTTGTGTACCTCTACCCATATTGAGACTCATTATGATTATGATTATGGTATGAGCTCATGAGTTTGTAACATTCGAACAAATTGCGTATCTCATCTTCCTTCATGTCTTCAGATGTTTGCTTCCAGGAAGAGCGGAGATTTGTACAGCTGTTTGATTTGCAACCGTATTCGCTTGTAGGGAAAGTCAAAAAAACCACTTAATACACATGACTGTGAATCTTTTTTTCTTTTTTTTTGGCTCTCCATAAAGGGGCTCGATTAAGGACCCATTAAATACATGCTAAACGTTTACACTCTTTGTATGCCAACTTATGTGGCCTTGATTTTCTTTTTTGTCATTGTGAGAAAAGATTTTTTGCACAAATAGTTTGTATGGCAAAATTGCTATTAAACAAATTTCTTTTGTCATGTTGAGGTTGTTTATTGATCATTTTGGCCTTGAGAATAAATCATACAAATCAATTTCTCATTCACTATATGAAACATATAATGTTACAAACCTGATTTCATTTTAGAATGTTGTCAAAACTTGGCAAGAAATGGAACTGTGATAATCATATGGCTTATAACAAAGAATTGCCGTCATAACGATGTTATACCACAAGAGGGTGACAAAGATCAGTTTAAGTGGCAATTCTAACCCTGAGAGGTTACTTAAGTTAAAAAGTTTCTCATTAGTGGCCTCTAGTGGTCAAGTAAGGTATAACGGTACAAAATGCAGTTAAAGATCCAGTTGGGGCTGCAAAGCAGATGTTTCTGAGCTACGCTTTCTCGCTGTGGTCGTTTCTTATATTATGTTGTAATATAAAGCCAGATAGTTAAAACAGAAATTGTTCATTTTATGCAAATCATTTATTGTATATCTCATATCATTATTGAAACATAGTAAATAAAAACTAAAGATGGCAGGAAAACTATTTCATCCTTTTTAGGAGGGTGAAAGTGTATACTATTCAAATAGACTGCAATAAATATTTATTAATGTATTTACTTATTCATTCATTTATGTATCCCATCCAAGTCCTTCTCAGGGCACACACTCTCATTCAGATGAAATGTGACATGGCCGAATGCTGGTATGTTTGGGAAATGAGAAATAAATCTGAGAATCTGAAAAAATACATAAAGACTTTTTATAGTGATTTCCAGTTCATGGTCACAACAATTCAAAAAGTGAAACTCATAGATTCATTACACGCAGACTGTTATAACCCAAAATTCAGTATTTCAGAAAATGTAAATATTACTTAAGAACAATAAAAATATATTTTTCAAACAGAAATGTTGGACTACTGAAAAGTATGACCATGTACAGCACTAAATACTTGGTTGGGGTTCCCATTGCATGAATTACTGCAGCAATGCGGCGTGGCGTGGAGGCGATCAGTCTGACAATGCTAAGCCCAGGTTGCTCTGATAGCGTCCTTCAGCTCTTCTGTGTTGTTGGGTCTGGCGTCTGGCATCTTCCTCTTTACAATATGCCATAGATTCTCTATGGGGTTTAGGTCAGGGGCGTGTTTGCTGGCCAATCAAGTACAGGGACACCATGGTCCTTACAAACACGGGTATTAGTACTTTTGGTTGTGTTGCCAGGTGCCAAATCCTGCTGGAAAATGAAATCAACATCTCTATAAAGCTGGTCAGTAGAGGGAAGCATTGAGTGCTCTATAACTTCCTGGTAGACCACCAGAGGACATGGCTCCGCAAACCACCACTGACTGTGCAAACTGTACAGTGGACCTTAAGCAACTTGGATTCAGTGTCTTTCCTCTCTTCCTCCAGACACAGGGACCTTGATTTCCAAATGAAATACAAAATTTACTTTCATCTGAAAAGAGGACTTTGGCCCACTGAGCAACAGTCCAGTCCTTTTTGTCCTTAGCCCAGATAAGACGCCTCTGATGTTGTCTCTGGTTTAAGAGTGGCTTGACACAAGGAATGCAATAGTTGTAGTCCATGTCCTGGATACGTCTATGTTTGGTGGCTCTTGAAGCACTGACTCCAGCTTCTGTCCACTCCTTGTGAATCTCCCACAAATTCTTGAATAAGCTTCGTTTCGCAATCCTGTTAAGGCTGCGGTTATCCCTACTGCTTGTGCACCTTTTTCTACCACATTTATTTCTTTAATTGAACTTTCCATTAATGTGCTTACATCCAGCGCTCAGAACAGCCAGCTTCTTTAGCAATGACTTTCTGTGTCTAACCCTCCATGTGCAGAGTGAACCGGACTACGAGACCATTTAAAGGCTCAGGAAAACTTTTTTGAGTGAATTAGCTGAATATTAGCAATATTAAAATTTTCTGAGATACTGAATTCTGGGTTTTCATTATCTGTGAGCCATAATCATCAAAATTAAAATAAATAATATATATATGTAAATATATATACAGGTGAAACTCGAAAAATTTGAATACCGTGCAAAAGTTCATTTATTTCAGTAATGCAACTTACAAGGTGAAACTAATATATGAGATAGACTCATAGATTACATGCAAAGCAAGATAGTTCAAGCCATGATTTGTCATAATTGAGATGATTACGGCTTACAGCTCATGAGAACCCCAAATCCACAATCTCTGCAATGAAATACAAGTCAAAGTAAATTTAGAAATCACTACTTTATTTTTTTATTTGCGTTTTCCATACTGTCCCAACTTTTTCTGATTTGGGGTTGTACAAAATCATTCAGTATTTCTATATATAACTTAAAAATTAATAAATAAATAACATTACAGGAGAATATATGGATGGCTGTAAAGAAAAAAAAAATAGTACAAGACAGACCAGTTTTCAGATGGAAACAAAAAACCTAATGTACGCTCCTGGGATTTACATAAAAATAGAA
>JAOVVB010000016.1:20949880-20967879 GCA_028570985.1 Heterobranchus longifilis | reverse complement strand
GGTGTTGACTCTTTTAGTGTTCATACAAATATTTACACATTAAGTTTACTGAAAGTAAAAACAGTTGAAAGTCAGAGTACGTTTCTTTTTTTGCTGAGTATATATGTGGCGAATAAAAGCTGAACATAAACAGGGGGGAATCGAACCCAGACTCTGGAGGTCACAGTGCTAACCCCTATGCTAACGTGTCAGTAGTTAAATAAAAGTCACTTGTAATTATGAAGGTGAACTGTCATAACATGATGGCCAAACAATAATGTGAACGTTACCTAAGTAACAATCGGTGTCTCATGTGGAAGGGGGAAAAAAAATCGCCTGCAGTGTGAATATAGCCTAAGCTCCGATCCCAACCCCAGCTAATCCACTCACTCCAAACCCAGTCCAGGAGGAAGGCGGTGCTCCGTTGCGGGTTTTACTGACCGCCGTCGCCGCCGCTCTTCACTCTATTGTGATGCTCGCGCTTTACGCAGAGTTTAGCGACGCGGCTCGCGGGTGGCGTTCAACACGCTAAGCGCGGTCTTTTTTATTCTTCTACGCACACACACACACACAGTTCGGGGGGTTTATTGATTTACTGATAGTTGAACTATTTCCTTCCCCAAAAAAAAAAGCACCCCACTATGTCGCACCGCTTTGTGCTCGGGATCTCGGAGTTGGAAAAGTGGAACTTTACCGAGCGTCGGCGACAAAGTTAAAAGGTAACGAGTGAAGTTTCGTTGTTTCTTGTAAAGAGCTTTTCCGCGACCTGGTGTTGAACTGCAGTGAGTCCCGGCCATCATGGCGAGACGCTCGCTCCTCGGAGCTGTGATTTCCCCTGCCTCGGTTTCCTCCTCGCCCTGGACTAGTTGTGCTCGGCTTTCCGGGAACAAGTTGAAGAAGGGTTTGAGCTGCTGGCTCGTCAGCTTGTTGGGGCTGCTGTGCGGAGGAGGACTGCTGTGCAGCGCCGAAAGCGGCGACTTTTCTATCCTGGAGGAAGCGCAAGTGCTGGCGGTGCAGATGAGAAAGCTCTCTGCTCAGGAGCTGGGAGTCTTCAACATGCAGGTAAACACTAAACACACACACACAGTCGCTACTCTGTGCTCGCCACTCTGGTTCGTTAACTGGCAGTTTGGGTCGTGCTTTTGATGTTTGTTTGTGCACACTTAAAAAGATACTTTGTTTCTAATTTCTATTTTTGAAGAAAAAAAAAATCTAGAATGGGTGGAAACATTGTAACTTTCCAGCCTCGCTCTTTTATGAGTTTTCATCTGTGTTTCAGGAGAAATTCTATATGCATTATCATATGTATTTTTTTTTATAAATAGGTGTGATTGTTGACCCCCCCTTCCCCCACACACACTTTGTCACGTCCCTCGCTTGCTCAGAGACAGATCCATCATTTGGTGTCTGGCACATTTGTTTCATTTATTTTTCATTTTATTCCTCATGTTATTTCAGATCCCACCAGCATTATTAACCTCTCCTCCAGATGTTTGTTGCCCTCTAAGCTTAACCATGCATAAACCAATACGTCTCAGTTTTTTTTTCTTCAACAAGTGTAAAATCAATCACTTTGATCAAACCCTCGTGCTACTAATTAGTTTCATAAATATTATTTGAATTTGTGCACGACAAAAAAAAAAACATCATCTCATCCTGGTTCCTCAAGGCGTGTCTGTGGTACACAGTATTTAATTACTATTTACACACACGACCCATTTTAATAAAATGCAAACAGGGTTGATCAACTGTAGATTGATTACAAAAGCGGATTTTTGGATGAAAATTATAAATGCATTACAAAATATTTCCATAAGAAAACATTAATATTTTTACTGTTTTAAAAAATAACACCAAATCTGATGCATCCAGGCAGCATTTAATTGCATTTATTAAACAAACAAACAGAAATGGATCACAATATTGAAAATCTAATTGGCTGGATATTTTTTTACATCATCCTGGTGCAGTAATACAATCTGCCCCAAAACCAGCACAGCGTCAGTGGATGTTCATGAACGTCCACTTTTTTTTGTTATGATCTGCAGCAACTCAGATCTTTTTGAATTTATTAATAAGTGTGATACTAGTCTTGTGTGCATGTGTGTGTGATGTGTTTGCGATGTGTTTGCAATGTTTTGTTCTTCTCAAAAACTTCCAGATTCAGCCATGAGAATCATGTCTATACTGTACATGTTTCTTATATCTAATATCTTTTAACTCATGATGATTTTTTTTTATCATTCTATAAAATGCGTTAACGTATGGATCCTGTTGGGACAATTTATATTAAAATTTTCTTCCTTTATCCTAGAGCTTACCACTGACCTAACACTAACACGTTATGTCCAAGATATCATTATTCATCGTCATGATTCTTCATCATCATCACTCTGTATGTTTAAATATAACTTTGATAAGGGTGGGAGGTGCTTGCTGTCACTTTAATGATAATAATAAATTAAAGGAGATAAAATCCTTCTCCTCCTCCATTTTCTTGGCTAGCCTTTCACGAAGCCTGTTGTGAGAATCACTGATTTCACTTGCAGGGGGGGTTGTATTATGCAGGATTGTCTTTTATCCCGATTTTATGGTTTTATAACTGAAACTAAGTGCTAAAATGAACACTCGGAGTGCACTATAAATGCCCTGAAATGTGTATTAGTGGGGGAAATAGAGGAATATCAAAACAGAAAATAGGATCATATGGTATATATATGTGTGTGTGTTTGTGTGTGGGAGGTGATATAGCATGCGTTTGCCATTTTTTCCTCCCCCAAGAACATCCTAGAAAGCATGCGTCTTAGCTACACTGTTGTAAAAGCACAAGTCTTTGCAAGCATAATTGTACCATGGCTCTTGTTTGAGAAATCGTGTAGTATTGGAAACAAATGGCACACTTTGTTATGACGGTGTGATGTGCTGGCTATGGAGTGGAGAAGCGTACACTTCGTAGTAAAAGGGCAGAGTGGTGGTCGGTGGGGGGGCCCCGTCCCAAATGGCCTTTCATCTTTGTGAAAAGCTGGAGACCACATCACCGTCCCAGAGGGGCCTGCACCACTCCCATCGCTCCTCCTTTGTCACACTTAGTTGTTAATAATCTCTCTCGCCCTTACACACACACACACACACACATGCACGTGCTCTCTCGCTCTTTCCCTCCTTCTTTCTCCTATTCACCTCATAATTGATAACAGCTCAAACAAACGATTTGCTTACTCAGGCCCTTTTTTTTTTTAAATGTTGTGGCGTTCTCCTTCGCCCCCCCCCCACCCCCCCTCCCCCCCCCCCCCCCCCCGACATCTGATCCACGATCGACGTTGCAGCTGTTGAGAAAAGAAAATGCTCGTTCCAAACATTTGTGTCAAATCGAACTGTGTATTTAGTCCGACCAATTCCCATAAGCCCGGACGATCTGCTTCCAGTTTAAATATTTACCTGCCCATGAAAACAAGTCTTGCAACGTAGCATTGCCAAGCTCCTACACCTGAATGACAGTTCTGCTTGAAAAAGGCTGGAAGTGGTGTCGAAATTTCCCTCCACATTAATGTGAATGTTCTTTGCAGGGTATCGTGCACATCTGTGATAACTGTTTTTTTGTACTTTTTTTTTTGTTTGTTTTTCAGGCAAAATGCTGGATCGTGTTCTTTCGGTACACTTGAGTTAACTGCTGTAAATCTGGCCTGATTACAAGCTGATAAATATTTTAGATTTAACTAAATAGTGTGGTACTTCAGATACAGATCTTTAATTTGCATCTGATTCATCGCTCAAGATTTCCTGAAGATCTTTTCTGTAAGCTGACTTTTGTGTTTACACATCGGTTTAGCAGGATGAACGAATGATTAATTTTTTTTTTGTGCAATTAAATCGAAGTAACTTAAGTTAAAGTAAATTTGCTCGTCCCTACACCTACTCTTCTGGCTCACATTTCAGGTTTTACTCAAATATCTGCTTTCTTGTTCTGCGTGTATGTGTGCGCGCGCGTGTGTGCAGATAATCTTAAGCAGTAACCTGGGTTTTGTGTTTGAGGTGCAGCTCGTAGCTATGCACAGATTTTAAAGATCTAGTTTTATTGCTTTGCTTACTGCTTAGTGGAATCAACAAGCTCTGTGCTTTATTTCTGCTTTGTTGTTCTCATGCAGACTCTCTGCGTCTTTCGCACCGCATGTAATCCTGTTTTACGCAGTCTCTGTTTCTCTCAATGGCGCACGATCAGGTGTGTTTATTAACCCCAGTCTAAGCAGGAATGCCAAAGAAAGATGGAATGAACGGAGGGACACTTGTGTGATTGTGTCTTTCAGGCTTGTAGGTATGTATTTAAGCAAACTGAGAAAGGTACAGCTCGGGCTTTAGCTTTTGTCTGTAATCTCCAGGTCTGGTTGGTCTGTCTCATTCACTGGTGGAAATTAGTCCTTTAACACCGTCCCCATGCAAATGAAGCGTCCGGACAACGGCCCTGCCATCAATCAGCTCCGAGCAGTCTGGGTGGCATGCCCCTCGACTTTGTTCCAGCCCCGCAGCCAGTTTAATATTACCCTGGTTCCAGTGGCTGACTATCGTCTACAGCAGTAGTTTCTTTAGAGCCTGAGCCATGAAGCGAAAAGCTTGTTAAGCTTTGATTAAATAGCCGTGGAGTATTTGTGCACAGCGATCATTAACTTTCCCAGTGTGACCTTTTCAACTGTTTTGTCTTTATTATACACACAGCTTTCCTCACCGGGAACAAAGCATTTCAATTAAAGGCTCTGAAATTACTCTAGACTTGTATTTGTGTTGTAAAAAAAAAACAATGCAATTTATTATCAGTATTAAGGAATACAGTTTACCATGCATGGAAAGAAGATTTCTATTATAGAAGCAGTGCTTCACTGTGTTAACATCGCTTAAGAAAACACTTTCTTAGGCCACCCGGGATCCATATATTCATTCTATATCTAGTATCTAGAGTTCATCTTTATGCAAGAATCAACTTGTTCCTTTCTTAAGCCTCCAGATTAGTTGAATAGCCTCCTATATAGTTTCTTATCTACTGTGCATTCTCACTGCATGGGGTATAATATGATGCTGCTGAAGAATGTCATCTATAGTGCTGCTTTATATGCTCAGCTACGTTCTTAGAAATTCAATTTTATTGTCATTATACCAGTGCAAAGGTTGTGCATTAAAATACAACACTGCAGTAGCACTGTGGTGCAGGAGGGAACATAAAGACTGTAAACAAAAGACAGACAATGGGTGCGAAGAGAGTGAATACAGCCTAGGTGCAAGTGTAAAGGTGGAACTTTGAAGTGCAAACTGTTTGTAAGCAATGAGTATACAGTATATGGCCTTGGGTTAGGAAGAAATTTTAATAGTGGGCGTTAAGATGGGAAGCCAGGTAAAATTCCAGCCATTTATTTAATCTGTACGAAAACACACAATTAAATGAAAGAGGGTTTGGGACACGCGGATTTTGCTGGAGTTCGAGGGTGAGGGTTAGGGTTAGTTGTTTAGAAATTAAATGCTTACGTGAAAAGACATGTGCGTGTTTACTGTGTAGCAATAGAAATGAATTTATAATAGAAAGTAATCTGAGAGTGTTTAATAAGACTTGAGCGTTATCAGAGGGAATTGTTTGGTTCAGATATGGAAAAAATAGTTCTTAGACTTGATAGACATGAGGTTGTAAACATGTACGTTATTGATGTAAAATTGTAAAAAATCGCATAATTAAATCATCCTTATATTCTGCAGGCCATATTATAAACATTTCATACCTGGATACTCAAAAGAAAGGTTTAATGCAGAGTATACTGCAGTATGGTTCATTTAGTGGTTAATTTTCTATTGGGTAATTATAATGTACAGTACTGTGTAAAACCCCAAGGCAGTTTTTTGTGAACAAGCATTGTTATACGTGTTTATTTCCTGATGTCATTTATAGGTTTCTGTGCAAACATTTCTGATGTCCAAACATTAGTATTCCAGGAAAAATAAAAAAATAAAAACGATTGGCCAGAAAAGAAAGCAGCATATTATATAATAAGGCTGGTTCTGCAGGATGTAAAACTAATTTCTTAAAATATTTTAATCAAAGGGACGTCACTCTAATTCAAATTCAGTTTTCACATTTTAATATAAATATTTGTTTAGATTTTATAACAATTCTAAAGATACTTCACGCCTACCACACACGACGCTGTGCTGCATGCTAATTTGTGAATAGTTTAGAGCACGCCACCCATAGGATTATAGTGGAACTGCAATATTTA
Organism: Heterobranchus longifilis; assembly: GCA_028570985.1. Lineage (NCBI taxonomy): Eukaryota > Metazoa > Chordata > Actinopteri > Siluriformes > Clariidae > Heterobranchus > Heterobranchus longifilis. The sequence goes on along the minus strand of JAOVVB010000016.1, from coordinate 20,961,646 downwards.
AAAATCAAATGCAGACATATATGAATTCAAAATTAATTTACAAAAGTGATTTTGGAGTCAGTATGGAGATGCATGAATTGCCACACAAAAGAAGCACAATACATCACTGAATCCGCCCCAGATTCTACTGTTTATTGTCTTTTTATAGTATTTCTTTTTTTTAAATATAGAAACCCATTCTTGCTGTAAGGCAGTTACTTTCATAAGACTTTTGCACAGTACTTGTATAATAATGAGAAGCAGGAGGAGTTATTGGAGGCAAGGAATCTTTAAATGAGCAAGGTTATAATTGATGCACACCCGATTTTATGGTTAATGTTTATTTCATTAAAAAAAAACCAAAACGGCCAAACAACATAGATTGTCTCCATGATCTTGACTTTTGCTGTTTACTGTTCTTAAAGTACTTTTGCTCAGGATAGCTGATCTGTCATAGATAGCAGTTGTGTATTGACCTCATATCTTTCACTGAGAGGACGTGTTAGAATTCGGAGAGATTTGAAGAAGGGAAAGAAAAAAAATACAGAAGCATCGCCGTGCACGCACACAGTCTACTGTAATCTTCTAAATCAAGCCTAAACAAGCAGAATAAACATTGAGAGGAGAATGTTCTTTACTGAAAAGCAGTTAAGAGGGTGTGTTGACTGGATTCAGGGGACTGGGTGGTGGCGTCTGTACCACCTCGGGACATCATTTTAAAAAAAAAAATTATTTTATTTTTTTGTGTTGAGCTCATTCGATACTATCAATTCAAATAGAGGAGCAATATGATTAAAAAAATGATGATTCACAGATTGAATTTGCATTGAAGCTTCATCAAAGCTTCGGAGTCTCGGAAAATAAATTGTGTGCTCGCACAAACAGCAAATGAAATGAATTCAGCATCTGAGTGTTTCAGTTAGTAGGACCACCAATGGGTTTTTAGTTTGCATTTATTTTGATTTTGTGTGGTTGGAATTGAATTTTAATCAGAGCTTGAAAGGCACTGCAGTCGGAATAACAATTTTTAAAATTCTCTTTTCTCCTTTTTCGCTTCTGATGATAATAATAATAAGCAGATTTGAAAATGCTTGAGATGCAAGCAAAAGAGAAACCTAATTCAGTTTAGGAAAGCGCGTCGTTGGCAGAGCTGTATATAACAGAAAATGGCAAACTGTTACCGTCTGAAGGCTTTTTCCCAGGAGGCCATATGCTTTTCATTTTGGTCTCATTGTGTAGATGAAAGCATACGGCTCAATGCAACTGGACTTTCTCTGCTGTTGGGTTAACAATCTGCTGAGATAAACAGCAGATATTTTAAGCATGATTTGTGTGTGGTTTTCACTGTGGATGTACACACACTGTAAATCTGAGCGTTATACAGGAGGAGGTCCTAGAACATAGTCAGGGGGTTGAGCAGATTTAGTGAGCGACATTTGTGAGCTGTTTTGTTGGTGTAGACTAGACTAGATTCCAGCCTTATCATGGAAATCCAAAAGCAGAAAATATTTTACTGTTGTGGTCGATTTCTTTTGTTGCTGTTAAGGAAATCATCCGCGAAGTAAGAATGGCATTTCTGTCCAAAACGTGTTTCAAGCATCCACGCTGCCTGAACCGTGTGTACGGGTCTGTAATAGTTTATTCTTTAGATTTAGATTTGAAGGACAATATCTATTACAGAAAAGAGGGTTCTTTAAAGGTATTAATGCATAATGCATATATATGCATTTAATAGCTGGTACTGCTAAGAAGCGCCAAGTAATAACGATTGAGATTTCTTCAAAAGTGAAAATAATTGAGAGAATGGAGCGCAGTGAAACCGTTCAACTATCTGCACACAAGGACAGGAACCTGTTAGTTTTATAATGTGTATAGCCAAAGGTGTTGGTATCCTAGTACCTGGACAATGTTTGTTTGGACTTAACTTTTTTCTGGACTTATGAACAAATTGGACTTGCAAACAAACTCTCGCTCATATGTTGGGGACTTAATGTATTCCAAAAGGAGTCATTTTAAGAAATTGTGTGTCATATGTAATTCCATATGTAGCATAGAATCGTCAGGTTTGCTTGTGAGATAGTCACGTGCAATCACAAGCCAAGAAAAATTATTCATTGTTTTCAGTTGCATTTGTTAAAACCAAAAACATTCCAGCTCTCATTGGAAATGTGACTACTTGACAGTATTTTATAATATTTTCCTCACATCTGGCCGGATTTGCGTCAGGTGCTCCAGCTGCAGTAGAACAGTCCAGATGTTGGACGCTTGATTTTTTTTCTCTCTGCTGTCGTGTTTGTCTCCTGAGTTTTTCCTCTTGTTTATACTTCTGTTTTGTTTTTTTAAACATGTGCTGTTTTAGTCCGTGCAGAAGGACAGCAGTGTGACATTGAGCCCTGCCAGGTTTGAATTTAAGGATGAATGAACACCGAGTGTGGTTTTAGTCAGACCTGCACAGAAGATGTCACAGTGCTGCATGATGCTTTACATTAATCATATTAAAATATCAGTCTTAGGATTTCTCAGCAGCATATACTAAGTTAAATTTTATAGTTTTCTCTGATCTGGTTGTGGCAGTGGTTAGCGCTGTCGCCTTGCACCTCCAGGGTCCGGGCTCGATACCCGTCTCTGTGTGCATGGAGTTTGCGTGTTCTCCCTGTGCTTGGTGGGTTTTCACACAAGGAAGGAAACTCCTATGTTTGATCAGTTTTGCACTTAACAATTACATATGATTGTATGTATCGTCATTTACAGTATGAGTGTTTATATGTAAACAATTCTCTAGGTGAAAATGCCCTGTTGATGCCAGAAGTCAGAAAGGGAGGTGACAGTAGCTCAATTAACATCTCGTTCCAACCGAAGTGTGCTGAAGATCATCTCTGAACGTACGCAGGCTACAATTTGCACGGACTCACCAAGATTGGACCGTAATCTTTCCAGGACCTGTGCCATAACAAAAAAAAAATTGAGACGAATCGGTTCCAACCCATTCCTAGCAACTAAGGTGTGGTGTACCTAATGAAGTGGCCAATGAGTGTGCGTGCGAATAGATTTGATACAAAATTGAACACGCAAAATTTTTTTTTTTATTTAGCTATATGATGAGATGAATCAGAACCAAAGTTATGCAAAACATTCCGTAGATGTTGATGTTTTTGTTTTCCTTTGTGTTTGAGATGAATGAAGCAAGGCATTGTGGGAAACTGTGCTTCATAAAACACACCAACTTGTATGAATATTTGTCAGTTTAGTTGATTTTGTTATTGCAAACCTAGATTATTTTCCCCTCATTCATGTTCAGGGGACCAAATGTGGGGATTGGTTTAAAAGTGACGTGATGTAATTTACTGTAAAGTTTATGTTCTAAAGGGCCCACGGCTACAAAGTGAGCACAACCGGTTTAGGGAACGTGTGTTAAATTAGCTATTGAACCTCTGAGGCTGAGCATTTCACTGAGAATCTCCCAGAGGCTAATCTGAGCTCTTCTCCCGAGGGCGAGCCGAGCCCGCTTCACAAATGTCTTTCATTAACCAGGAGCTGTAATCAACTGGCCCGTTTCATTCAGGATACACACTCTCACACACACACAAAGTGAATAGGAGCTTCATGGGAACTAGGTTTTGTGTGGCCCTTCCTGCAGGGTGACCTGCGATGGCACACAGGACTTTATCAGAAAGGCTTTAGCACACAGCACTACCCTGAAAGACGTGGGGGAGAGAGAGGAGGGGAACGAAACAGTGTGAGAACCAGGCTGCGTGTGTGTTTGGGCTCTGCGTGTATGTTGTCATGAATGAGGGGTGGTTCAGCACTTAGCTGCTCTTCTTTTTTTTTTTTTCTTCTCCCCCTCCTTTTTTTTTTTTTTGTTTTTTTTTCCCCTCCCCTCCCGGTGTTCCCTCCTGAAGGAGGCCAGGCTTTCACAAGGAGCCGTAAGCAGGGCCCCTGCAACTTCCAGACTGCTCTCGTTTCTGTCTTTCGGATTAACGTCCGAGTGTGCTGTGACAAGCACACATATTACGGCGACATTTCGAAGAAGGTCCGTGATGTGATTAGCGTGAACGTGTGAACGCAAGTGCGTGCATGTTTCCAAAACTTGAGCTGCGCGCGCGGGTCGTAGATCCGGTGCAGGATTGTGGGGGGCTGGGAAGGCATGCATGGGGGTGCTTTGAAAAGGTCCCACAATGCCGAGCAACAGAGTGAGGACTCTGTCGTTGCAGCCAGGCTCCTTTCATCGTCATGAATAAATAAATACGCGCACTTCATTAATCCTGAATTCTGTTTGAAGGCGTTCTGTGTGCGGCAAACACCAGGACATAGCCGTTATTTTATACGCACTTCAAGCATTTCTCCTTTTAATTAGGTCTTAATTTGTCTAACAGTACATCTTATAATGGTATAATTATTACTACAAGGGGTGTTCAAGTCAAACCGGGACTTTTTATAGTTTTAAAAACTCTCTATATAATCTTCTGCTGCACTAATGCACGCATCAGTGTTTCACTAGTGCTTGGACACCATCAAGATGAAGTTTTCTCAGTTCGCCGGAGCTAAGATCGGATTGCCTGTTTCACATCTGAAACGCTGGCCTCCCAGGAACTCCTTTAATGGACCAAACATTTGGAAATGGCTTTAAGCGAGGTCAGGACTGTACGAGGAATGTAGCAATAACTCCTAGTTGAGTTCCTATAATGCGCAAGTGGTGCTGGTGAATGATTGTGTATACAGTTTCTATAAGCTGGATTACAAAAGTAATCTGTCCCAGTTTTTAACGATCAGTTCCACTCGCTGAATTTTCACGGGAATGACTCCAGTGAGCTCCGAGCCACCTCGGTCGGGAACGTCATTCACGGACGTACCGCATTCTTTAAAGCATTTGCACCATTCAAGTGCAGCTAAGAGTCTCATCATCGTTCTGTGCTTGAAGTCTTCTGTAAATGTCAATCAGGTTTACACCTTCGTCCAGCAGAAATTTGATCACGAGTCCCTGTTTGACTTGAACGCCCCTCGTATATTACCTGTTTGATTTAATATTTTAGGCTACTCGTTAGCTCTTATGTATTATTTTTCTCGCTGTATTTGAAATATATACAGATTCTTGAGATTGAAGCCTGTTAGGTTTTTCTTTTCTTTCTTGCTGCTATTTCAAACTTATTGTCTCTACGTATAAATCATGCGTATTCAATAGATACAGTATCTGATGATGAGCTTAAAAACGACTGTATATCCGCTACGTGTTACCTAACACAGGAGATTTTTATCACTCGCGTCATATCAACTTCAAAGAGTGTCCCTCCTCATCTCTTTCCCTCACTCGGAGTCTGTACTCCCCTTCACCGGCTCACATAAAACAGGAAATGACCTCGGCTGATGGCCGACCTCCGACCCCGTCTCTCTGATGAGGAGATAAAAGAGCTCCGGCTCTGTGGTCAGTAATTGGCAGGAAGGCCAGCGCTGCCTTCACGTCTCCAGAAAGACACGGCGAGGTGAACAGGCTGCAGCTGCGCGGCTGGAGGTTCGCCGGGTGGCGGCGCGTCACGCCGGCTTTATTCATGCGGCCCGACCGGTAAAGCAACACCTGCTTTAACAGAGAAGAATGTGGGTGTTCCAAGACACTACATTTCCACTGGCTGTGTAAACATGACTGCGGCCATGACGGTAATTTTGTGTGGGTGTAAACCGACGAGTGTCGAACAAGAAAAAAAAAAAAGAGAGATCTTTGTGTTTTGTTTATTTATATCCCATATAAGGCTAGTGGAGATGTGACCCCTTTACTTCTTATGGAAGTGTGTGTGTGTTTGTGGTGTTGTAGGTTGAAAGGGTGTTGAGTATTGATTGATTATAGTACCTGTCTGCACTCTACATGGCCTGTCTTTGTGTGTGTGTGTGTGTGCTGGTCCAGTGCCAGCGTGTTTGTGCAGGAGTCTTGGGGATGGCTCTCTGCTTTGTCTGATTGCTGCTGAAAAAAAAAAATCACATGTAATGAGCCCTTGTAGAGAGAGTAGAGCATTGTTGGAAAGCAGATCCCCTCAGGTGCCCCTTGTGTAGGTGTGTGTGTGTGTGTGTGATTAGGGGGTTTTGTCTTTGGATACAAGCTCTTTTATTGAGAAGCAATTTGTGTCTGGCTATTTTTGCCGATTAAAAACATAAAATATGTATTTTTATATGTTTTGTATTTCATCTGATGTTTTTAACTGATGAAAAAATAATTTAAATTCCACGGATCTGAAAAATCCGTTCTGTTCCCCCCCCTGCATAAATGGAGATGAGATTCACGTTCTCCGACTGATGCAGCTCCTCTCTCCGAGCCGTGTTGCGTGCTGATACGGGTTTGCAGCCGGGCTGCGTGTGATGTGCCGTCTTCAGAACGTCAGCGCTCCGGCTCTGCATTATTGATGGGTTCGTGTCAGTGTTCATGCACCGTGCATTTTAATTCAGTCTCACCGACTGACACTTAGCGCCGCAGAGTACCGGAGCATGCGAGTGCGTTACAGCTGTTTGTAGGAGTGATGAAGAGAAATGTTCCTCAGCATGACAACCTGCTCTAAAAATATTGCAGTATTGAGTTATACAAGTGTGCGCTTTAGGTCGGTTAACAGATCGCGGTTTGAGATGAGGAATATGCATCACTCATCACAGTTAGCGGGGGAACTTAAAGGTAACATAAAGGTGTTAATTTTTTCGCCCCACCTCGTCTGTTGAAATTCCCGAGGGTGAAATTGATGTTGGTGAATTAATCCTCATAAATCAGGACATTTGTTGACATCATTGACAGTTCGTTGAGACGTCCAGCTGGTTACAAAGAAAGAAGAATTATTATTCTGACGTCAAACATAGCAAATAATTTACTCCTACCAAACAGGATGCTTTTCTGCCTGCCAATATGGGACTAGTTTATAGTGCACCACCTGTAGGATAACAGAGGAACTGCAACATATTACCACCTCAGTTGCTAACAAATATGTAAAATCATAAAAAAAAACAATGATTTTGGGGTCAGTGTGGTGATATGCGAGTTGCCACACAGAAGAATTGTGATGGGTGTTTAAATCAGTTCCCCAATATCTCTATTAGATTCTCTAACAAACTGGACATTTTACACATTTTACACTTTGAAAGTCTAATCCCATTGTTTACCATTTAACCACTTAAACGGTTTGTGATTTGTTATAAAAATACTGATGACACATGCTGGGAAAAACTCAGAAAAATGTATTGCGGGATTGTTTATCGCAATTGGTATGATATATTGTTAAATAGACCGGCTTAAGATCAATAGACTCAAGTGTAACAATAATTGTAACAATATTTCCTGTTGCATGATGATAATTTTACATGGAAAGAATTTATTTAAGGATAAGAATTTTTCACATTTAAAGCTTTTTTTTGTTGTTGTTTTTAAATGCATATCGCTCTTTAGGTGTACTATAACAAACCATTTTCCCCAGTGTACCGAATCTTTATTTTCATGACCTGGTTCATCTGGTTAGTCCCTCGTGCTGTTGATGGTGCAGAAGCTTTTCCAGCTGTGTTTGAGGACTTTACCTCGTCTTTCATCCTGATTGTCCTCTCTGTTTGGGTTTCCTCCCGAGGCCCATGGCGAGTGTTGGTGTGTGGTTGCTTGCAATGCCTGCTCTTCAGAAAAGCTAGAAAGTGCCAAAACCAAACCGTTACATTCCTGCACCAGGAACAAGAAGTCGTCTTTGTCGCTTTGGATTAGCTCCTGTGGGTTTTTTCACTTCGCAGTCCCTCAAGACTCTGAAGTCTGAAATTTGACACCGAATATATCTGCCTCTGTCAGGTTTAGTAAGTCGAGCGTGCAGACGAGCAGATCCTAAGCAAACCCCGCGCTGCTCTACGGACCAATTAGCGCTTTGTCTCGGAATGTTAAAAACTGACAGACGCGTAAATAAACAGGTGCTAATCAGATGACCTTCAGTTTAACCTGGAGTGTAAAGTTTTTTTTCTTTTTTTCTTTTGAATAAATGTGGAGTATGACCGGACATTGACAAGCAGGTCAGACAGCGGCACAGAAATGTGAAGTTGGACAAAGTTGCTCACATCACTCAGAAGCTATTAAATTGACATTTTGCCATTGATTGTGATGTATTGTTTTAGATTGGAATTATAATTTAATCATGAGGAAGCCTCGTGTAACACGTCTAATCATTAGAAATGAGGGAAAAATCAGTTTAGTGATTTTTTTTTTTTTAAATAATTTTTTATTTATTTTTTGCAGTTCTTCTGTGTGGTCCAAAAAGAATTAAAAAGATTTAAATCTTATATTTGTGGTGGTAATACAGTATGTTGCAGTTCCTCTATAGTCCTACAGGTGGTGCGCTCTAAACTATTCCCACATTGGCAGACAGCAAGTCTGTTTAGAATGGTAAAAAACATAAAATAAAAATTATAGATATAAATCAGGACATTTATAAAATCGTAATACTAAGAGAATTGCAATACAAATCGAATCAGCACCTAGGTATCATGATAATATCGAACTCGTTTACGTTTCAGCATTTGGCAGATGCCCTTATCCAGAGCGACCTAGTTTTTCATCTCATCATACATCTGAGCAGTTGAGGGTTAAGGGTCCAAAAGGGTGGGGTTTGTACCTGGGACTTTCAGAACAATAGTCAAATGCCTTAACCACTGAACTACCCCTGTACCATGTACCGAGTGATCCCTGGAGATTCCCATCTCTAATAATCATCATCGCACTGATATATTGCACAAAATCTATCATTTCTGTCACTCAAAGGGTTCAGATACTTTAATGTATTTGCTGTTATTGGTGAAAGTTTTAGTCTACGTAGATGCAAAATGTTCTTCTCATTTACGTTTTCTTGTATAATATGTTGAACCAGCATGTGTTTATAATACAAGAGTGCCATCGTAGTCAACATCATCCTGCCTTAATTTGTTCTTAATATTATCAGAAACTGGTTTGTAAATGGGTCAGCAGGGCACAAACCAAACGCGAGCAGACGCAATACCTCACGCTGTTTTTCTTACTGCTGGAGAGTGTACTGGTGGGGAAGAAAAGGGATAAAATAAACCAGACATTGTCTTTGGCATAACCTGCGTTTACTTACAAGTCGATGCTGCTAATAGTAGACTAAAAGTTTGTGTGAGGCACAAGTTTGATTCATTTCATTAACGTTTAAGAAGAAGCTGATTGGACGAGCAGGGACGACGCTCTGTTAGCGGCTGAGAAAAAGGTCCCTGCTCAGAACTCAGCAAGCTGAGCAGAGAGCCTGTCCGAGTGAGCCTAATGGACTTTGGCAGCGCTGGAGGTTCCTGTTCACTAGTGCCTGTCCGTAACCAGGCCCTTGTGTGGGTGTGTATGAGCACAGTATACTGCCTAAAAGACTCATTGTCCTTCAGAGCGGCGCTAGCGGCAGGATGCAGGCAACGGGTGAGCAGAGCTGATCCTAAACCCAACAGTTCTCCTTGACCACTTGGATGGAGCTCCTTTGTTGGCCCTCTGTTCATTTTTGGATTCCCATCAAAAGAGCTTTCTGAAGTTAGCGTGTATGCCAAGTACATGGTTAAAGCTTGAACTGCCCCAATGAAGTGTGCGCGCACACACACTAACACACAGACATTTACACCCAGTGGTGGTGTAATTTTACTGCTCCAGGCAGTTTTCTCAAAGTGAGGACGTATACATGGACAGCATAATCTGATAACCTGAGAATTCAGGTAACTGTCTTTACAAGTCATATAACACTGTATATATACATTTTGATCACACCACAAGATCAGGGAAGGAAGCGGAAGGCTGGACTGGAAAATCGGCTGGAAAAAGTCGCCTGGAAGATGACGGAGAATGAGACCTACGATAGCTTAGGTAAACGAAGAAGAAGAAGAAAATGGAGAGAGTTTCTTAATACGCAGCTGCTTATTGAAAAATGCTGTTAAACCAAATAACACGACAGGTTGAGCTGTTACAAGAAAGATTACGGTGATGTGATCTGGCCGGTTACTGATACCATCCTGGAGTTACTCTTATACCATGGCAGTTTACACATTATAACCGTTTTCTTTTGAGTGGATTTTTTACTTTTTAATTTTGTCAAACATCTGCAAGACCACCTAGTAGTCTTGTTGATGATGAGGGTTTTACAATCGCTCCAGTGGTGTCAGTTTAAACCCGTCCAAGTCGACCCTAAACAAGGAACCCGTCGGACTCTACGATCCTTTATGATGAAGCACAAACCACCTATAGGGCCCACAAGACATGTGCAAACGGCTATGATCCCGCTTTAAATAGCGCATGAACCACGGAGAAAAGTTTTTACGATTTGATGCACTGCACTGATGGAAAAACTTTTATTTTGTTAATTTTTTTTAATACGTACGTTTTCTCACCAACCGCAGTAAACTGTACCGAACCTCATGACAAACTTCCTGAAGAAAGCACTTTAATTTATATTACTCACTCTACAAGATCATATTGGTTCGGGATCAAATTTGTAAGCATAGTAGCTCATAGTAGAAATGTTCCTAAAACCATCACATATTAGAATAAATGCATTAGTTTAAATGATGGCCGTCACTATCGTCTAATAATGTCTAATGTTACAGACAATTAATCAGCACCTTTTGACCAACAGCATTGGGGTAAACGGTTAACATCCGTTACTTGTGCATTACAGTCGTTTTCTCTGGTTATCCCGTACTGGATAAGTTTCGCCCCCCTCCATGACATGAAGACAGGACGCGTTTACCCCCAACTAATCACAATCGGGCCACTTATGACGGGTCGCAACAATGGAGGAAGGATTTGAGGGGGAAAAAAATTGTTGAGATAAATTGACTTAACATTTTAAAGTGTGACATTGGCACTGCTGGACAGGGAAACTTTGCCCAAGTAGATATTGCTTTGAATCCTCCAGATATATTAAAAAAGGACCGCAGGCAAACATGTGCACAGAGGCTGTATACTCGCGTGCAAACCTGGTCCCATTACTTATGCTGTGGACAAAAGTGCCTGTCTTTTTAAAAATATATAAATATTCACTAATGTATTATTTTTTTATATACACACATATACACATCATGTAAAAGATTAAGTCATTTATGTTTTAAATACATGTTTTTATTTGGCTCAGTTAATTATTACACATTCATTATTTCTGTATAAAAAAAAAAAGAAAGAAAAAGTTTTCATAGACTTGTAGAAAAGCATTACATTCCTTAGTTAAAAAGCCTGCAGATCTGCTCCGTGTGAAGTCCTTTCATCCTGTCAGCTGGCATCATCACCTCATACCTCAACCAGGGCAGGAGGTCAACAGGACAAAGAAAGGACATGCATTCCCAACAGCTCTTACTCCATAGTTTGACATTTCTACAAAAATCGTCTTTAAAGCAGATCACAGTTTTATTTTATATATTGTACGTTGACACTTTCGCCATGTTTGGTGCTCTGTGCGAAAGAATCGTGCCTCCAGGGATTAAATTTTTTTATGCTTTGTCTCTTGATTATGCTTCCCCACTTCTCTGGCACAGCTGATTGGAGCCGCAACACGTGTGTGTGTGTGTGTGTGTGTGTGTGTGTGTCTGTGCTTTTGTAGGAAAAGCTCGGTAGTTTCAAGGTTTTCATACCTTTCCAGTTTACAACACAGCTTCCATTCAGAGGTTTCTCTGCTGTTGGAAAATCTCAAATATGTTCCATCCAAGTGTTTGCTGCTTACTTGCTTGCAGTCTCATCAAAGGGTGCGTCCACGTCTGCACATATTGGATCTGTAGCTCGTTGCAGCGCAATCATAACAGCAAGTGTCTCATATCTGT
>JAOVVB010000016.1:20900370-20913476 GCA_028570985.1 Heterobranchus longifilis | reverse complement strand
TGCGTGCGCGTGTGTGTCCTCTTGCGGGTGTGCGTGCGCGTGTGTGTCCTCTTGCGGGTGTGCGTGCGCGTGTGTGTGTGTGTCTCAGAGAGATTTGTGTCTCTTAATTCTGACTGTGTATTCCCTTCAGCAGCGATGCTATAAGTGAATTTGAAACAAATATTTCTGAGTGTTTTTGTAGACGCTGGTTCTTGCTGCAGCGTTTCTGCAGACTCGTGTTTCTGACTCCACTTCTTTCCTGTTCCACTCCCGCCGCATTCCTGCTCCCTGCAGCAAGATTATTCCGATTCATCGTCATTCACGAAGGGTGTTTTTCCTAAAACAATCAGGCCACAGTGTGGCTTTTTATCATGCAGCGGCGAGATTAACATCAGGACGTTTGTGTGCAGTTAGTCTAAACAGTGCTGAGGACAGAGCAGAGACATGCAGTGTGGAGAGGAGACATGAGAGCTACAGCCTTCTGTCTGATGAATGAGAGATTCTCCTCTCTCCACACACTCCTCCCCTCTTCCCCTCTCTCCTCCTCGCCTCTCAACATGTTTATTCCCCCAGAGTGCTTTAGCGCACTTTCGGCTGTCATGCATGAGTGTCACTTTTCAGATGAAGTGAGGCTCCGGACTCACTTAACCAGGGTGTGAGTGAGCAGATAAACGAGGTGATGTCAGAGAGGATATAGACGTATAGAGCAGAAACTGTGAGTGCTTCCAAAGAGGAAGGACGGAGAACATTTTAATATCGTAAAACTAACTGCTGTAAACAGGTGGGTGAAATAATTGGAGGCCTCAAACACAAGAGAAGTGTGTTCTATCATTTTATATACACCTTGCATTTTTAAAGAGTTTTCTGCAATAAATATTTAAGTGCAAAATTTTTACCCACAACTTTAAGTATGTAGTGTGTCTATGCTTTTACAGCAAGACCAGACAACAAAAAAGACCCACTGATGAATCAAGAAGTCAAGAGCACAGGATCTGATTAATCGATAAGCCTAGACCACTGAATCTGATTAATCGTGAACCCAGGAGCATATCTGCTGTTTAATCCAAAAGTTAGTAGCACAGCCAGTGATTAATCGAGAACCCCGGAGGGCGGAATCTAAGTAATCTAGAACCCAGAAGCACACTGTATGATTAATCGAGAACCCAGGAGTGCGTAGCGTCTGATTAATCGAGAACCTAGGCATATGGTATCTGAGTAATTAAGAAGCCAGGACCACAGAATCTGATTAATCGAGAACCCAGGAGCAGGGAATCTGATTAATCAAGAACCCAGGAGCGCGGAATCTAATTAATCGAGAACCCATAAGCACGCTGTATGATTAATATAGAACCCAGAAGCACGCTGTCTGATTAATCGAGAACCCAGGAGTGCGTAGCTTCTGATTAATCGAGAACCTAGGCATATGGCATCTGAGTAATTGAGAAGCCAGGACTACAGAATCTGATTAATCGAGAACTCAGGAGCACAACATCTGATTAATCAAGAACCCAGGCACAGGGCATATGTTTAATTGAAAACCAAGGAGGCCACAGCATCTGTTTAATCGAAAACCCAGGAACACGGAATCTGTTTAATCAAGAACCCAGGAGCATGGTGTCTGATTAATCGAGAACCCAGGAGCACGGAATCTGATTAATCGAGAACCCAGGAGCACCCCATCAAATTTCTTTCTCACTTGCCCAAATGGCAAGTTTCTTGTCCAACCACAGGGTTTACAGCAAGGGAACACTGGCAAGCAGTAATGTTGTGCATGGGCTAGCTAGCTAACTTGTTAACCTAATCACCCAGAGATCCAGTGTTCTTCCTGTACCAATGCTTCAGTGTAACAGATCTGCTGCCATGCCAGGCAAGGTCAGTGTTTGCAAATGATACAGTTCATAAGGTTTTGCCGATGTTCGATGGAAAATGCTCTAACACTGGTTGTGAAAGTGTTGGCATCACGCTATACAGTAGTTCACTTCACTCTTATGAACAGTAACACCTATGTATATATCAGAGAGAGCTCAGCTAATTTGGACATGGAGTTGTAGACGATGCAGACAGCCCTAATTTAAAGTGTTCTATCATAATGTTATGACATCAGCAGTAACAACACGTGCATTTTAATAATAGGACTTCGTCTAACAGAACGAAAGAGAACATGTAAAGAAATGGGATAAAGGAGCATGGTTTCGGAGCCTGAGGGGAGGGATCGAGGAAATGAAGTCCTTTTCCTTATGGTAGTGGTTTTCAGCTTCTCTAAACACTGAGTGGAGGATTAAGTGTTGTGGAGCAGTGAATGTATATGATTCTTCAAACTGTCGACATGCTCCAAAGTTCCTGTTTATGCACTCAGTGCTGATTAATGGTGCAGGGTGCTGGTGGATGTGTCTGGCCTTTTCTTTCCTTTTAAGAGCTTGAGTTAAGGGCATCCAGATTGCTCAGAATTACAGTGCCTCCTTATTTACTGAAGGTTGACCCAATCATATATTAGTTTTTATTATATTTCTCTGCTCTTGTTTTTCCTCCTTACACAAGCTTTACTATTTAAGTCTTTCAGTCTTCAGCTGTTGCACGGTACAAAGCCAATTTTGAGTTCTTTTTACACCCTAAAAACGCGTCTTTACTGCAGCATTCACTCTCATCTTTTTTACAAGGCGTGTTCAAGTCAAATCGGGACTTTTGTTTGTGCAGAATAACCGAACAAATGTAAGAGTAGGGATGGAATCACCAGTCACCTCCTGATATGATATAACGATAATTATGTGCTGATTGGATTACAATTTCATGATTTTATAAATAAAGTGGAACCTTGGACCCGGAAGTGGGCTCGTATCCCAAAACAAAACATAAATCAAAGCAAATTTTCCCATAAGAAATAATGGAAACTCAAATTATTCAGTCCACAGCCCAAAAAAAATTTATGGGAGGGAGGCACTTGAGGCTCTCAGATCGATCACGGCTCTACAGCCAATCACGGGTGTTTGTGAGCTCATGCAAGAGGAAGGAGTGGATAGCGCAGTCCTCCAAGTGTGTTACGCTGCCTCCAACGGTGCGTGAGCGAGCAGTTCGAAAAGATGCTTTTAGTGGCTTCATGTGGCTTGGAGGAAGCACATATTAGCATTTGCCATCCCTGTTTGGTGGTTGTAGCCTTTAAGGTGGGGAATGAGGTGGTTATGGCTAAATTAGGAAGAAAGTCACAAAAAATCCTAAAAAAAAAAAAAACGATATTTCATGCCATGTACCACATGTTATCACCCAGATGAGGATGGGTTCCGTGTTGAGTCTGGTTCCTCTCAAAGTTTCTGCCTATTGACATCTCAGGGAGTTTTTCCTTTCCACTGTCACCGTCATCCTCGGCTTGCTCATCAGGTAGAGTCTTATTATTTTGATTCATACACATTCACATTTCATATGAACTTTCGTAATTCTTTTGATTGTGTAAAGCTTAGCATAGCATTGAATTCCCTCCACGGTGGTGTTGTGGTTAGCACTGTCACTTTGCACCTCCAGGGTCCGGGTTCGATTCCCGTCTCTGTGTGTATGAAGTTGGTGGGTTTCCTCCAGGTACTCCGGTTTCCTCCCACAGTCCAAAGACATGCAGATTAGGCCGTTCTCAAATTGCCCGTAGTGTGTGAATGAGCGCCAGAGTGAGTGTATGTATGTGTGTGTGCCCTGCGATGGATTGGCACCCTGTCCCCCCGCCTTGTGCCCTAAGTCTCTTGGGATAGGCTCCAGGCCCCCCGCAACCCTGAATACAGGATAAAGCGGTATAGATGATGAGTGAGTGAATCCCCTCCAGTGTCTGTATCACATCTACGACAGGTTTCGTAATCGGAGGTTCATCTAATAAGCACAACAGAGGAGAGGTTCTTTCCTAGCCTAACATCTGGAGAGAAAAAAAATACATGAAACATAAACGTCAGCTCAGCTTATACCTACCTGCCTTTTTATGTCACGTAAAATGACATTCTTAAAAAATAATTTCTTTTGGAAGCACTGACCTCATGAAGCTTGAAGGACTTTATTCATGATGAAACAGATGAGGAACTTCTTATTTTAAAGCTGAAGCTGATCTTTACTATTATAGCACTACTATTATCCAGGTGTAGAGGGTTATTTAGCCCACGTCCCATGCTCTGTCTTCCTTGTACCTTGTTTGCGCAGATTAAATAAACACTTATGGCAGAGTGAGCGATGTGATTGGGGTGTTTGGATAGGATGATCCTGTCTGTTTGAATCTGGGCTCAGGGCCTCACAAACCAGAGGCATGTCCAAGCAAAACACATTCAGGCTGCCTCGTCACACTACATTAACACTGCAGCATTACCGTGTGCCAAGAGTACAGTGCTGTAGTGGTCTGGGTGATGGGCGTTACAGCTGACTCTCGAGCGCTGTTTAGATAATATTGTTTTCATTTTAGGAAAGAATAGAAAGCGCCTCCTTGAGTGACCTTATATTTAAAAAAAAAACAAAAAAAACGTGCAAACAACTTTTAACACAAGATGTAATAGGATCTTTATTAACATTTCAGTTCAAGTGGGTATACAGTATACAAATAGTGTAGGTCTCCCTTGTGCCAGGAAAAGCCCTGACCCATTGAGACATGGACTGCGTAAGACCTCTGAAGGTGTGCTGTTGTATCTGGCACCGAGTCGTTAACGGCAGATCCTTAAAGGGCGTAAATTAAGAGGTGGGACCTCCACGGATCGGGCTTGTTTTTCCCAGTATGTCCTACAGACGCTCAGTCGCATTCAGATTGCAGGCCACGTTAACACCTCCAACTCTTTGCCGTGTTCCTTAAACATTCCTGAACATTTTTGTGGAGAGTGAGGTTGGTTTATCGTACTGAAAAAGGCCACTGCCATTAGGGAATATGGTTGAAACTTGGTCAGCAACAGTGGTTATGTAGGCGGTACATGTCAAAGTAACATCCACATGTATGCCAGGAGCCAAGGTTTCACAGCAGAATATTGTCCAGAGCATCGCACATTCTCTCCTGGATTGTCTTCTTCCCAAAGTGCATCCTGGTGCAAAAGAAAACCTGATTCATTAGACCTGATTCACCGTCCTCTATTGCTCTGTGATGTCCTGATGATCATGTGCCCAATGTAGGTGCTTTTGTTGCTTGACCCAGGTCAGCTTGAGCATGCTCGCGGGTCTGCAAGCTCTAGGTTTAACACTTAAACCAAACAGGTTAGCGTCCACTTCTCACGTGCGTCAGGGAGCCTTGGGTGGCCATGACCCTTTCTCCAGTTCACCGGTTGTCCTTTTCTTGAACTACTTTTTGTAATCACTACATACCAGGAATACCTCTAGAGGCCTGCTGTTTTGGAGATGCTCTGACTCAAATCTTGTTTGCTTCTTTCCTGCTTCCAACTAACTGTTGACTTGCTGCCTAACCTATTCCACTTCTTGACAGGTGCCATTGTAAGGAGATTTTTCACTTCACCTTTCACTGGTTTTAACATTCGGGCTAATTTCTGCTAGCCTACTTGAAGACGACGTGCGGTGAAATCTTTTTGGACGCACAGGTTTCTAATATAATGGGTTTGGATAGGAAGAAAATCCCAGAGGTTCCGCTGTAATAACTAATTGAACCTGAATGGAGCTTTTGTTCATGTTTATGTAGTAGAAGTGCAAATGGAAATCTATACTTTTATTTATTTTACCACTGTGTCCTTATTTATGTGTCTCTTCGTCTTGTGTGTTTTAGTGCTGGCAGACAACCTGAAGTCGAACCCAGGCATCAAGTGGCAGTACTTCAGCTCAGAGGAGGGCATCTTCACTCTGTTTCCTGCTCACAAGTTTCACTGCAAAAGCACATACGAGCACAGGAGCAGGTGCAGAAACACACACAGACACACATGTGACCACACTGAGATTATGAAAGGCTTGAGAGTACATTACTTATCAACAGATCTCAGTAAAAAGCCACATTTATTTGGTGGGAAAGAAAAAAACCTGTCAGAAATATTATTGCTGCCAGGAGCTTTGTATTGCTCCAGCACCAGCTTCCTTCAGCGCGGAATGCAAAGCCCCAGTCTTTATTTGTTTTGCATTTAGACCACTTAACTGAATGAAACCTAAGACAAATGCTCTCCATATGTTTGAATAATCACTTGGATCGCAACACACTTTCCCCCCATGAAAACACTTTCCCCCTAATTTTCGGGAGACTTTCCCACATAATTGAATAGTCGCTCAGTTACATAAGCCAGATTAAGAACTATAGTTCAGTGAGAGTCAAAACCACACCAAGATGATTTAAAAAAAAATAAAAAATTATTCCCAGTGTGTTATTCGTTTAATCATCCTGAAACTATTTAACAACTACACGAAAATTAATCGCAAAGGAGTATAGTTCTGAAGGTGAGTAATGGGACGTCTGGGGCAGCCAATAGTTCTTCTGTGTTTGTGTGGTCAAAGAGGAATTCTGTAGATAAACCTAATTCCCATTGGGATTAATAAAGTACGCTATATCAATCTAATGATGCAGATAATTAAAATAGCTGTTCCAGCATGGGAGATATTTCGGCCGTGTAGCTCCAGGGTTTTAGCTCCAGGTGTAGCTCCAGCTCCTGGTTTGACCCTGAGATCGAGTTACATTCCATGTTCTTCCAATTGGTCCTTGTTGGTTTCCTTCAGGTTCTCTGGTTAGATGGATGGATGGACTGACGGACAGACGGACGGGCATGCATGCATGCATGCATGCATACATACATAATTGATCCCGAAGGAAATTCCAGCTATCCAGCAGCCATAGGGACAGTTAAACAAAGTTAGGTTGTAAATTGCACACTGTATATCTTCCATATAGTCAGTACACACAGGGTAATGTGAGAACTGACTAGAAGTTCCTACTGCAGTGAAAATCTGGAAGATATATAAGGAGAATATAAATAAAGCATATAAATCAAAGATCAAAAGTTCAAAGAAAAAAACCTGAATAAGAGAAATGAGGTTAGTTGCAGTTCAGCCATGATGTGAGCTGAGCAGACCCTGAAGCTAACAGATGAGAGTTACAGTATGCACGTAACACCGTGATGTAA
The DNA here is from genome assembly GCA_028570985.1 of Heterobranchus longifilis. NCBI lineage: Eukaryota > Metazoa > Chordata > Actinopteri > Siluriformes > Clariidae > Heterobranchus > Heterobranchus longifilis. Next base: position 20,906,445 of record JAOVVB010000016.1, on the reverse strand, counting down.
TGGTGGACAGAGATGCATGACTCTCAGTTAAATGCTAAATGCTTGTATTTAAACTTAGTTTGTATTGTTTAAATGTTGTGAAGGGCTACATATAAAGTTTTAAAATCGTAACAAATCAGGGGGGGAAATGTAATATCGAATCGGCACCCAGGTATCGTGATAATATCGTATCAGGAGGCAACTGCTGGTTCCTATCCCTAATAGACAGTGTCCTGCAAAGAAAAACACAAGATCTAATCAATCTGGTATGACTGTTTACTTAACGAGCTCATGCTGGGTATGACTAGAAGTGTAAACGAGATCAGGTAAGCTCAGGCTTTTCACACCAGAGTCCTTTGGAAGTCAAGAAACCAGATCAAAACTTCCGACTAGATTCAGGCTACAACATATCAGAGTTTCGTCATCATTCCCCACAAAAAGAAGTCTTCTGAATAAATGGTGTAGTTCAGTGGTTTCAGCAGGTCTCGCCTACTGGGACAAAAGAGTGATGGAAAGTGAGTCACACGGACCTGGGGCCATGGCATGATGGAAAGTGAGTCACCAGGTGTTTACAACAATATTACAGCATATAGAAAGTTCACCAGGGCAAGTTAATTGCTCAGACAACCCAAACAAGCACAATCACGTCTCCATGAACACGCTGAAAACATAAAGGTGACCAAAAAAAAAAAAAAAAGGTTTCCATACAAGTAATGATGTTTGCTTCCTAATAATTCTTTAGTCAGTTTCTAAGTGAAATAATTTTCCACCATAAAGTTGAACAACTAAACGCTGTAGAGATTTTCATTGCTGTTCCTCTGTAATAAATAAATACACAGAGAACACACGAGCGCCGTGTCCAGCACGTCCACTAGGGTTTGCTGTTTTGTGCGGCAGGGTCAGGGTTTGATTCTTAGGAAGCTGTAAAGTTTACGCAGCAGTGAAATTGGCTCTGGTATCCAGAGTTCCCCTCAGTAAAGGCCACAAGTGATGATCTGCGGAAAGTGTGGGATTTTTTTGCTCGTGTTGCTTCGTCTTGTTCTCTCTTCTTCTTTTGTTTATTGCTTATTCTTTTGTATGCTCTCTCCGAGAACTGGATGATGTTTGAATGAATAATGGCCATGTGTTTCTGTCACTTCTGCGCAAACAATCATTAATGCATACTCATGCCACACAACAACATCCTTCAACACTAATGTACCTTTGTGCACTCTGGGTCATTTTTTTTTACAGTTGCAGTATTTTTTTTTTTCTGGTTGCACCGAGAGTTTGGCAGAGTTTAAAAGCTATTTTTAAGCTTTGGAGTGAACCAGAGGGCAGATCCCAGGTCCTTTTGAAATGGTGGTTTGAGGTTTGATTACTAGGCTTGGAAGCTGTTCTTGATTGGTTCAGCTTGTCATGTCACTTCCTGTTTTTGTGATGTAGAGGAAAGTGAAGCATATAGAATAGCTTGTAAATAAATCCAGACTGAAGGTAATGCAGTTTATCCTGAAAGCTAATGCAAACCTGGGACTTTTGATTGTTCAGAATAACAGAACACAGTTACTGTATGAAGCCCCTTTATTTCTCTATATAATCCCCTGATACACTAATGCACTTACCTCAGTGTTTCACAAGTGCTTAGATACCATCAAGGTGGAAAGTTTTTTTTCAGTACAACGGAAGCTATTTTTTTTTGTTTAGTAAAGGAAAGGGCCATTAAAGGAGTTCCTGGGAGGCCAGACGTGAGACAGGAAGTCTCACAATGATGGTCTCCAGGCAGTAGTGAAACACTGGGATGAGTGCAGGATGGGTTTATATAAAGAAATAAGGCTAGTTTTTAATATCATAACTGTGTTCTGTTATTCTGCGCAACTAAAAGTCCCGGTGTGACTTGAACACCCCTTGTGAATAGTGTCTGTCCTTTTGTAAGCCTTTGTGTGTATAGAAGTGGTGTATGAAATTCTGCATTTGATCTACAATATGCAAAGTTGAAAGCAAATATGTGATTATACGCCTCTACCCCAAACAAGCCCAGAGTCTGTCCTGAGTATAAACTTAAGTATCTAGACAAAGTCCACAAAAGCTTTAAAAATTATTTATTGACAAGAAACAACTAATATGTCAAGAACATCACACAGAAGGAACCTAGCAGATCGCTCTCAGAGGATTTCCCTTCTCATGCCTCTGCTTTGCTCATCAAGGATCTAGGCCCAGGATTTCTGTAAATTCCTTTTTGCGCTTTGTGAATTGAAACGTAACATCATACAGAGGTAAAGTTAGGAGAACATGAGTCTCACTTCAGTCCAGATTATAATTTTTTTCAGTTCCTGTTGCTCACCTTCTCTCATTTCTGGTTTAATTTCTTCGAAAACCTGAGCTACCAGAGGACCCTCTTGTCTGTTTGTCCTCATATTCAGCTTTGTTTGTATGAAGGTTTTAAACTTGTCCATATGTAATTTCTTTTTCTTCAGGCCTGTGTATGTAACCGCGGTGAGGCCGCAGTCGAAGCATGTGGTGGTGCTCGTCGACCACGGCGCCTCTGTCAGTGAGACACAGCTCCAGATCGCCCGAGACGCCGCTCTCGTCATCCTTAACTCCATCGACGAGCATGATAAAGTGAGAAAATTCACACAGCGAGAAACCCACAGAACACAGTCTACACTCATTGTCTCTCCAAGAACTGATCCGAGTAGTTTAGATGTTTAATATGAGGGTTGTTCTGAAAGTGGGCATAGCTTTTTTTTATTAACTGAAATACATCATTTAAATTGCATTTTTCCAACTCTTCCTTTATGCGAAGGTACTACTCAACATCCTCCCCCTCACCAGCCATGCATTTGCACCATCGTTGAACCCAACTCTCTAATCCTCTTTATTGCATCTGATGGTCTCCCACTGCCTGGTTTGTTTTCAGTGTTGGTTTCCCCGTCTTTAAATTTCTTCAACCATCTGTGCACATTTCTCTTGGTAATGGTGTCATCTCTGTAATAATTCTGTAGCGCAGTAGGAGACCATCAGCTGTGACAAAGCAGATCTTCAAACAGGATTCGAGAGTTCAATTCAATTCAGTTTTATTTGTATAGAGCTTTTAACAATTGACATTGTCGCAAAGCAGCTTTTTCACAATCAAAAGAATTATTTAAGTTTGTATGAAATGTGAATGAATAAAAATGATAAGACTGTCCCTGAGGAGCAAGCCGAGGACGACGGCGACAGTGGCAAGGAAAAACTCCCTGAGATGGTAATAGGAAGAAACATTGAGAGGAACCTGACTCAACAGGGAACCCATCCTCATTTGGGTGAAATTGTGTATTCCAGTATACAGTATATTGCTGTATTACTGTGTAAGACTGGAAGTTCAGTAAAACAGGAGATGTGTTTAAGACTCACTTTGTCGGACTTAAGAACAAATCGGACTTACGAACTGGAACTCCCAGAACAGAACTTGTTCGTAAGTCGGGGACTACCTGTATTCCACTAATAATAGGAGTAACGGCCCAATTGGAATAAAAATGGATCATGTTAACGTCTCAGTCGGAGCAGTCCGACATATTACAGGCCAATAAGAAAAAGATGGGGATGTAAACTTTTAATAATGTGTTCAGTAGGTAAATATTAGCCATGTAAACACTGATCTGATTGACATATTTTCCGGAATCAAAAATTCATTCCATTCCCGTTAAGTAAACTCAGCAGAAACAAACAACTCTCCCCATCTGTCTGTCCTTCAGACTCTTATGCACTCAAATATGATCTTTGGAGGAGGAAAGAGCGCACTGATTGGCTCACGTTTCACATGAATTTAAAGTCTACCTAATCATAGATTCAGTTTAGTTCAGTTTTACTTACTTATGTAGTGCTTTTAACAGTGGGCATTGTCAGAAAACAGCTTTACATTTACATTTAGGCATTTGGCAGGCGCTTTTATCCAGAGCGACTTACAAAAAGGGCTTTAAAGTTTACATCACTGGATAGATACTTACACTGGGTTAACTAAGTTAATAACTAAGTGCCATTAGTCAAACACAACTGGGAAGAGGGTGTTTTTTTTTTTATTCTTTACAGAATCAAAAGATTATGGAAGCAAGTTCAAAAAGTGTGAGGAAATGTGTATAAATTATGATTATCAGACCGTCCCTGATGAGCAAACCGGGGGGCAAAGGTGGCAAGGAAAAACTCCCTGAGAAGAACCAGACTCAACAGGACACCCATTCTCATTTGGGTGATAGCGGAGAGCAGGAATTGATTTGCAGTCGTATACCGTGTGTTAGGATTCTGGAAGCATATAGTCGACTTTTGTTTTTGGAGACTCGTGTACAAAACTGTGGGAGTTTCTGTCTTTAAAAAAACAGCTAGATGAGACTGAATTCTTGTAAACAATCAAAACGTAGAAAGCGGATAAAGATGGCAGGTTTAACCACAGACACCAAAACAAGTGTAACTAAACTTACCTTAGAGTCAGGGGGACAAACTATTCCAAGTTTTGTTATATTTTCTACAATTAAAAACTTTCATTTAAAGTTATATTCTGATTAAATACTTTGAACAGCCTCAATGATCAGATCAATCAGCGTCCGGGTAAAAACTTAAGTCGTGATCTTTACTCATAATGATTTCAGATTGATAAAATACTGTCCATGTAAATGTAGTTATTGTCATTTTTACTTTGAACCATTAAGAGGGAGAAGCAGAGGTTTTGTGAAGATTTTTATATTTAAATATGTTCTTTTAATCTTATCTTTTATTATTCTCTGAAAGATTTTATTTTAGTAAGTCTTTTAAAACAATCTCGAACACATTTTAATTTCGAAATGTACAAAGGCAAAAAGTTTACATGTTATGCTTTTTTTTATGATTACGTTTTAAGATTCTTTTTGCGAATTTGCATTTAAATTGAAGCTGTTTTTGAAACAAATGCTATTTTAGTCTGTAATGCAAATCCAAAATTTATACACGTATGTACTGTAAGAGGAAGCGCCGTTGGGAACTCTGCGTCCGAGTCATTTCAGGCGGGATTGTTAAATTGTTAAATAATGCATGAGGGAATTGGACACAGTGATGTTGGTGATTGTGCTGCAGGTGGAGCCGATTTAATACACTACGTGAGCTGTGCGGTGTTTCGGTTCTCCACAGCTTCTCAGTAAACAAACAACTGAGTAAACAAGCAGAAATACAGGAAAGGTAAATGCTGGTGAAGGTCAAGAAAACTCAAGCAGACACGCTGCGAGGAACGAAATCACCCGAAGACTGTTAATTGTTCGTGAATTAGCGTAGACTGACATTTATGGATTCATTAGAACAGAGCAGCAGTCAGGCTAATTTGTTCTCGCGCTGCCAGCTAGAGATACCGACTTCGGTTTGGCCACGAAAGCAAATTGATACGTCCGGCTCCCCAGAGCAGGACCGGTGACGTTCCGCTGGAGTCGGACCTTATGCTAATGAAGCGCCTGTGATTTCTGTCACAGCGGCGAAAGAGATGCTGCGTGCGCAGGCGTAGCAGCGTGCGAGGCTTATGTATAATTCAGCACAAATGATTTTGGTATTCATCGCTCACAGGAGCGGCGTTATTGCGCTTTGTAGCAGTGAATATTAAAGTGCACTTCAGTTTGTGCTTTCAATCAGATGTGCTATAGTGAATCAGCGTTAGAGGGATTTACGGCAAAACACACACTGACAGTCTCGACTACCAAATAGGTGTACCGCTGCAGGGGCCCAAGTCCTGTTTTATGGTAATTAAAACAAGCTGGAGTTTAATCCAATGATCCAGGAAACACATTATTTTAAGAAAAAGAAACGTTTTATTTCTATATAACAGGCAGATGGGTAATGTGGATGTGCCACAAAAACTGTTTTTTTTTTTTTTTAATTAGCAGTCGCACTTCTTCTTCACTCATCCCAATGTTGATTGTTTTCCAAAAGCAGCATGTGCTCTATATCCCTCTGTCATGCTCGCCCATCACCCATCAGTGCTGTCACTCTCTAAATTCCCTCAGTGCGCCCCATCGTGCTCAAAATTCCCTCAGCGTACCCCATCACGCTCAAAATCCCCAAAGTGCACCCCACGGTACTCAAAATCCCCAAAGTGCACCCCACGGTACTCAAAATCCCCAAAGT
>JAOVVB010000016.1:20889047-20900270 GCA_028570985.1 Heterobranchus longifilis | reverse complement strand
CAGATCTTTGAGTTTAGCTCATGAAAAATGGGAGCAAAAATAAAAGTGTTGCGTTTATATTTTTGTTCAGTGTAGTTCCCAGCATACACACATCATCATGTTCATGGTCAATTGACTAATGATTATGCAGGTTTAGCCTCAAATATACCACATGCCTATATCCTCAAATAATTTTTATCTGAACTGTTAAAGTGGACTAGTGTTAAAAGATTAACAGCTAATTCAGCTCAAAGCTAAACTGTCACAGATAAGCAACATGCTGATGTCGCAGCTCGAACCCACTCATTTCGTCCTGAGAGAAATACACTGCAGATCCAGCCCTGTGTAAGCTTTCATATCACAGTGCTCTCTGTATTTTTCCAAGCAAAAGGGGACTTCGAGCATCATTTTATCAAACTTCCCCTAGATAATGCACTGACCTTTAGTCTGTTTGATATCAAGAAATAGAGCACATCTCATTTTAGAAACGTTTCAAAGAGTGCTTTCAATGAGTGTTTGATAATTCCCTAGAGGTAAAGGAGACTGGGGAGAAGATTCTAGCTCTCAAGAATGACAACCAGAATATCACTGAGTTCAATACACTATCTAAAGGTACTGGAAAAGCAGCTGATTGACAAGGGTTGCATCGTAATAAAGCCTGAATACCATGATGATGATGACCAGCCCAACTTGGATTCACTCGCCGACTTGTTCATTCACCTTCCAAAAAGCTTAGACTACTCACTACGAAGAAGACGTCCCTCAACCCCAGACTGACTCTGGAGCAGGGGTTACTTTACAGACCAGGCCCTAGTAGAAGAACTCTGTGTTAAAACACATTCTCTTCAGTCTCCGCTCCAAAGTGCTCAACTGAGAATACGGCAGTGCTGGCTACATCACCTACCTGTCAGTGCCGTACACCATTCCCCCTTTTGTCACAATGACCACAAACTTCATCATCCTCAGTCTTCCATGGACGCACTTCCACAGGAGTCATCTGCCTGGCCTCTGTCTGCCTGTTGCATGGCTCTGAACTCCACACCTTAGGGCCACATTCACTTTCATCAGGATTCCCCAAGTATCCACTCAGGTTAAATGTTAAAACATGTAGTCTACTTTCTAATCAACTTTTCGTCTTTGCCATTGAGCTCATTGAGCTCAGGACCACACCACCACCCATCTGAATTTGTGCATTAACCGCCACTGAGAATGGTACACTAGGTTACGCCAAGAAAGCACTTGAGCAAGGCTATATTCAACCCTATATGTGATGCTCATCAGCAGGATTATTCTTCTTTGAGGATGGAAGGGGACAGACCTTAGACTTCCTAATGGACTAAAGTAGACCAAAATAAAATACAAAATCTTTGCCCCCTTCTACTTGTTCCATCAGCCCTCAAACAACTCACAGAGGCAATTTTTGGTACTCCTTAAAACGGACTTGTGAAGCACAAATAAACTTATCCACATCACAGAAGGTAATGAATGGAAAGTGGTCTTTAGAACATCCAAGACCTCATCGCTGCACCACAGAATTCTTTGCTCAAAAAGGTGATAAAGAAATTAAAGTGAACCCAAGCTTCAAAACAAGCTTTATCTCAGACAAGTGTCAGCTTCCTCAGAGATATCACTGGTAAAGAAAATACTCCCTGAGATCTCACAAGGAAAAAAACATAAAACAGCCTTTAATTGATGGGAACCCATCTTGACCTGTGCGACTCGGCTATTACTGATCTACGGTCTTAGATTCTAGAGTCATGCAGTGCTAAGTCTGCTAAAAAGATGATAATTCGGGTCATTTTTGGATTTCACTAGCATTTTAATAATAAGTCTATAATATCCAGGTAAAATTGTACGCCGTTGAGAGATTGAGACTGTGTGTCGTTTGTAGGGGGGAAAAAATCTTGTGTCCAATCTCTCTTGTGCAAGTCGTCTTCCCCTTTTTTACAAGCCATCATTTGCATTAAATTAGTGCCTATGGTTTTAATTGCACTTTATGAAGCCTGCTTTATTGCCATTTGAGGGAGGGGGCAATGTGTCTGTGTATGTGTGTGTGTGTGTGTGTGTTTTATTCTTTTTGTGGTTTTTCCCTTTGCATGTTTGTGTATTTTTTCTTAGCATCAGCGGTAACCAATCTAGCTGGGAAGAAGAGATCTTCACCTTTCAATTATCGATGAATAACAGACAACAGTTCTATTTGAGATCTGTGTGTGTGTGTGTGTGTGTGTGTGTATGTGTGTGTGTGTGTGTGTTTAAACTAATTCACCCCAACCACTAAAACATTGTAAAATGATGTGTGTATTGCTTGCTCCCAGTTACTCCCAACAAAACTAGTGTGGCTAACAAGTAATAGGGTGGGCATGAGAGTAAGCAGGCTAATAGAAGGATAATGGGGTTAATAAGAGGGTAACGACCTTTAAAAAAGGGTGACAGGAGTGACACGAGAATAACAGCATTGATATAAAGGTCACAGGGTTGACATAACCAAGGTGGGTAATTTATCCTTCTGGTTAAATGGGCATCTAAAAGTCTGTGTCAGCAGGGGCTGGTGGTTTTTAGACAGTAAAAATAAGTGTCATCCAAATTCTGATTCTATGAATTAAAATGTGTATCAGGTAGCCCTGGAGCAGGTAGCTCTGACTTCCTCTGGTTGGTTATTTGTTGTAGGAATTGGCAAAAATGATCAAACTGAGAGCAATGCAAAAACATATTAACAAAACAAAAAAACAAAAAAAACAGCTAACAAGCACAAGAGTAGAAACACGGCAACAAGAACGTAATACGGAAGATGTAGATCCTTGTTGTATGTGACATACCCTGCTAATTATTAATTTAGGTGGAATTCTTCTGACCTTGCTTGTAAATGTTCAGAATTTTTGTCACATTTCGAAATTTTCCATGAATTTTTATTAATCTGCCATAAATTTTCTGAATATGCTATCAGCTTTCCAAACTTCCTGGAGTCTTTTCCAGATGTTCTAAAGGAATTCGCTGTATGTTTTTCTGCATTTACTATTAATTTTACAAATTTGCTGTCATGATACCAAATTTGCCATAAATCTTTGCTGAACAACTTTTACATATTTGCTGTAGTAATTTCCATATTTGGCTGTATGCCTGTTGTTTTCTAAATTTGCTATGTGCATTTGATTTTGTTATTGTGTTTCTGAATGTGCTGTTTCATGTTTCTGAATTCGCCATTATTTTTACGCATTAGTTGTCGTGTTTCCTAAGCTGCTCTCTGGTTTCTGAATTTGCTGTCATGCTTCCGAGTTTGCTGTTGCGTTTCCAAATTTGCGCTCATGTTGTCATGAATCACGACACCAACACCTTCATCTTCAGATTAAAAACATGAAGAGGTTTAACATGTTTCCAGTCCAGTTACAGAGAGGTTTACTGCATGTTTATAGATGTGTTATGGATTTTAGGTTTAAGTTTTAATTTGAGTCTGGAGAGGTTTATCTCTTCAATCTCTATTTCTGTCCCTCCACCGTGCATCCCCTCCTCCACGCTACCTCTTTTCTCTGGCCTCTCTGAGGCCCCCTGCAGCCTGAGGCCTAATTAATACTTAATTAGATTTGTTGAAATTGATTAGTGACTTCATCCCATCGCTGTGCCCTGCAGAAACGCCATTAATGTGCCATTACTTTCACGCTCACACACACACACACACACAGAATGTTACCCACAACCAACATGGAGCACGCTTAGCCAAGAGAGAGACGAAAGATTAAACAGCATAAAATTGGAGACATGTGTTTGTGGTAACATCATTTCGATCGTCTAAGGAACTTTAATTTTTGCCCACAAATCTAGGTCACCTAAAAAAAAGGCCACACCCTAACGTGATTAACCCTTATTTTCCAGACAAGCGTCATGTCCGATAAAGTGCCGTGTGTCACGGTTCAACATGACATTTAGAGCTTATGACCCTATCAGGGCATGCTAGCATTTTGCATAATACATTGGTACCTCGGCATACAAACTTTATGCGCTCTGGAGGATTTCGTATTGTGAAACACATTGCTCCATAGAAATGAATGTAAATGCAGATAATACGTTCCAGCCACCCAGAAATCTTACCAATACTATTCAATTCAATTAAATTTTATTTGTTTAGCGCTTTTAACAATTGACATTGTCGCAAAGCAGCTTTAAACAATCAAAACAATTATTTAAGTTTGTATGAAATGTGAATGTGCATGAATCAAAATGATCAGATTGTCCCTGATGAGCCGAGGACGACGGCGACAGTGGCAAGGAAAAACTCCCTGAGATGGCAATAGGAAGAAACCTTGAGAGGAACCAGACTCAACAGGGAACCCATCCTCATCTGGGTGAAACTGATAACAGGGATTGATCTGCAGTCGTACTGTGTGTTAGAAGGCTGGAAGTTCAGTATAACAGGAGATGTGTTTAAGTTAAAATTGATTCCAGTCTGGTATTGGAGGCCCAGGTAGACTATAGGAAGCTCCAGTCCTGAACCATCAAGCAACTGCAGTCAAAAGTCCTCAGAGAACAGCTTTCTGCATCAGCCGAGAACAGGACCGTCTTAGTGGAACCGTTTCCAGGCAGACCACACGGGACATCCATGCGACGAAATCTTCAACCAGAAGCGGGACACCAGGACGAGTCCGACAGATCCAGGGGGCAGAGGGGTCTGGATCACTGGCAGCTCAGGAGCGACATGTATAGCTCGACAAAGAGACAGGTAGAAGGAAAGAGAGAGAGGGAGAAAGGGAGAGCAAAAGAGAAGGAGTTGGGTTCAACGATGGAGAAAATGCGTGGCTTGTCATGGACACTATGTTGAGTAGTACCTTTTATATAGAGGAAGAGTTACTCTAAAATTAATACAATAAATAAAGAAAAGTTATGCCTGTTTTTACATTACGTTTGATTCAGCCTTCGTAATAGCCTTATGAATATCCATGAAAATGCAATTCGGAAATTCTCATATCTTTCTGGTAAGCTAGTGAACCAGTAAAACTCAGTAGTAAAGTAATTTGTTTATACAGTAGTTCAAAGATTGGAAGGATTGTATATGCAATGCTTCAATTTTTTTTATACATTTTTTAATATTTGAAATAATTTTGCTTGTTTTCTTTCAAGATGCCAAATCTGTTAGTCTTCCTAAGCCTGTAAAACATTTTTTCCTCTCCTCTGTAGATCTCGGTGTTGACGGTGGCTGACGCGGTTCGCTCCTGCGCCTTGGATCAGTGCTACAAGAGCTTCCTGTCTCCTGCCACCAGTGAGACCAAGCGCAAGATGAGCACGTTCATTAACAGCATTAAGTCCTCAGACAGCGCTACCCAGCATGCCCTGGGTTTCCAGAAGGCCTTTCAACTTCTGAGGAACACCAGCAGCATGGGCAGACCTCACAGCAGTAAGACACTTGATTCAGGATGAACCTAGAACTTGGAACCTTAGAGGTTTGGTAATCTTATTGCTCTCTCTCTCTCTCTCACTCTCTCACACAGACACTGATATGGTGATAATCTACCTGTCGTCGGGCGTCACCTCTCGAGACTCCTCGGAGCATGAGAAAAGGGCCACTCTGAACGTGATTAAAGAGGAGAATCGTCACCTCAACAACTCCGTAATGATCCTCACCTACGCTCTTATCAACGGTAACACACACTCGGGTTTATTTCTTATTCACCATCATGACTTGTGGGTTACCAGCACATTCATTTCAGTTATCGATTAGCTTTATGTTTACGTATACAAAGCTCTTAGTTCTATAAAATATTTAACCCCCCCCCCCCCCAGTCTTTCATGTCTCTGTATCTGTATTTGTGTATATGTGTGAGAGAGAGAGCATTATAAGAAAGCCCTCTCCTTTGTCCTCCTCACCTGGCTCTCCCTCTGCATGCATTAGTCTGTTATTAACATACATTAGCTGGGCATGAGGAGAATTAAAATACAGGATGTCTGAAGGAAGAAAGAGAAAAGCAGCGGAAACACATCAAAGGGCACTCAGTGACATGAAAGGGTGCAGAGGGCTTTTTGTTTTGTAGATGACAGAAATATGATTGGATTTGATTAGCACGGTGGTGTATGAAGAACGGAATTGTTCTGTAGCTCGGACTGGAACGAACATAAGAAGATCAGTCATACTGCAGCCGCGCTGAAATGAAGTAGCAGCTGGAAATGACTAAGAAAAATAAAAAAAGATTTTTAGCGAGTATTGCAATACGTTTTTCAGTCTGTATCAAATTCATTTATTGGATTAAAACAGTGTTTTTCATTAAACGTGAACCTTTTGTGACACAGATGCACGTGTACAACTGGCCTGTTAGTAGTTAGTAAGATTCAGGCTGATTACTTTGATCTTTCAGGTTGCTTTTATAGACAAAAGTGCAAATATTTATGGTTCAGCCTTAGTATTTATGAGATTTAATTCCTTGCTACAGCAATACCAGAACCACCTGAAATGCTTTCCTGATTTTTCAGCCAAAGGTCATTCAGTCCAAATAAAGGGCAACTCACTAAAGCGGGAATATGATGCTGATATTTTATTTAATAATATTGTTTCTTGCCACACAGAGGGAGTAACAGGCCTGAAGGAGCTGGCGTTTATGCGTGACCTGGCGGAGCAGAACTCTGCGAAATACAGCGTTTCAGATCGTAACACACTCCCTGTCGTGAAGGGCAGCATGATGGTACTGAACCAGCTCAGTAACTTGGAGACCAGCGTGGGCCGTTTCTACATCAACCTGCCCAACCGCATGATCGACGTGGCCTCCTTCAGCCTGCCCTATGCCGATCAGATGGGCGATGGTGAGTTAGGACGCACCAGTGCAGAGTCTCATATTTACACAGGTTAATCGTTAAGAATTGCAATGCACAACATTGATTCCAAAATCAAAAAGTTTTGAGATTTGCATGTCGTCGCTTTCGCCGTACGTTCTCTCTCAGACGCTTTAAAACATTTCAGTAGAATTCGCTATTGACGGTCTGGCTCATGCGGGCGAATTCTCGATGCACAATGCTGCGAATGTCGACAATGACGATGAGCGTGCACTTGGTCGAGCTGTGGACCTGCCTCACCTTTTTTGGTCGTGGAGATGATGGGCTTTTCCACTATAAACACCGCTGAAATAGTACATGTGGTAATGCGTGTGGTCAGAATAGCAGCAGTTGCACAGCTCCCGTACAGCTGTACACAGGATGATGTCTTTTGGCACACTGACTTATGAAGGTCGGTGTTCCCTGTGACTGTGCGTGCAGCCTTGTGCTGCCATCTGTCGTGTTACTTGGCCAGTCTCAAAACGTTTTGATATCATCTCGTGTATGTTTGCATTTGAGGTGGTGAAATTAATGTGATTAACACATCGGCAGGCGACACAGGATCCCGAGTGGTAGGAATCAAATATTTGCAAAGTTTTTTAGAATTGTAATAAATCCTAAAAAAATAAATAAAATTGGATCAGGATATTTATTAAATTGTTAAGCTAAAAGAGAAGCAGCTTGGCCCTCTGTATCGACCCTGGGTTCAATGCATTAACAAGCCCTCAGATGCTTTTAATGCTCATGGTGTCCAAGAGGCTACAACATCAATGTTCATTATTAAATGTACTTCCGGGCACCGATCTGAGTGGCAGCCTATTTAGTCGCTCTGTCTGTGTGTCTTTTCTTTGTACATTTCTTTCGGTTTCAATTGCTTGTTTTTTCCTTCTTTTCCCCTTATTTCTATATGTAAATAGCCAATTTTCTGGAACTTCCTTCAGGATCAATAAAATGTCTTTCTGTCTCAATAAATAGGATGCTAAAGAAAACTGTCTTTAATTTACTTCCTGTAGGCTTCATTATGACCGTCAGCCGGCCGTGCTACTTTGGGAACCTGCTGCTTGGAGTTGTAGGAGTGGATGTGAACCTTGCTTATATCCTCGAGGATGTCACCTACTACCAGGACTCGCTGGCCTCGTACACCTTCCTCATAGATAACAAAGGTATGAACACTACCGTGGGTCAATTATTTTACAACAGTCTTCTCCAGTAACTTGTGCAACACAATGCAGTAATTGTTCCTCCTGAGTGCTAATATAGAAGTCATATAACAAGCAGTGGAACAGCTAATAATACATCATTCTTTTAATGAGTTGCATGTGTTTTTTTTCCGGTACATAGTTAGTTCCTGTTATCCCTTACATTATACAGTAGAAGCTGTAAACTACATCTACAGGTGTTATAGAAAATAAGTAATGAGACTCTTAGCTGCAGTAAGATATTTGAATGGTGCAAATGTTTTAAAGACGCTGTGCATCCCTGAATAATGATCCTGGGTGAGGTGGCTTAAATCTCACTGCATTTTCTACCACAAATGGAGAAAAAACAGCCTAGTTTGATCACCAAAGGCATTGTGTTTTTGCAGGACAATGCACAACTTCATACTGCCCAGTGCACCACTCACCAGTTCCACATGTTTGAGTTATTAAAGGAGATCCTGGGAGGCCAGCGTTTCAGACATAAATCAAACAAACAGTCTGATCATGTCTCCTGCATACTGTGAAAACTTTTTACCTTGCTGGTATCCAAGCACTAGTGAAACCCTGGAACAAGTGCATTAGTGTAGCAGGGGATTACATAGAGAAATAAATGGAGTTTTTACAGAATAACAGTGTTCAATTATTCTGCACAATCAGAGGTCCTGGTTTGACTTGAACACGCCTTGTAGATTCCTAAATCAAGTTTCCAGGGTGGGGTAAATTAAATAACAAGCTAAAGCTTATGAGCGAAAATAAGTGGTGCCTATAAGAGTTCAAGCTCATTTCCATTAATGAGGCTAAACATGTGATCTCTTGAGAAATTGAAGCGGCGATCTCCGGGTGAGAGGATGCTGCACCTGCCGTCTCCAGCTGCTCACTAAATACATGGTGAACCACAGCCAAGTCATTGTACCGAGGATTAAAAGCCGCTTTACCTAGGAGTATGTTACAGTTTAGCTATTTTAAATTCATGGTTTGTTGCCATGTGTTTTGAAAATGTTGCAAATATATAAAATAAAAAAAAGAACAAAATTTGTACATGCAGCTTAAATTACAATTCTTGAACTGACGGATGCAAAAAAAAAGTGCTGTACACTTGGAGTTTACAATATAGTGAAGGTTCTGTTCAGGCATGAAAAGACTACAGCAGAACTAAGCAGCTAACAGGGTGAAAAAAAAGTCAACCCAGTAAAAATAGAACAGTTTATGAAGACGTGAAAGAAACATTTGCAAGTACTTTACATTTTAAACATAACTAAATGACGTTTGATGAGATTTAGATTTTATGAGCCCTAAGTCTCACAAGTAGTTTTTCTTACTGATGATTTTCACACATCTGGTGGAGGAACTAAATTGACTCTTGATTATTATTGATAGTTTTTCCAGGTACAGCTTTATGTACAATATGGCAATGAAAGGAACCAGTAAAAAAAAAAATGCATAAATAATAGGATAGTTGTTTGAGCCATGATTGAAATCCTCAGGCAATATGCTTATTATATAATTATTATAGAGACTATTTAACGTGACTGTCATTTTACTAGAATTAAGCCTTGTCAAGATAATTGTCTTACACTAACTAACAGCTTTCTAGGCTAGTCACGAGTTGTGGTGCATATTGCATTAAAGTATTGGATTATTCTGACAGGTTTCACGCTCATGCACCCGTCCCTGACTCGTCCGTACCTGATGACCGAAGCCCCGCTCCACACCGACATCATCCACTACGAGAACATTCCCGGATTTGCGGCTGTTCGCCAGAACATCCTCAGGTTAGCGTCTACTTCATTACGGGCGACCGTGATAAAGACATTATGTAACCCAGCCAAGCTAGAGGATGATTAATAGCACTGGTTGTTCCCGGACAGTTTGCCTCTGGGGAGTCAGGTGATCGCTGTACCCGTCAACTCATCCCTGTCCTGGCATGTGAATCGTCTGCGGGACCCGAGCCGAGACGCCTACAACGTCAGCTACGCTTGGAAACTGGTACTGGCGCTGCTGCCAACATTTTTTCTCTTCATGCCATGCACTTCTACTGTAGTTTAGATTCCAGGCAGGTTAGATCGTAACAAGGGGAAGAGATTATAGAGTTACAGTCTAATCCTCAGGCTTTCTACAATGACTCTCAACTTTTCCCAGCATGCACTTCTTCCTTCAGCCTTATTTATGGCTTACTTTGTGCAGTTCAGCCACTTAATCTAAATTGGAAGGCTAGGCAAAAAAAAAAAGCTGTCCAACAGTGTCGTCATGGGCAATAAAATAAAACTGTAGTGCTCTTGTTGCTGTACTAACTCACACCAACTCCTCCCTAACTCTCTCAATGTTTTTGCTCTTTGATTTTGACCTGTTTTTACTTCTTATGAGGATATGTTTTTGATGGAAACTACAACACACTGCTATTAGATTAACAAATGATATAACTGTGCATTTAAAAAATACATAAAGTAAAACTGTATTTATTAAGCTTTCTGGTACACTCTGCTTAGCGCACTTACCTTATTGACTCTCTTTTTCTCCACCAAGTGTTTCATATATACAGGAATGTATTTGTGTCTAAGTGCCAAACCACATTTATCTACTAAAGTGGCTTTATTATATATGAGCGCCAGTGTTTTTTATTCTGGCTCACAACACTCTTTAGTTTGAAAGTAATCATATTTGCCATTAAAGTGACTTTATTTCTTCTAGTTTAGTGTATGTACTGCTCTCTGTAAAAGCACTAGCGTATAGTAGGATATTTAATATTAGGTCATTTGCCCTAACCTGTCCCATGAGTGCCAACCCTCCAGGCAACACTGATCAGATTTGACAGTCTTTTTTAGGATCCGTCACGCCACTGTTTAAACATTTTTACTTTTATTTTTCTGACTGTGCTGTGTAGGTGCAGGATACGTCGTTCATCCTGTGCATTGTGTACGTTCAGCCTGAGATCCCTGTGAAGCAGTTAAAGAACCAGAACACAGCCGCCAGCAATAAGCTCCTGTACCACCGACTCGACCTGCTGGGCCAACCCAGCTCTTGCTTGCACTTCAAACAGCTCGCTACTGTGGGTAAGCACCCTGAGACCTGAAATCGCAGCGGTATGATGACGTGGTAGGATTTCAAACAGGATTCTGTGCACAAAACCCGTGTAGAACAGTTAAAATAGCTGACAGGGTTAGACAACACTATTTATGTAAAGTGGAACCTCGGATTGCGAGTAACGCGGTTTGCGAGTGTTCTGCAAGACGAGCAAAGATTTTTAATAAATTTTGAC
>JAOVVB010000016.1:20867018-20878898 GCA_028570985.1 Heterobranchus longifilis | reverse complement strand
CACACACTCTGCTCTACACAGAAACACTGCTCTGTCGCGATTCTTTTTAAAGGTAAAGTGCAGGTTCATTTGTTTTAGTTTTACTTTACAGCAGTGATTCGGTTAGTATGCGCTCACGAAAGTGTCATTAGCGAAATTCCTTGCTAATTCTTCCGACAAAACAGTCTTTCTGTTAATGTGTGTGTGTGAAATTCAAATAAGAGAGGAGAAAGGTTTACTGAGTAAGATGAGAAGAGGTTCCTCCTCTTTCTTCTCACACACACACACACACACACACACACACAGCGCCTGCGCGCATAAACGCTTATCTGTCGGGATTTATTTTTACTTTTTTTTTAAAGGTAAAGTGGTTAATTTGTTTTTATTTTTACTTTATATTTTGTGTTAATTATTTTTATGTATTTATTTTTTGGGCTGTGGTACGAATAATTAGAATTTCCCTTATTTCTTATGGGAAAATTTGATTTACGAGTGTTTTGGAATACGAGCCCGCTTCCGGAACGAATTATGCTCGGTTCCACTGTATATGCTTTTGGTCTCCATTTTGGAATGGAAAATTCCACAAGCGCACATTTATACTGCCTAACCTTTGGACCTTTTCTTTTTCCTGCCATCTTTTTTGCAGATGAAGAGGTGGCGTCTCTTAACATGATCAAGAGCGCACCCGTGGGTCCAGTAGCAGGCGGCATTATGGGCTGCATCATGGTGTTGGTTTTGGTCGTGTACGCCTACAGGCACCAGATCCACCGGCGCAGCCATCAGCACATGTCACCTCTGGCAGCGCAGGGTGAGTCTGATTGGATAAACACACGTACACCCACACAAAGGCCGGAAGGAGCGTCGAGGAAAAATAAAATGCTTTCAAAAGCACTTGGTACAAAATGTACACAAACGGTAGTGATATTTCTTAGACAATGCAGAAGTTTCAAATAAAAAAAAACAACCCAATATTAAATTGATGTTCAAGAACAACCAATAAAAAAAACAATACATAGATATTTCTTTTTATACAGTATATTCCAGTTGGCTCTGATCTCTGGACTTTTGGGCAATTTTGCCTGTCGTGCAGTTAATTTAATGTGCAAAGTAATTTCACGTGAATACAGTGCCAAAATAATGATTTATTATTATTAGTCGTATGTACATAGGTTCATACCTATTCACTTTCAGTTCATACTTGTGTACTGTATACACAAGTAGCTAGACTTTTTTTTTCAGAATAATTCCACAGAATAATTATTTAATAAATGTGTGTTTTTTGGCGGGGGGTGTAACCGCATGGTATCTGTGAGCGCATGTATTTGGATTCATAATTGCACCATTGTAAGGTTGCAAATTGCAATTTGCAGATTATAAGGTCATGCAAGAGTTGTACTTTTAACACTCAGGATATCACAGTTTTAGGTCCAAGTTTAAATATTTTCATTGGATTTATATACAGTTACTTGTGAATAGAAAATGCTCGATTTCAACCATAACGTTTTTCTTGCAACAGCTCACAGTGGCCCAACACAGATTTTTACAGGTTTCCACATTCTAACATGGTGTGTTATGTAAAACCCTTCCCAAAGATCCAAATTAGATTTTTATTCATGGCCAAGTCTGGAACCATTGGTGATGAGCAAATATTATAACTTACAAGCAACGTACATTCATGTCTAAGGACCTCAGAGAGAAAATACATTCAAACCTATCTGAAAAATGCCACTGTTTGACTGCAATCAGATGAATAAATCAAACCAACTCTAAATTTAAAGCAAACAAATGTCGAAAGACTTAAAATACCTTACAGATTAGTGCAAAAGTGCATGTTTCTTGTGAACCTAAACAGCTCCAGCTTTTAACATTAAAACGTTTACAGGTGTTTTAGGGGGAAAATACAATAGAAATATTTTCATTGAATGATTTTCATGCCTAAAGGTGTATTTTTTTTTTTTTTCAACGTCTGAATAAACTGATTAAACAAACCTACCCTAAACTACGACACAAAAGGACAGTGTATTATCAAAATGATTTTGAAGTAAAAGTTACATGATGTCCTAAGGGTCCGTTCAAATGTCATGTCTAAAAACACGTGTAAGATGCCAGCTGTGCCGTTTTCTCCTTCTTCCAAAGCGCTCGGGTGTTTGTGCTCCAGTGGCATCTGCCGTTGCTAAGCAACCATGAACTGCACACCGCATGGCGACGAGGAAGTTGCATGATATAAATGGATTTCCAGCACCAAAAATCCTTTACAGTAGCTACAGTAGCTCCTTACATTCTGCTACTAGGTTTATTTATGGGCAAGAGGTGTTCAAGTGTACTCCATCCTTGAAGCATGAAAGAAAACATGGAGAATTTTACTAGCTGATCCAGGAGGGTGGAAAGTGGAAAGATTTAAAACATGCATAAAAAGTTATCAAGCTAACCGAAGCTGGCCTTTTTACTCAGCAACCATTTTAAATTAGACCCCATGACCATTTCAGCCAAGTCTAATATAAAGAGATTAACGAGACTGGAAGAAATTAGAGTCGTTTAATGAGGCGACTCCCTCTGCACCTACGCTTTACTTAGTCACAGGTTTGTTATTGTGTCTGTAAATCTTATTTTGCAGGAAGACAATAAAAATGCAATAAAATACACAATCTCTGTGCAGCGTTTATGATCGATCTAATTGTGATTTTAATTGCTCTTGTTCTAAGCTTTCATAATTGCATGTTATGTCACTCTAGCAGTCTGTAATTTAACCAGCCAATGAGATAAAGCGTCATCTGTCGTGTATGAAAATGAACAAGAACTTTATTGACACTGTGTAAAGACAAGAAATTGCAAAAGGAAAGAAAGAAATGATGCAAAGGCGATCAAACCCTGCGAGTTTCATCTTGCGGAAGAGCAATCTGTTCATAAGTGCACTTTCTCCTTGCTTACTGTCTCTCTTGCTACTGCTTAATCCACAGAAATGTCAGTGCGGATGTCTAACTTGGACAACGAGCGTGATGAAAGGGATGATGACAGTCATGAAGACAGAGGAATAAGTAGGAGCTTTATTCTCAGCTGTCTTTACAGTATTCAGTATTTTACATCTTCAAATGTTTGATAGGGACATTTGTGGACATCAGGTTTAGCACCAGAATGTGGCGTTTCACGTATTTCTTCCAAATGTATTTACAGTCAGTAACACGCGTTTCATCGCTGCGGTCATTGAGAGGCACACACACAGTCCTGAGCGCAGGAGACGCTACTGGGGCCGATCAGGAACAGAGAGTGATCACGGTAAGTGACTTGGTGGGAATTATTTCCAATACAGATTATTATGCTGTTTAACCAGAAATGTATTTGTACCACAGTCCAGGTTAATGCTCTATTTATACGTAGGATTATACAAAAAAAAACTCGCACTCTAAGATTTCATTCGGTCACCTTTAGCTTTGATTACAGCACACAATGTGTTGGCCAGTTCATGTGTGAAAATGATTCCTCATGCTCCCAGAACCACTCTCTCACCATCTGAGTCCTGGAATATGTCTGTGCTGCCACCAGGGTATAAAACTCCATTGATGTGGTAACCTGGTCATTCAGTACATTCAGGTCATCAGCTGACTTTATTCTTCATTCTATTGTCATATGATGTTCCTGAGTCTAGACCTGACCAACTGAAACAACCTCAGATTATAATACTGTCTCCAGAGGCTTGTACAGTGGACACTATGCATGATCGTTTCATACGCTTCCCTTCTTACCCTGACGCACCCATCACTCTGGAATAGGCTCAATCTGAACTCATCAGACCACATGACCATTTTTCCCATTGGTCCAAAGTCCAAATTATTTTGCTTCCTACCAAATTCAAGCCTTTTTTTTTTTTTATTTGTCTCACTAACAAGGTGATTTTCTTATGGCTGCACAGCTGTTTAGTCCCAATCCTGTGAGTTTGTGAATGCTCTTACTTTTATTATTAAACCTAGCTATTGTTTTTACTGTTAGTTTTTTTTTCAATCCTGCAACTTCAAGTGTTTAAGTGATCTCCATACTTAATTTCTTTTTTTGCACAGTTCAGCACAGTCTTTCCAGGTTTTAATAATGTTTTAACCCACACTGTTCCAATAATTTCAGATCTCCTTAGTTGTTTTCTTTGCTTGATGCAGCCCAACAATTTGTCCGTTCTGAAATTGTGATTTCTTTTGGCTAAGCAGTGTATTATTCTTCTCATTTTTCATTTCTTATTGTTTTTAGTAACAGACTACACAGGGAACGAGTAGAGGAATAACATTCCCTATACGCAGATAAAAATGTTCTCTTAGATATGGTGAAGATTTCTGTGAGAACACACTTGCTTAAATTTTTTTGTAAGGAGTCTCCAGTGTCAGTGCTTTTTTAAGTCAGTTGGATGTTTTCACTCTGTGTGTGTTTTTTTTTCTTTTTCTATGGTTAACGTTTTTTGTTTTTTTTTGCTTTATTTAACGTCTTGAGAGAGAGAAAAAAGAGACACAGTTAAAGGAGCGAGTGTTTACAGCTAGTATATTATTACTGCATATTGTACATTTTACTTCTCTTGCCTTATTCTGTTCCCTGTCCTATAATAGTATTCTATGTCATTCTAGTTTAGGAGAGATGCAGAACTCCTCACAGGGTTATTCTAAACATATCCACCAACAAGCCCAGAGCTAATTTTTAAAATAAATCAGGGAAAAAAAAAGTACTACAGTAGATATTGACAGCAAATATGTGAGCGAAGACGAGTTTAATAGTAGGATTTTGTCCATGTGGAAGTATAGTAATGTTTTTACCCATTAAACAGTAAAACTAGTCACTGTTGTCTGCTCCACTTTCCTCACACTGGTATAAAAGTATTTCCTCCTGCTACAGCCAGGTCTTATTTTGCCATGCAGTCAAAAAAAAAAAAAAACACTCTTAGTACAAGCCTTTGTGTAGCTCACTTTGTAGAAAAAAACACAGACTCGGTTGAAAACGCGGAGAGGGGAAGAGTTGAGCGGGCCGAAAGAAAGACGCGGATATCAGTAAGCGAAAGAGAGAACAGAAAACGGGAGCCTAGAGCAGCGAGAGCGAACTTTTCTGTATTTTTAAACAGCTCAGCCAAAGGTCGCCTCCCACTAGCTATTCACTCATCCAGCTCAAGGGGTCGAATCGATTTGGCTTTTTTGCAGCGAGCTGTGAGTCAGTCCTGCACCACCAACACACTCTTCTTATATCCGCCTGCAGCTCTCTATCTAACCGACTGTTGCCTTTAGAATTTTTACAAACCTGTGTGACCCGGGATTAGTCGTCTCCTTCAGAGCTCAGGTGCATCATCTAGCCGTGGAGTTGTTTTTCCTGTTTGCCTTGCAGTGACTTCATCTTTTTAAAATGTCTCACTTTACTGGGTAGCTGAAACGGTAAAGGCTGCGAGTTACTGATCGGAAGGGCGGCGGTGCAACGCCAAGTTGCCAGTGTTGAGCCCTTGAGCAAGTGCTCCGGGGACGCTGTATCCTGGCTAACGTGGTGCTCTGACCCCAGCTTCCTATATAACTAGAAAAAAAAAAAAAATTATTCCACTGTGCTGTAAGGTACATGTGACGAATAACTGAATCTTAAGCTGCTCGAGGTCATGTCATACCCGGAGCAACTCCTTTCTTCTTTATGATTACAGCAGGAAGTTTACAATCATCTTGGGTATGAACAGACTGATATTAAAACCCGATTTCTTATTCTGTCGCTTAGATCATTTCAGTCGCCTCCCAGCATATCAGAGAGTTTCCCCAAAAGAGCTAGAGCTGAATTCCTGGACAGCATCCCAACTGGTGGTTGTAGTGTGCTGAGATTTACCTCACACACACACACACACACGCACAATAAGTTAGAAGTGAGGCTGTGTTTCTTAAGCTTCACTTAAGACCCGGGTGAGACTAGAGGCATGATTAAATTAATGAGGTCTACCGGTGTGTGAGAAGGTTCTCCAAGTCATGCTTAATTATGTGGAAGAATCTCTCATTAGTGTGTTCTCATTAATCTAGTCATTTCTGCAGGAAACCTGATAGTGCCAGCTGAACTGTAGCAAATATTTTTGAGGCTATAACACTATGAGCTGTGTGTGTAAACTATATAATAATATGAGTATGTATGTATGTATGTGTGTGTGTGTTTAGGTTACAGCACTATGAGTCCTCAAGAGGACAGCGAGAATCCGCCGTGCACCAGCGAGCCCCTCTCAGCAGGCGTGGACGTGGGGAACCATGACGAGGAGCTGGAGCTGGACACCCCACCCCAGACCGCTGCACTACTCAGCCACAAGCTCTACCCGCACCGGCACACCCACACACGCCACCCGCTGCACACGCACACACACCACCTGCAGGCGGCAGTCACCGTTCACAGCGTGGACGCCGAGTGCTAGGCGCAAAACCCCACCCACGGAGCTCACCTTTAATGCCACTTCACTCCGAGGCCTGCCTTCATCCTCCACTTCCTCTTTGAGCCCTAAAAGCCGGACGCTGTGCCCTCCTGAGAGAGCAAAGGGAGAAAAGGGACGGGGCCGAGGCCTCCCGGGGAAAAGTCTTTTTAACCTGACCTCTTGAACCTTGACGTACCTGTTTTTTAATGGTGCGGAGGCACAGATTTGCACTTGTTTAAAGTGCGACAAAGCATCTCAAAATTTTAAAGAAATCATGAAGCCGAAAGGATTATTTTTTTACTATTTATTGAACTGGAATTGATGCGGGAACATGTAAATGGAGGAAACTTGATGATTAATTCATCGTTAGGAGGCCGTGTCGAGCTGGACTGCAGAGCAACGAGCAGTGGGATGTGTGGCACTTTGCGCCCCACAAACACACACACACACACACACACATTACTGTGAGAATGTACTGTTGAACAAGGAAGGAAAGAAAGAAATCAGATACGGATGAGCATAAGTGGCTGCTCTGAACATTGGAGAGAAAGCACAGTGAGAAGAGCACAGCAGCCATCTGTGAGTGGAGGCAGAAATGTGTTGCTTCTCTGAATCTGTTCATTCGCTGCATGGTTCGTTTCAAGCCCGTTATTCACGAAAGAGGACGAGATTCTCCAGAAACTGTATTTTAAGTGTTTCACCTCACGATCGCAACCGTTTCGGACATTTTTATAAGCGACCTCAAGATGCTGAGATGTACCACTGTGTGTATAAGCCTTCGTTATTATTATTATTATTATTATTATTATTATCTTCCTGTTCAGCCCTGACCAACCATGTTAACTGGAGTGATTGGGTTATTTTTATTTTCCTTACAAATAGCTCCAATATCGATCAGTATTTTTCATTTTCCCTGATGGAAAGGCGGAAATATGAGAATCCTGCACTTCTGTCAAATTGCCCGTCTAATCCAAATGTTGCCTTTGTGCTTATATGATTTTAGAATGATTGTCTATTGTTTCCAGATTTAAAAAAAAATTATACCATGTATATACATTTGACCTTTTAACAAAGTAGCTTATAAACAAGTTCACTCCTCAGTGTCCGCATCCGTGTCAGAAGTCTCATTGTGTCTGTATTTACTTATTCATAAAGCTGAGCGCATGAGTGACATGTGATACCGGTCTAGAAAGACAGGATGATTAGAACATAATTGCGTTTTCCGCAGTCCAACAAAAGATCAGTAATAATTTATTTCTAGCAAACTCCTCTCAAAGTCTGCTGCGCAAGCATAATCCGTTCTGTAAAGCAGGAAATATGATTATGGCAGTTTGGAATAGAAGAAAATATATATGTACATATAAAATCACCAAAAAGAACTATTCAGTGCAGTATGAATAAAACACATGTAGCGTTATGGATAGTGTCAGTTATGCTGACTGGAGAGAGAAGAAATCATAAAAAACCTGGGAATTTGCATCATGTGAAATGGTGTGATAAAGAGATCAGAACAGCAGTTCGATATTTGCATTTTTGTCCTATGAGTCACTGGACAGAATGACGCACAAGAAATGTTTATTTCTCCGGTTAGACATATACAGCCATTATTTCATGCCCACAGGTTAATACTTATTACCTTACTTACTTAGGAGATACTTATGCAAATATTACTTCAGCATATTCAAATAATAAAGTATGTATTAAGCGTTAAGGTCACTGACACAAAAAGAAAATTTCTTATCCATGTTCATTTCTCTTTTTGAAAATTCCTGCTTACACATTGTACATGTATCTCTTATCTTACAGTATGTTACACACCAACTGGACTGGATGCTGTATGGCAATATAAACCTTTTTTATTTTATTTTATTTTTATTAGTTTATCATCATTCCTCTCTTTGGTCCTGCCTCATGAAGGTTGGCAAGTAGGGAAATGCAGTGAAATAGAATTGGGTTGACTTACACTTCCATTATCATTCTGTTAACTGTATTAACCCATGTGATATACAAGGGGCATTCAAGTCAAACCATGACTTTTAATTGTGCAGAATAACAGTTATGAGGGTTTGTTTTTTAAATTTCTCCATATAATCCCTTGCTGCACTAACGCACTCATCCTCACAAAGTTTTTTTTCAGTATGCTGAACCCATGATCAGACTGCCTACTTCATGTCTGAAACGCTGGCCTCCCAGGAACTCCTTTGATGGCCTGGACATGTGGAAAGGGCTTGGAAGCGAGGTCAGGACTGTACCGGGGGATGTGAGTTCCTGTAATGTGCATGTAGTGTCGTGGGCGGCATTAGGTCATGCATTGTCCTGCAAGAACAGAGCAACTTTGGTGACCAAACCAATTAAAGGAGTTCCTGGGAGGCCAGTGATTCAGATGTGAAGCAGGCAGTTGGATCATGGTTTCAGTGCACTGAGAGAACTTCTTGGTATACAAGCACTAGTGAAATGCATTATCTCATCATACTGTGTGAGATTGGAAGTTCAGTATAACAGGAGATATCTTTAAGTTAATATGGATTCCAGTTCTTTATTGAAGGCTCAGGGTAGACTGTAGGAAACTCCAGCCCTGGACTATAGAGCAAAAGTCCCGGTTTGACTTGAACACCTCTCATAAAAGAAAGCAAACAAATATAAGGCTTGGTATTTAAACAATAATATTATACGATGGTATTTTTGGCTATTTATTAAAGCCATATCTCTTTTTATTCACAGTCTCTCCACTGGCAGAACCGAAAGTCCAGGTTTTAATATCAAAAGCCTGCCGTTTTAAAATTACGGTTTAAATTAAACCCATTTGATTTAAGTGGACAATTAGTTAGGCTAATGCTGGGTTGTTTCCACCACTATTACAAAAGAAGAATGTTTAGAGGAGGGGGAAATTTTTTTTTAATCACAAATTCAGGGTTATGACTCACGTCTCCGATATGCATGATACACATTTGGTCATTTAAGGCTTTAATAGAGCTGTGATTAGACGACATTAGAGCACTAATTTGGTGTGATGAAATGTAACATCCTTTCAAAATATTTGCCAAAAAGACACTGCACATGGGGCATGCAATTATGTTCAGTAATTACAGATCATTAGCTGTATCGGTTCCAAATGCTTTTCTGTGCCCAGCCGTAATTTACCCTTTAGCTGGACTCTGAATGCAACAAAAAAAAAGCGCTCTAAGATGGGCATGTTTAGATATAAATTTGTTACGTAACATTTCAATGTTTAAAAAGGTTTGCATAAGGAACTAATATGACCGAATAGCAGTTAACAGTTAATATTAGCCATTTATCATAGACGTACACTTTTTAATTGTTTTTCATCTTGCACTGTTGATGCGGTTGAGTTTGGTGCAGGCAGCATGAATGAAAACTTTACACATTCTGACTGAACGACATTAGCCCTATAATTGGGCTCAAATTAATTCCTTCAGATGAATAATGTACATAATTGCATGTTTATGCAAAAGCCGCATTGTGCTTGTAGAATCGCTGAATTATGATCGGATATTTATTCCCTAACAAGCTGAATTATTAGCTGAAATACATGGCTGGGTCCTCATCCAGACTGGCTTTCATCGGTTCATGACCTCCTGATTTAACCATATAAATTTTATCTGTTTCTCCCGAGTCTGTTTTTTAAATGATCCTTTTGAGCCATTTGTATATTGATAATCTGCAACGAAATTCAAAAACAAATTTATTTTTTTTTACACAGGCTCCAGATTTAACAGACAAATTAACATTTGGCTAAGTTGTTCTTTGTTCTCTTAAAAAAAAAAAAAACTCAAGTTTATGGAGAACACAGATGGACAAGCTTGTAGTACAAGAATTAAAATAATACTTTTGGATCCCAAACAAATCTGTTCCATTTTTTTCTTCTTCGCCCCCCCATAAAGCCTGGTTTTGTTATTACACTCACAGTGTTAAGGTCACAGGAAGTGGAAATACCCAGCTTGTATTTGCTCACAAGGTGAGAAATTCAGCCATGGTACTCCGGGTACTTGATTATTTCTTAGCCCTTAAGGGACAAACAGGAGAATGTCATATTGGTTGGAGGGTTGGTTATTACACACACTGGAAAACATGAGGACTTCTCTGGAAATGAATCTTGGTGTTGGTTTTATTACATAGGATGAACGTTCAGAATGGTGTAGCTTATGATATTGTGGTTTTTGGGCACTTCCTTCTTGTTGTGTGATATGATATCCAACAGATTTTTGGTTTCCAGTTTAATCCAAGGCTTGAGTTACTGCCCGTATAGAAATTGTTCATGTTCTTTCTTACATCTGTATGTCTGTACGGGTACACAATATTACGGTGGCCGTGAAGTGCAAAACAAATTAAAAAACAAAAGAACAAAAACAAAACCCAAAACAAAATAACAAATTTAAAACAAAATTAACAAAACGGGAAAACAAAATATCAAAACCCAAAACAAAATAACAAAACCCAAAACTAATTTATTTTGTTTTGGGTTTTGTTAATTTGTTTTGGGTTTTGTTAATTTGTTTTCAGTTTTGTTAATTTGTTTTGCACTTCACGGCCACCGTACAATATTACCTCAGGATGTGTGTGGTTTGTTGCCCCCCCCCCCCCACATCCAGTGTTTCTGGGATCCAGTCCGCTAGGCTGTAACCCGTATCACTGGCCAGGATGAAATGCTTAGTGAAGGTGAAAGAGAAAATTTATGTTCAGCTGAAGAGTCTGAATCAGCTGCGTAACATTTGCCATGCTTTCATGAGTAGGTATTAAAGTAGCACTTTGGATGATTTGTTCACTGGGATTCATATTGAAGTGATCTTTAGAAGTTATGCTTTTCAAACACCCAGACAGACCTTTTTTTTTTTTTTTTTTTTAACTCTAGACCAACTCGCACAAGGCTAAAGTCAAAAAATGGTTAATCAGCTGTCTGGAGCTTAATTTATACAAGTATTCTTTCAATTCATTTCGTGTTCAGCTCTTCCCATTTCAGTAGAAGTGTATCGAGATTAAAGGCATTTTTTGTTTCAGCGCGACCTCGAGTGTGATTTTGCTTTTATACAACAGTTCCATAGACACCTTTCATTATCAGCAGATTATGATTTGCTTCTTTATTTAACCAGTTATTTTGCTCCACCAACACACACCCTTCCGCGACTGGCAGAGCTGGCGACCGACAATTATTGTAATTAGCAGGAGTGAAAATAGTTTTAAATTCATATTGGTAATGTGCAGCCAGAAGGTAAAAAGAATAAACCGTGGAGGTTGGTGGATGCTCCTGTAAATCTTGTTAAGTTTTTCCACCAGTGTTGGGTGTAACGCATTACAAAGCAACGCATTAGAGTTCATGAAAAAATGGAAACCTAATCACAGCGCCAAAACTCGCGGTGAATCATGATGAACCGTACTTATGGCCACCGCACGAAACCGCGTAGATGAGATAGGGGTATCAGTAGTTAACAGATTATGGGCCAAACTTCGCTGAGTGATGATGGTAGAATAATTCTAAAGGTCTTGACTAAAACAAC